>CM029362.1:8092378-8150743 GCA_017140985.1 Hormaphis cornu
TTTTCATTTATCAAATTAAAAGTAAACCAACAAAAAAGATGTACTTAACTTAAAATAAAAATAATAGTTTTAATTCATACGGTTTAGTTCTTAGAATTTTTTAAAAGTTTTCTTCTTACTAATACTTTTTTTAAAAAAAGCTTTAAAAGTTTTAAATCTTAACAAAAAAATAAGTTTAAAAATTAACTAACCTAATTAAAATTAACTTAACTATTTAACTTTTGACCAGTTAATACCCAGCCATGGACTAACTACCCAACGGTGTTTGGAAGAAACGAGTTCATTTGATTTCGTTCACTTCTTAGGAAAAAACCAGAAACTTAACTTATAGTATCGTAATATAATTTCGTTAATATTTTGGAGAAACACGAACGACTTTTTTCGTTTTTTTTTTACGTTTACATTTTTAAACAAGTAAATTGTTTTAAGTTATACCTAGGCTTATAAATGTTTCGATTTCTATCTAGGATTGTATTTGGTCGTCATTTGTTATTACTATCAGTCACGGAGACAGCGTGGCCCAGAGTTAAGATTTACTTGTTACTATATTAAAAGTGCTGCAGTATATTATTGTAATGTATTATAAAAGAAAATAGAGTTAGCGTCCGACCAGCCGGTATGTATATACATATATAAGCGTCGATTGTTCTGGGTTTTTTTGCGTCGATTGTTCTAGAACTTTTTCGTAATTACCCCAACGAGTTAATTATAGAATTTTCTAGAACAAGGGGTTTCCCGTTATTTACTGACTATAACCGACTGAGCGTCCGACCAGTCGGTATATATATATATATATATATATATATATTTAAGCGTCGATTGTTCTAGAACTTTTTCGTTAATTACCCTAACGAGATAATTATAGTATATTCTAGAACGCGGGTTTCCCGTTATTCACTGACTATAACCGACTGAGCGTCCGACCAACCGGTATATATTATATTTATATAAGCGTCGATGGTTCTAGAACTTTTTCGTTAATTACCCTAACGAGATAATTATAGTATATTCTAGAACGCGGGTTTCCCGTTATTCACTGACTATAACCGACTGAGCGTCCGACCAGCCGGTATGTATATATATATATACAAGCGTTAATTGTTCTAGAACTTTTTCATTAATCACCCTAACGAGTTAATTATAGTATTTTCTAGAACACGGGGTTTCCCGTTATTTACTAACTATAACCGACTGAGCGTCCGACCAGCCGGTATGTATATATATATATATATATTATATATTATATATATATAAGCATCGATTGTTCTAGAACTTTTTCGTAATAACCCTAACGAGTTAATTATAGTATATTCTAGAACACGGGGTTTCCCGTTATTTACTGACTATAACCGACTGAGCGTCCGGAATATGTCCGGAACATTAGAAATTCTTTAGGACTATAGGTGTAAATTGAGTACAGAATATCTTAAAATGTATTACAAAACAATGTAGGTATAACCAGTTTTTTTTTCTGAGAAAGGTAAAATGTTCCTTCGCTAGGAACATGAAAAGGAACTAGGTCTCTTTTTAAGATTTGCACTAGCCAGGCATTAGTTACTTTTTAACAACATAAATCAGAACGAATTTATTTTTAAAAAAAACCCTTCCAAGCACTGCTACCCAACACGAGTTATACGGCACGTACCTGGATGTTATTCCTTTAGGTATGTCGACCTGCACTGCTGCTTGAAACAACACGGCCCATATGAGCCAATATGTTCTGAACAGAGAGAACCTGTGGTTTGGAGCTTGGGAGACGGACTGAAAACAGATAGAAAATTAAAAAAAATTATATGTGTAGAAGGCGTTCCGAAAATTTCGATTTGACCAACGGACATACTTTCATGTCGAAACCGGAAGGACTCATCCACTCGAAAAAGAATATTGAGAACGTCGCGGCTTGTATGGCGACCACTCCAACCAGCATCCACGACGCCGTGTCGAACGGTTCTAAAACGAAAAAACGATATTTGAAAGATAAACATTTAGTTAGGTAATAACATCATCGAGGTTTCTTTGGAAGATTGCGTTTCACGATTCGATTGTTGAACGCGTATGACCTGCAGTCCTCAACTTTAAACGTGGTGCGATGCGACAATAATATTATAAATATTATGTTTAATAGAAGTGATTAACAAAATAATATAACAGCTAAAAATTGCGAAACAACTCATCGTGTATACGAATAAAATTGTAATGTATGAAACTGTGAAAATATATACGTCGCATCACGTCAGAGTAAAAACCAAAGAAAATCGTTTAAAAAGTCAAAATTATTTAACTTATCAATTAAATTATTTTGATAAAATATGTACGCCACTTTTAACCAACTGACTGCCACGAGATTCTATTTAGTATCTCACCGATTTTACCTAAAAATGTTGATAAAAAGTTCAAAATCTATATACTTACAGTTAGAGAATTGATTTTTTTTATCCGGGGAAAAAACTGGTTGATCCTTTTCGGGGTCTCAAATATATCTAGTTTTATGGAAATTTTTCGGAAAACATTTGTGACGTTCAAGTTGTTTGTCTAGTTGTACAACATTTATTCCTAAACATACGAGTATTTTTCGTATCTTTTACAGGATTATCACGATAATCCGTTGATAGGCATTGGAAAAAATCGCTACAATATTGATAACGGCATCATCAATGCTGACCGAATTTTCTAATTTCAAAAGATCGATTTGAACTTCATTACGTTATTCTACCCTCGGTTTTCAGTAGACCCCAAGTATTGACCATTAAAGATTTAAATACGTTAATTGATTTACCGTTATATCTGTCGGCGCATCAGAACCCGTACGAACGATTAAATCATATTATTTACTTTTTAAAATTTTTATTAATATTTTAAACGGGCACCTAAAAATGCAGTAGGTGAAATTATGCCGGTGCGTTTGGTCACCGCTATCGAAATACCAGTCTCCATAAACGGCAGACTGAAGTCAACGACGGATTCCCGGTCGGAGTTAATCATCAAAGAGGTCATGACCATGTCGGTTTTCCTATTCACCAGATCCGATATCAAACCATTCCATTTTCCGTTCTGGAAAAAAAAAAAACACAAAATGTTGCAAAGATCCGAGATCGGTTTTGAACAAAATTTGTCGTAACAATACCAACACTCGGAAACACGCGAAAAAGTCCCTATGGTACTAAAGAAGACAATGTCGGCATCATATCACTATTATTAAGTATTTCGGAAAATGTCTAACAATTTTATATTCTGAGCGAAGAGAGGCGTGTATTGTTTTTCAAATGATATTTTGTTTTTCTTTAGCAACAATTTGTTTTGGGTAGAGATGTCCAAAATGTCAGAAAACATCGAAACATTTGAAATATGTGAAGGAGTTCTCCGATATTTAGTTAATTACGTTGAAAAACACAAAAAAGTTAGAATTTTTGGTTTTAAGTTTATTTTATTGGATGCTGTTTTTTTTTTAAATAGTTCGATTTTTTTAAAATTATTTTTAAAAAAAAAACTGTTAATTTTGCAAAACTGTCAAGAATTGGAGTAACAGCATTTATACCAACGTTATATTAAAAATGATTCTATATTATTATGGTCTAAATATTTTTGATTAGAGATTTTTGATAAAATCATGATCTGCTATCCGGAAAAGTGTTTTCAGAAAAAGATAGCATCATTGAACAATCACTAAAATTTAAGCTACTTTTAGAAAAAACTAAATTATCTTAATTATTTCATTTAGATATTACGCGTATGATAATATAAGAAAATGTCATCACGATTTTTTATTAACCATAAAAATTTTTTTTTACATGGGAGAAAATTAATTTTCGAATTAACTTAGATGTGATTATATTTAATTCTTATAAAAAATGTCTTTCAAAAATATTTGGAAATACGGAACAATTTTTTGGGAGAAAAAAATGGATACGTATGAAGAAGAATAGTTTTGAATTCTATTTCCTTACTAAAGTGTCAACTGTATTTGATATTTGTCTACTCATTGATACATTGTAACGCTTGAAGCAATGCATATTAATACTATATTATGTACTTATGTATAATGTGCTCACTTCTACGGTTCCCCATTTACCATCTTCAACTCTGACCAGTTCGTAAGTGAAACCCAAGTCTTCTGCAAATTTTTCGAGTAAATCAATACAAAATCCTGAACAGCATTGATAATAACTTCCATTTCGATGAGCATCAATGGACTCCATGCTAAAAACATAAAAAAATAGCGTTATTTTGTCAACAAATTTTTCGACTAATCGCTCTTGAAAGTATAGTATAGTATAATACTACATTATTATTATATAATTATTGTTTAATATGTCACAAATAAATTTTTCTTTTTTCCGTACGGTTAATATAAAAAACCACTAATAAACATATATATTAATAAGTACACTCTGATAGAATTCTCGTTGCTTCAACAGCTTGATTATTTTCTAAGATTTTATTAAAATTTGATTGTGAAATGTTTGTACACTGTTCTTTTTCTTCGATTGTATACCTTTCAGTTATAAACCTAAAATATTCTTTTAAAATATATATATATATATATATATATATATACATATTATATACCATCCGACGTTAAATTTTTTTTTAAAAGCTATTTTAAAAGAAAAACGCGTATTTTGATTGTTTGAATTATTGTGTTAATTTTTTAAAACTAGATTTATTATATATTTTCTTTTACTTTGTTTTAAGTTCAAATTTGATTCTTGCGGCTCTATTTCTGCATCACGGATAGAAAAACTCACGCGCCAATTTTATAACTAACTATAAATTATATTCGTATAATATATAAAACGTATCGATTTTTAAACATTTAAATATTTATTTTCGATTTGTATTCTTTTTTCGATCAACGCGTAAATTGACAAAGTTAGGATACAGAGACTGTTTTGACATAAAACGACAAACAAAATGTACCCTTTCAAGTCGCTGTCACGAGCTATTCGACACGTGACACCCCTATTCATGCTGCATTTTCCAGTAATAGGGTCTGGCGGCGCAAGCGTGATGTACGGCGCTTCCTCTAAAAATGTGATCTTCAAGTGGAACTTTTCCGGCACGCCTTGCGGTGGAGTGTGACTGTTGCCTGGCCACACGATATCTTTAATGTACAATTCCTCGCGTTCCCAAGACTTCCAAACGCCGATCTGGAAAAATTGAATACGGTATTAACTGTAATCGCATATGTTTTAACGATAAAATCGGAAATTTCATCCCTCGGGCGTGCCAATTTGTGAAACATCCTCATGCGTTCAAATCAACTGTGTCCGCTCGTCAGATAATCAAAAAGGTTTAAACCGATAAGAAATTGACGACGATTGTTGATAAAAACGTATGCGGAGGTATAGCAAATAACGTTCGAGGGCATCAGCGCCTGCAGGTATGAACCAAAACACGTTCAAAAAGCTCAGTAATTATTATTTTGATGTGGTTTCTGTTCACTCGTTTGGTCATGGTGATTGGTAAAACAATTCTCGAAAAAAATAATTTTCTTAATCGTCACTTTTTAATATATACAGTTATTTCAGTTAACACTTCGCAATAACATGAACCCAGAATTAACAAAAGGTTAGCAAATTTGATAAAAGCAATATTGAATAATATGATATCTCGGAGAATTGTGTGCGAATCTTCATTGAAGTATTATAATGATATTCTTCTCATTCAACAAAAAATGGAAAAAACTAAATGAGTTTCCGCAATGTTTTCTCAGATTTTTTTTTTTAAATACTCTTTACGGTACACCAACACGAGACATTCGAATCAATATAAATACGTATATCTATTTGTGAGTCACAGTGTATAATTTTTTACAAATAAAATTAATTCTAGTTGTAAAGTTTGGAGTCATTTTCAATTGGTATTCGAGTAGCCGTCTAAAATAATGGGATATGCGGATCATATTTTCCACAAATTGTTTTGTTTATTTATTTTTCGCGATAAAAATATGTTCGGATTTTTTGCTGATCGTAATGATTGTTGAATAATCTGAGCGCAAAAACGTTTTTTTTTTTTTTAGTTCAAAGACCGAGGTTTGTATTAATATTGAGTTTCAATGGAAAACAGTTTGATCAATAATTTGAAACGTAAAATCAGATCTCATGTCTTTCATAAGTTTCATCTCTCTAGTTATGGTGCAAAATAATATGATAATTAACAGAATTATTGTGTTGTTATCATTTACCTCCTCCCAAACGAGCGAGTCTCCCACACCTCGTCTGAAGTTCATAATTTTCAATTCGGCCGATTGCAAAACGCCATCAGCAGTGAATTTGACTTTCGGTTTGGCTGGATCGACATGTTCGACGCTGACATTTCTTAGATATCTAAAACCACGTTTTGACGGTTAAAAAATTGAATGCGTAAGTGTTTAGTTTATGTTTCAGGGGAGAATTTTCCGCACGGATTCGTTTTTATTTAATCACGGCAAAAATAATAATATATTTACGGTAATTGTAGAACTTTGACGTTTTCGATAATTTCAATTTTTTTTCTTATATACATGTATTATATATGTATTTGTTCGATTAAAATTAAATTTTCAAGAAAAGTTTTGAAAATTTAATACAATGTTTCCCACATATATATATATATATAAGAATCGTTTTTTTCGTAAACAATTTACAATGTACATCTTTTATTAAGACCTTCCAAAATATAGTGATCCACAGCATCAAATTACCCACGTGACCTAGAGTGATTCCGCCTTTTTAAAAAAATTACACCTAACGAATCCATCGTCCACGCCTCACGTTCCTCGTCCGAATAATTAAAACACTCGCACTGCAAAAACATCTTTAAATACAAAATTCACCAGCCATTTTCGATAGAGAACCGTATATTAAGATGTTGTCGAATGCAAAATGCAGAACTGTTTTTTGTATTTTTTTTTTTTATTAGTTATTTTAAATTTTCTGTTTTTCTGGGACACTCTGAATGATCGTTGATAGTACATAAGATTTAACATGTAAACACAAACTTGTAGAATTTTTCACCAGTCGTCCAACGCGACTCGCCATGGCCTTCGCACGACAACTGGGTAGTGAGCGACTCGTTCGCGTTTGCAGGGTCGTTTACAAATTCTTCTACGCCGTACGCAAACACCCGTATGGCGGTCGTGATTTCTCGTACTAAACTGTCACCGCTCGTGTCGAAATGGACTCCTAAAATATTTGAACGCAACTGTATCAGAGACCGGCCGATTTCTACTTTTCCGTTTGTGCCGATTTCACGACAGAAACGAAAAAAAAACCTTAATTATTGATTGGTAACGATTTAAAAACACTTTAGCTAAATAGAATGATAACAATGATAGAGAACAGTTGTATTTACAAAAAAACCTAACAGATTATGTTCAGGTTATATATTGTTTATGAATTGACAAAATTCTAAATAAAATTCAAGTTAAATCTATTGTGGAATACAGGTAGAATAATAATTTGTTCTATGTACTATGTTTTCAATGAGTGTAGTGTGTTTAAGTATTATCAAATTATTAAAAGTTTTACGAAACTAAAATTGCAAATATCCGGGGATTTCGTCCTATAGATAAAACAGAGGTCTAAATAAATATAATTTATCATATAAATTATATTTATATGATAAATTTTATCAATATAATATTTATATAAATAAAATTAAACTTTTTTTATATTTCCAAATTTAAAATAAACAAAGAAAAATGAGTGTTAACATTAAAACTCGTCGTCTGTCCAATGTTTCTTGGCCTGACCACCAAATTGAATCAAGATAAATATTAATTAAACATGACTGAATAATTATAATGCAAATAATAATATTAATGAGTTCTTGTAACATACCCCTGACGCATTAATTATTCTGTTTATGTCAGGGTTTGCGGTACGTCAATATAGATTCCTTTTTTTATTTATTATGAAAATAGTACCAGAAAAGTTAATCTTTCCGGAAAAAATGAACCTTGATGAACCAATGGCTTTTAATTAATTTTGTTTCTGTCCGTCATGATATTTTGTTGTTTAACTCAGAACATTTACTTTAAATCATTCCACAAAAATCGTACAAAATCTTTAGAAATTACGGTATTTATAAAATAAAAGTATTTAATTTAATTGTTAACAAGTTGTGTCAATTCAATTTGATTATGTAAATAATCATGGTAAATTTTTTAAACGCTTAGAGTGTTCAATTTCATAAGAAACCTCCATACTTGCAGTATGGCCTTCAACAAACAAAAATTTTAAATCATGACACGATAAGAAGTAATAGATCAAAGAAAAAAATAATGATTTAAACTTCCATAATATCCAAAGTTAGATAGAGTTTCTAATATATTACAACGTAAACACCCGAAATTCGTAGTGTAATTTGTTTTTTTAATGAAAATTAAAACATTATGCTCCATAATCAGTAAATGTTCGAGATGATGAAAATATTAAAAATTTATTTCAATCCTATTCAGTCACCAGCACCAGCGCCAGCGTCCGTCACCGTCAGCTCCATTTTACGTTGTAACTAATCAAAAACTACTAAGTTAAACACAAAAATGAAAAATGATTCATTATTTTTTTAATATTATTTATTGAAAAGTTGTGGTAAAGTTATTAACTCAATCACCATGAAGTTCGGCTTCAATAAATGATTATTTATTATTCATTTCAAATAAACAAATGTATTCTTTATGTAGTCTGTTGCCTTTCACAAACGCACATCGATATCATTTTGATCGCTTGATTTTTGGCTACCTAGTAATCGAATAAGGTACAACGTATCAGTATTATCGATAGGTACTAACATAGAAGTTTTGTGGGTGACAAGAAGGAGAGAGTTCAAGGGGAAAGAAAAAGTATCTCTACCTAAAAATCGGAGTATATCAAAGTAGTGATAAACGTGGTCAAGTTTTATGCTTTTTACAAAAACTCGCAAAGAAACAAAAAGAACAGTTATGAGCAAAAGAAAGAGAATAAACCTGGAAAACCGTAAAACTAAGATATCACAATATTGATTGGCTGATTTTTTGGGTAGAGGTCCAAACCTTTGTTAATTTTTCGAGCCTAGGTGTTTGTTTAGGAGTTATATCATCTGCGTACCGATGAACGTAATATTTGTACCACTCGATTAACTTTGTTTGCGCGTGTATCTCTTTTTTTTTTTTTTTATGTGTTGATTTAACGAGATTTGTTGGTTCAATCGTTATAAAGTTCCCTTCAGCAGAAAAAAATTAAATTTCAAACCGATTATAGAAACATTTCACCCTTAGTTTGCTTAAATTTTTCAAAATTGAATTGTTCACCGAACAAGGTTCTGTCGTTCACCGTTTAAACCATTTACACCGTTCACTGTTGTAATTTTTATTTGAAATTAAGACTGACCCAACATTCCGACGGGGAACAGTTCTTGCGGGTGCAAATCTCCCAGCACACTCTGGGTGACCACCCACACGTAATTCTCGCCGGTGATGTTGTAGGACCGGGCGGCGTGTAAGATCCAGACCGCTTCCTCCCGCGTGCAGTACAGCAACATCACTCGCGATTCGGACGCCACCAGTTCTTGTAGGTCGGAGTTCTTGGTCACCAGCACCGAATTCAGTATCGTGAATCTATACGAGACATGTATTTTGGTCGTGACCGCAAACAAAACACGAGCAATGCAAATCTTTGATGTGATTATGGAACATGTAAAGTTGTACAATAAAAATTGATAAAGTTCTAAGAGAAACAAAAACAAGAACGCGTTAACAAACGAATCATAAATACGCGCAGTTCTCGAGCCTCAACGAATGTACTATAAAATTAAACTAATTTTTTTGAGAGCGTACAGTATTGATCGATTGATTTGATTTTAACAATTGTTCATTATACTCACTTAAATCGGTCTTGCATGTCGGCCACTCGTTCCCTGACCGCTTGGATGAAATCGGCGTGTCCGGCAACCTGCGACGTCACCACTGAAAACTGATGCCACTTGTAACGCTCCAGTATGCTCAGCATGGCGGCCGTCTGGTGTTCGAGGGACGGGGCTAGTTGTAGTTGAAGGCTGGACCGAGAAGCTCTCTGCGGACAAAGAAGAGAACGCGATGAGTCTGGGTTTTCCATCACTCAGGTTTTTCAGACGTTTTTCTTTTTTTTTTTTTCTTACAAACTGCAGAATTACGCCTTTTTATCGTCACTTATAGTATAAACATATATATATATATAATACTGTTTGAACGAAACGTGCTTTTTATAATATCTTTTACACGATTCGCTTTCAAGTGTAGAATATTGCGTTTCGGGTACAAATAAAAATTATATAGACATACCTACTTTATTTGGCGAACGGAATATACATCTTATATTAACATTGCGTACTGTTATCCGTCAGACGCACTCAGTAAATTCGTGTAGTTCATAGAAACGAGTTTTGTAAATGGGGAATTTTCTTAAAGGGAAATATTCAATCACTTTTTTTTTGCTTTAACGGTTCAGTTAAATATACCTACAGTTAATACGATGAGGCTAAAAAATATTTCAACACGGTTACAGTCCAGCCGTTCTCAAACAACGATTTCATTCCTATATTCAAAGCTATAACTATGCACCGTACGTCCAACATTAATTAGGTACCGGTAAGAAGTTTATCAGACCTGCAGGATTTAGATAACACTAATTTATTTGGTCCGTCGGCTAAACTCTATCATGTCATGATAACTTTAAAATATCGATTTAAATTTCAAACAATGAAAACGATATTAAATGTACACTGTAACGTTGTAACAGAATTTACTAACAATAAAAAGCATATAATAAAAACAATTAATTTAAACTAACTACATAAAAGCTGTGAACTATACTAAAAAGGTAGAATCGCCGAATTTAAAACGTTTTTTGATTTAAAACGTTAATATACACGAGCCATACAGTATATAACTGCAGTTTAATTAAATATACAGCCACAGTATTTTATTTGAAACAAAATCTTTTAGACAAAGAATAAAACCAATAATCGTTTAGTTTCCTTTTTTACCACGTATTTTTTTTATTTTGACAATGAATTTTACTAGCCATTCAAACAGTTTTTGGTATTGTTTACGTAAACAAATAACATAATGGTAAACATTATTACCTATTTTGTTTCGAGTTATTGGCTGAACATGTAACTAAAACGATCGTATTTTCGAAAACAAAAACAAAATTGTCTAAAAGTCACACTTGATGGATATTACTTTTATCGAATTTTCAAATTCTTGATAAAATTCATTACATTTTTTTACCTTTGAAGTTAGTAAAAATACAATTCTAACTTGTTAAGACTAATCCAGTTTTGTACACTCAGTGCTTAAAAAATATTTTTTTGTAAAAAAACGGTCGATGTTATCTAGGCGTATGTAAACATAAATAAATATTGTTTTTGTATGATGCAGCACTTAATTTTTGCTTGTTTGATAAAAAAAAGACATTGACTGTAACAACAATGGATAATTAATGGATAAAAAAAGATTCGTAATAAGTAACGAGAAATTATAAAAAATTGGCATTAAAAGTTTTCACAGGATTCTCTATGTCATTGTATTGTTAATTGGTAGGACGTACGTTTGGTAAAATAATGAGTTTAATTACATTTTCATGCCATTTTAATCGAAGTTAGCCTATACTACAGCATAAACATTTTAAAACAATGCTCGCCAATATCTCAAGCACTTCGGAACTAAATGATCCTGAACACTGAAAACAACTTTTATATTCACCTTACCTAACCTAACCGTTTTACAAAACAGATAGGTAACTACTAATTGTAGAATGGTGAAGTTAAATATTTGTTCCGTTAACGTCTCATGAGCTGAATCGTAATTTTCCGGCAAAATGGCAGAGTTAATTTTTCTTATTTTTTAAAATTGACTGTGGTGCATGGTACATATACTGTAAAAAAAATGACCCGAGTAAAATATCGTTCATGAAAAAAAAAATTTTCCGTCTTCATTTATGAAGTCTACTGACTTAAAAACGTTTCGATTGCGAAGAAAACATTGTTTGTCTACGAAGAAGTTTTTCAATATAAAAATAAGTATACAATATTTACAGATGACAAAGATCTATATTTAAAGTTATTAGAACATTTAAAATGCGTTATTTAAAAAGAAAACAGTTTTGTAATTTCAATTAAATTTGTTACCTTTTAGATGCATATAATTTGTTCGTGCGATCATTGGCTTTTTCTATTTGATCGATTACTATTTTACATTTATTTTATTAAAAAGTACAATTTTTGAATAAAAACTCGTAAAACTGTTGCATAACATTTTTAATGGTAAGTATGTCAGAAGAAAAATGAACAAATAGGAATAGAAAAATTATTGTTACTACCTAAACGATTGTGTTCTCGTCGACAAAACAATTGTTGTGATTATTATATTTTCTATTATCTACGTAGAAATTGAATCAATCCAGCTATTCAAAAATAAACTCAAAGGAAATGAAATGCAGAGTTTAATGATCCGTATTTTTTACTAAAAACATAAAATAGATTTACCCGCTCAAGTCCGGAGTTGTCGGCGTTCCACGCTATTACCGGTATCCCCAAGTATCCTGCCAGTTGTAAGAAGTACTGTGCAGATGCTGTGCTCCGTCCGTACTTTTCGTAGTTCATCAAGTACAAAATGGCCGACACGTTCATAGTGAGAAACTCTTTGCACAGTGAAGACAATATAGCTGTGAAAGGCACAAAAAAAAAAAAAAATTAATTACAATTGTTGGAAACAAATACTCTGCTCGTTTGGGTTAGACAGTCGACGAGAGATAATCCAAAATACACTACAAGAATCGCGCATCCTGCACAAAATCGTATTTTGACGTAAGAGGAGTAATTTGACGTTTACATAGAAAGGCAGGTTAATCAATACTTTTAGATACCTACAATTTACGGTTCGTATTTTTGTACAAAAAATATAAATGAAACAATATAGAAAATATGTTTAAACGATTTTGAAAGTTTAGATTTCTCATTGTTTGATCTATTTGATTTGTATCGATTCTTTATTTAGCTATATATATATATATATAACGCACACGAGAATACATTTTTTTTTTTTTTTTTTTGTAAGCTATGAGCGTTATTTAACTGTAAAATGATTTGTAGAGACAAATTCGGTTTTAAGTCATGATCGTGAAACTAAATTGGTATAATTCAGTGGATTTTATTGCACCTACCCCAAAAACATTAAGTATAAATTTTCATGTTACATTTTAGATTGATTATTGTTTTAAAGTCGGTTTTGTCTTTAATTTTATTTTTTAAAACTATATATTATAACAAAATCTAGTTGAATATCCATGATTAGGAGAAAATTACACGTGGAAAATGGATATAAAAAAAAATAATAATGACCATACTTACAACACTATTTAGGCTAAATGTGAGTCATTGAAATATATATATAATGCAACTATATTAGAAAATAAAACGAAGGTATCCGCTTGAGAAACGGAAAAAGTGAAATAAAAAAAAAATGAATCTTAAAATTAACGATTTTTCTTAGGTGACAGTTCTTCCACCATCTACTCGTGAACACTTAAAAGTAAATATAAAAAAAGATCAATTCGATTTATCTTTAATTATTTTATTTCATAAACGTTTCCCATTTTTAATTTTTTTTTTTTTTCACAAATGTACGAAATTCGATTTGCTGTTTACGGTCTCATTTTCGAGCACAAACACTAAAACAACACGCGCAACACCAAAACGGAATGTAATATGTTTTTTTTCCCCCAACTTAACTATAAATTCTAAACGTACAAATTTTTTCCCGGTTTTTTATCCGGTTAACAAATACCGCTGAACTGTTTTTACTGCTCGTCAATACATCCACTCTTTAAAACCCATAAGCCGATCAAATCTCCTAAAACCACCGTATGGAAACGGTTCTTCGGTAAAATGAATGCTGCCGCATTTGTGGTATCGCATAAATAACGATTACGCATTCCCACCACGTAATACTTTTCTTTTTCGTTCCGTTCACGGTCGAAACGGCTAGAATCCATAATAACCACAAGCGTGTCGTGTATTTTTCTGGTCATTTATTACATTTTGTTTAATATTTGTATATTATACTGCGATCGTACACTGTGTACAATGGTAGTTCAGGATATTTAGATTTAAAACTCGAGACATTTTATTAGATACATCTTAGAAACAAGTCTGGTAAAAACAGCGATCGGTTTACGACGGTTTTCTTCAATAACGTTTGTCTGCAATTTAAATCACGTGTTTTGGTATACCTGCAGGGCGCGGACGAAGTACGTCTTGATTTCACACACTTTTTGCAAGTCATTCATCGAATTGTGACATTTTATGACGTAGAATCAATTTTCAATGTACCATATTAAGCTAAATGTCTGACGACAGTTATTCAAATTAAGTTTAAATAATATCATTAAAATGTAAACAACAAATTTAACATAAATGTAGGTACATTAAAAAAAAATCGGAATACTTTGATAAAAGAGATTTAATAATAAATGTAAAAAAAAAATCAACGCGTTAAAAACCATCGTTGCATTGTCATTTTGACATTAAATTCATGCGATATCGATCATTTAGTTTTTTTATTTTAGAACACTAAAACAAATTAGTTTGTTGTCGTTTCTACATAGGTACACTCACTATAGCTAAACACAAACATTTACTACCAGATACTAGCAATAAAATTAAAAATTTTATTTTTTACGAACGAAACAAATTTAAAATGGGTACTTAAAAAAATAGTTGTATGAAACAGAAGAAATATTTCAATTTGAACTCAGCGGTTGTTGGACTACGCGTGTTTTTTTGCGTGCTTTCGGCACATGAACGAATAAACCATAATTTTTTTTTTTTTCGTTTTGAAAAAAGCCTTAGGTAAGAAAAAACAATTCCAGATGAGACTGCAAAAAGTTTTTTAATTTCGTTCCGAATCGTCACGTGTTGCGAGACAAACAAATTATTTTATGTAAAACTTAGTCTACTTCTTCATCACGCCTCGCAGCATCCTACATACGGTGTAATCTCAAAATAGCTCAGAACGGCTGGTTGAATCGACAAGAAAGTTTTCTTGTGAAACTTATCTAAATGAACATTGCGGACAGTGTGAGGCCTACGAGGCCGTGCCCAATAAAACTCGAAAAGCGTAACTAGTAAATGCTGAACAAATTGTATGTGAAAACATAAATTGTCCCAATTTTTCTCAATATCCACGTGAGAAAGTTTCAACTTTTCCAGAAAATCAGAATATTTTAACTCCTAACAATGAGTTATATTTTCGCTATCCGATATTTGTGCACGGTACATTTAGAGAACAATTCAGTATACTGGCTTTAGATTCTTTTTTTCGACTTGCGTACGAAATTTTCATCGGCTACGTATACTTTGATTCAATAAATATGATGTCGATTTTATTACTACCCGTCGTCCCAAACATCACATCCCAGTTGATATTTGGTGTATCGAAATTTATTTTGAACCATCGAATTTGTCAAACAAATCAGTAAAAATGCGCGTGTAAAGAGGAAAGTGAAATAAAAAAAAACCAATTTCTGCAGTCTGCCTGCTGGCAGAAATAAAACCGTCTTATACTGTTTTCGCAGCGAAATTCCGGCACGATTCAATAGGCATACTACACACCTGTCAAAATATCATTTCACATTGACGTTTAACAATTTTCACCGAATCCGCATCCGTCTGCTCAGAACTCGACACGTTTAGTTTCCGACAAAACTGTACCTCCATTACTTATCCTCTATATTTTGACCGCGAACGATTTTGGAGGATGCGCACGGTCGACAGGCTTTCAGTGCCGATCGAAGATAAATAACGGATCGTGACGAATCTAACCAAATTGTTTTAACTGAAAAAAAACTATTATTCTTTTCTCGGCACGGTCTCGACACACATGCTCGGGGAAAGGATTACAATATTGGTATTCGTTTCGCATCGTTACAACGAAAATATGGATATGAAATGAAAAAAAAAAATTAAATCCAATAGCTTTTACTGTCTGTTATTATCATAAGGGTACCCAAACGCAGGGAAAATACGGTGAAAAGCCCATATTTTTTTTTTTTTTTTAATGCAATATTAGGTTCACTGAGGCGACCTACATTGTTCAACCGTACACGTCCGTAAAACTCATAGAAATAATGACGAAATGAAAAAGAAATAAAGATTAAATTTACATATTCATTGAAAATGTAAAAATAACATCTACGCAACTCTATTTTTATAAGAGTATTTACGGCGTATTTCGGAGCACAAATTTTAAAAATGATTTTTAAAAAAAAATCAAGACTAGTACGGTATTTTTTTTTTTTTATGTGAATGTTTACGTGACACAGTTAAACACCATCGTCGCTAGAAAATTAACAAAAGTAAAATTTTTTTCAATGGTTATTAATTATTTTTTTTTTTTTTTTTTTTTTTTTACTTTAACTTGGCTATCCAAGAAATAACCAAAACTCATAAAAAATAATTTCGAATTTTTTTTTTTTAATTTTATGTTTTTTATTCCTTAAAAATGTATTCGCCCGTTTTGTATTTTAAATTATTAAAATGAAAACTGCAAAAATCGTCACTGATATTCTTCGTTCATCCCAATAACAGGTACCTAGCAAAAACATTTAATTTTTGATATTTTTTTGGATTTCAATAAATTTGTTTTTGAAAGTTTTTCTCAAAGGTTGTCCAAATTGTTCCAGTAGATAACTTAGTTAATTACAGTCGTGCTATTTAGTTTTTAGTATAACACATAAATTAATTTATTTTTGATTATTCTTATTCGTACTTGTTTTTGTATACTTGTACCATCCATCTGATTCCCAAAGTTATAAAAGTTTTGAAATTAATTACGGTATAAACTAGTTATACTGGTTATACCGTATGATCAACGCGGAAATATTCCTTTTTTAATACATTTTAATTTTACTTGCGACTCAACAGTTTATTTACCAATCGTTAAGATATTAAAGAGAACAAAATCACTAAAAGTTTTTTGAGGAAATATTACAATCTAAAAATCAAAACACCGAAAACAAATTTACACTTTCATGCATAAACAGATTTGTAATATTTTGTTTGTTTTTCCTTGCAAGTCGCACGGTTTTTTATATTTGGTACACAAGTTGTTTGTTACCTGTTCGTTTGACTTTAAACCAAGTCGTCAGCACCTGTTAGCATTAAAATATTGATTTTTTTTTTTTTTGTCGTTATGTACCTAGTATACTTTTTACAAAATATTTTAACTTAAAACGTTCACATAAAAATGACGTCGACCCAATATGGTACATAATTTGAAGAGTTATTTTTAAAACAATGACCAAAATCTAAAGTTTCACGGTGCCCGTAGTTTTGTAGAATCTATAATTTTAGATTCTACAAAACTATTAGTACGCTTTGTCTAAACCGTATACTTTTTTTTAAGCAGGTTCAAAAATCAATAAAATCTCCACGAACGTTTTTTACATTAAAATTGGTTCTTCGTGTTGTTTTTTGGAAGTATAACTCTTTTAAACATTATCAATCAATCGGAATCCACACGAATCGTTTGACGAATAAAGTCCAATAATCGTGATTTAAAAAAATTTTACCTCTCCACGAGTTCAATACAAAACTTTGATATTTACAAATTAATGGTTACGTTACTGTCGCGAGTTTGATCGCGATGGATAGTTCAGATTTTTCCCATGCCCAAATCAGTGATCCAATCTGGTAAGTAGTGTACACCCGTGATTCGTTTCTTTTTTTTTTTAAATATTTCATCGATACATTTCAAAAAATCGAAATATTTGTAATAAAATCGAAACAAATGTTCCTTCATCCGTTCCGTTCCACCCCGTCGGCGCGTGAACCTCTCTCGCTCGCGCGGCTAACGTCGTGTCGTCAAAATAACAATAACAATACAATGTGTCTTTGTTTCGACGACGGCCGTGTCAAAAGCGTTCGGTGTGTGGTGATACGAATTTCGGCCTGGCGAACGTTCTAATGACGTGTTACGAATGCCGCGATAGTTCGTTCAAACTGTCAGGGGTTGATCGATAACGCCGTTTTAAACAATGGACCATTATCACGACGTGTGGGTTTAACGTGAGCGGCGAAATTTCAAAAAAAAAAAGCTTCGACCACTGTAAACCTTTTTAGAGCGTAGTTACTGACTTGGAAAATCTTGGCGTTCCACGAGAAAAGTGTCGTGGACAAAAAAAACATAATCACTGTAAAAACGTTCCTCGCCGCTGAAGAATCTAAAATAAATTCTTTCGTATTTTTCGACCGAGTTCGGACGGCGTTCGGACGACTCGTTCGAAAAACAGACCGCGGTTTCTTAGTTGTCTACTCGCGCATACGCCGGCCCGTGTACCAGCGTGTCGTCGTCGTCGATTCAATTCCACATCGGATCGCATTAAAATCGCTTTTAGGGGTTCGTTGTGCGTGTCGAGAATTGCTTTTCCGCTATAACCGTATATGAAACTGAGCGAACGACGTGTGTGGCATTCGAAACGCGGTAAATTCGCGATACGTAACTTTCCGGCCGGGGGATGCCGCGGAGTGTGCGTTTTGCGCGCAATTATTCCCCTCGTACGCGCTTATAGAGGGCGGGTGGTGGTGATTATGCGTACAAATCAAAGTTAAAACGTCATTATGGCAAATCGGGGGGTTTTTTTTTGTAAGTTTTGCGGAGAACAAAGTAAAAAAAAAAAAACCCGTAATTCAGTTTTAGAATGTTCTGTTTCGTGGAAAAACGTATTGTATTTTTGAAGGAAAGAAAAGAAATTCAAAATCCCTTCGCGCCGCTGAGCCAGCTCTCGTATCGGGTTGAACACTGCTCAAAAACTAATTGTCCGAATCACAGTGTTCGGGTGATTTACTGCGTACAAACACATTTGTGAGATGAGTGAAATGGGCTCTCCTGGGGTCAGTCTTAAACGACCCCGAAATGAAAAAAAAAAATTTATTTAAATTAACCCCTCGAAAAATATTTGATTTCGGCTCTTCGAATGCGCGTTTTCAAAGAATCCGTACGTACAAATAGCTAGCTGTAATGAACTCGGCGTAATATACTGAATGGGCGTTATTGCGAACTACGGTTAGTCATAACGTGCGACGAAGACGACGGTTTTATATCATCGGTTTTATTATAGTTTGTTTTTTTGCGTATTTCACAGGAGTTCTTCACTATTTTATTAAAATATAACAACGACTGCGAAGAAAAGGGAAATAAATTCGGCAAAACATGACGACGAGAAACGCGCGCGTTTGTGATAAGCAATTCGCACGAAATATAACGCAGTGGCTATATCAACCGCAAACGGAAAGTTTGTATTCTCGCAATACCCACAACGCGATGGTGATAAACAATAATGTTTGAAATATTCAAATTTCGCGCACATACGTGCCAAGCTCGAGCTTTTATCGTACATGTTTTATAACATTTTTCGTGTTGTTCTGGATTTGTTTCTTTTTTTTTTTTTTTTGCACTTGTTAAGACTTTTATTTTATCATTCTGATCATCAAAAATCGTTTTAAATAAAACACGCTCGACGCTCGAATATTATGTATTTATTTTTTAAAGAAACATAATTTTATACCTTTATTTTAATTTTATTGAATTGTATCGATCGTATTATCACTTATATTATCATACCGATCTCGTGAAAAAGGTCAAACAAAATATTAACACAGTTAATGTTTTATTGTGTTTAAATTCAAACTAAAACTGTTTTAAATTTTAAAATGTATAACTCTCACTCTAAGCTATTACGAATATAATATGTATACACGAGAATACATTTTTATATTAGGCGGATATTTTAAGTGTTAAATTTTTCCAAAATGCCTCGAAACTGACACGTTTTATCGTCTCGCGTTTACGATTTTATATTATTTGGAACACGTCATACTTGCACAATAAATTGTTCACTATAACGGCGTGACTTAAACGGTGTTATCAGCAAAAAATAATGGGACAACGACGATAGACTCTTACAGAATTTTAGTGGTAAATAATAATTTTAAGAAAAATATAATTAAGACAATAATCTTATGCGGTATTTTCATAAATAAAACACAAGATATTATTTTCAGAGTTCTGCGTTGGTCTCGAAATCGAAAAAGTTTCATACTGTTGTCAAAGAACGTATACGTTTCGTGCAGAGAAACGATCAGCAGAGAAAAGTTTTGGTAGTATTTAATCGTCAATAAGTCGTTTTGAAGTCGCGATACACTCGAAAACGAAATAGTGATTGAAAAAAACGAACTGTCAGAAACTTTTTCTCGATTGAATCCGCAAACGCGCACAACGCGATAAGGAGGAATTTCAAAATAAAATTCTCATATTTCAGATTATTTTGATAATAATACATCTTTGTAGTTTTGTAGTTAGTCGTTGTAAGCGAAAAACTTTAAAATTCAACATTGTTTAATACAAAAACAGCTAAGGTTCGTTTCATATTTCCATTTAAACAACTTTGATCATAAATCGTTTTAATCGACATATAGTAAACCTGGTGAACAGTTTAGTGTAAAAACAAAAATAAGAAATGGGATATTTGAGCGTTTAAGTACAGAAAATATTAAAACGCACTGTTTTCTAGCCGTATCGAAAAAATTTTAACTTACTAAAAGAACATCGAATAACCTATATGGGAGTATTTTAACACTATATATATATATATATATATAACAGTTGACTGTACAAATAATTGCCCGGTAATAAAACTAAGCGTACCACGCTATACACGATTCTTATCCGCGAGAAATAAAAAGTTTTATACTAATGAAAATCCCTTAGGAAATTGCACGAAAATTACACTAGAATAATAAAACGAATTTCTGGAAAAGAGATTTTCCCTTATATACGACGCCGATCCAAGGCCGACAGCGTTACATCCGTAGAAAATAATCTAGACGAAGCAAATGTAAATAACAGTGCAAGATAATACATTTAACGAAATTCGTGATTTTACGAATCGCAAAAAATTCGAAATGCGTTTTAGTCCAAAAATATTGCTAACTATCCGTCCATCCCACAAGGCGTTTTTACGATAGAAATATTATTCAATATATTATTGATACGGATATTCAATGATGTATCTCGTCTATGTTCGTAAAATTTTTTTTATCATATCACATTTTCAGTTTAAAAACTGAATATCGTCTTAATTTAAATGATATTTTAGTACATCACAATTTCTTTATCTTTACTAATATCGTACCTTATCCATTGACTTTTGTAGAAAATAGATTGATACGAGAAGATCGATAGCTGTTCATCGGATCGTGCGAAAACAAAAATAAAATTGTCCCTTGTAAAAAGCGAATCATAAAAGATCATTTTGATTTTCTCGAAATTGTCCAAATTTGATAGGGTAAGTACCGAAAACACACGACATCGCGTAATGTGAATTATTAATTTGGATTTTCAACTTATCCGTAGTGATTTGTCAAAACGTCGACTTGCCTGACTTTTAGACCTGTTTCGAAACTTTGGATAACTTATTACAGACAAAATCTTCGAACGCAGGCGAAAAACAACGTTTCTGTATCGCACATATACGCCCGGCGACGAAACAGACAATAGTTACCGCGAGTGCACGAGTAATTCGTATTTTAGTTTACCATACGTAGCCAGCTGGGAAATCAAAAATTATTTCCACAACTGCACTACAAGTGCATATGTGCACATTTCAAAATTCATTCAAGTTTCGGACACGTGTGTACATATATCGATAGTTACCGAGGTCATTGTAAACGTTTGTGTATTGAACGCGAGACATTCAACAGCTGGCTACTTAACAATAAAATTACGAAACCGTTGCTAAGATTAAAAAATAAAAATTAAAAAATATTTTTTAATTTCTATCGGTTACAACGCAGGTATTGTTCTTTATTCTGCTTGTAAACAAAAAAACAATACTGATGTACCTAATAACAGCGTAAACGTTCAGTTAAATCATTCAGTCGAGTCGAATTTCTGTTTCTGAATTTCTGTTGCACAAATATTGAACATACTGAAGACCATTTCGACGTTACACAAGTGTTTCAATGAAAAATATTGTTTATACCTCCTTTTTTCTATTGATGACTCGATGATGTCATTAAAAAGTTTGAGCAGTAAAGTTATAATTAAAAAAAAAACAATTTTCACTTTTAAGTATTGAGAATAATAGTTATGAATCATTATAACGTCTCACCGAGAACAACCGTTGATGACTCAATTAAACTAATCGCGTCGATATGTACATGGGTAAAAACAAAATATCATAACCGGGGAGAATCCATCGTAGAAAGTGAAATTTGTCACTTCATTCAAGTGACTTTGCCGTTCATGGATTTTCTAATAATTAAGTTCGTTAGTTGTAACTAAGTTGTAAGTTTTCTAAACAATTTTTGTTCTGAAAATTGGTTCTGAACTTATGATTATATCAAGAAACGTCACGTGTTAGACATTTGGGAGCATCATTATTTTAATAACATAATTTTAGTCACGCCAACACATTTTATTTTTAAAAACATAATTTTGTATTTCCGCGATTGTTATTTTTTCGGTTGAGCCAACACTGATAAATTGAATTTGAGACGAAAACCTAAAACCACTGTTTTTACAAGATGATTTTGCAAATAAAAAAGTTTTCATCGGTAGTTTAAAATCGATCAAGTATCGTCATAATCTCAATATTTCAGTTACGCACTTCTTTAAAAATAAATATTTTCCTAAAATTATCTAGTGAATATACAGTAGACAGCGTAACGAGTTTAGGACCGTTTTCAGAATTAAATTTATCGAACTGCTGAGACCATATTCGCGTCGCAAAATCTAGTGCGACCTTAAGAATTCCAAAAGAGAAAATGCGCCACAAAGTAAAATGGGTAAAAATCTACGCGTTTTTTTTTTAGTGTTAACTTTTTTTTACAAGAGGGACTTACCTTTTTTTACGCGTATTTCACTGAATAATACGGAAACGTGATATACGGCTGCTATACGTACGATATTCTACACTTCATTCGAATTCTTCGAAATTATGACGTAATCTTGGAATCGCATTTTTTTCTTATATAAAATTATCGTGACAATATTGCCACAACGCGAGAAGCGATGATTTTCATATTTCGTCCTACTTTTCCGTCTACCAGACGTTAACAAACTACCGGATCATTATTCCACCACGTCGTAATAATATTTTGCGGTGAAAACTAATTTATTTTTGTCATATTACACAACATCATACAATTGACTATTGTAATGAATTTTACTCGTTTTAGATAGTATTCTCGTGGGATATTCGGAGAAAATAAAAATACCCTCGACAGTTTAAGGTCAGTTTTTGTGTAACTATACTCATTGATAATATGCTTTATCCGGATGATGATGATGAATAACGACGAATCAAAGCGATTTTTCGTATTCCTGCGCAAAACTAGAATGACCGATGAAATATCTTTTTACTTTTGTACGTGGTACCCGTTTAAAAACACAATCAAACGGGAAAATATCCCAAGAGACGTATTATCCCCGAGAAAAGAACAACGTCCAAAGACGTACCTGACGCACAGTTCCGAAAACGAATCAATAGTTTTCACTACGAAACGTAGATGAATTATAATAGATTTATAACGTTGAAAAATGTCGGAATCGTTGCCAAAATTTTAGTTTTCTTTTCTCGGGACTTGTTTTTTTTTTGCACACTGCACACGGATATACATGTCGCGCTGTGTACATTAGTGTATCGCCCCATGACATCAATATTGAACCAACCGATTTTCTTTTACCATCGCGCGATTTTCGTTTTGTTTTTTTACGAGAAACAATAACGCACGGCAAAAACGGCTGCAAAAAGTGCCTGCTGCAAAGATCATCGTCGCGATCAAGCACAGTCCAGTTCACTGCCACCTGCGCACATCGCTGAGGGTGCTTTTCGGTGGTGTTGAAATTTATCCGGATATTCAGTTGTTGTGTTCTGACTGCACCGTTGTTTTTCACCGTTGAAAAAAACGAGACTGTAGTTCGTTTTATAGCCTACAGCGAGTGTAAAATTTTAATTTTATACGCATTCGCAGGTGCGAAAAAAACGTTTTGAAACCCCGCCCTGGAACCGTTTTAAAATACACCTATTGTCGCCCATCGACGACGATTGTTTGTTTCCCCGAGCATTTGTTTCCCCGATATATCGGGGCGAGAACGGAAGCGCCGGGCAACGAACCTGTGGGGCTGGGCGTGAGCGACATCATGCGGTACCGCACGTTTTGCGCCTCGAAGTCGTGGAACCTTCTGCTGAAGTTTGTCGGATGGTTCTTCTTGAACGCCTTGTTCACGCCGTGCACCGCGTCGTGTATGGCGCGCAGGTAGCCGCGCACGCCGAAACTCGTCTTGGGCACCAGCATGCCCACGTTCAGGTCCCGGTCGGACCGCGTCCCGGCCGCGGCCTCGAGCTCCCCCTGCCGAGGCCTCCATCGGGCGCCGCGGCCGGAACCGCTCTCCGCGCCGGGGCCGACGGCGACGGCGAGGCACGAGACCGCGAGCTGCAGGAGGACGACGGACTGCCGCGGCCAACGCCGACGCCACCGCATATAACAACACTGCGCGCGTGACTGCGTGGACGACGACGCGTGGTCGCGCGTGACGAGCTGCTGCTACTACTACTGGACAACTCGCGGAGGAAAACGGGACACCGGAGCGATCGCCGTCCGCAACGCGCGCCGCGTCTCCTTGACGACCGCGGCGGGCGCATCGGTCCTGGCGGGCGACGCGACGGTCCCAGGGATCGGGCGAGTAGGGGCGACTCTCGCACCGATTCCGTTCCGAAAGACGCGCCCTTTTTGCGGACGCCGCACACGCACCGGAGAACCGACCGTTCTCGGCCGGGCGGTTCCGCAGAGTCCCGCGGCGAAACCGGAAAATCTGGGCGAAGATCTGACGCCGAAGGATGTTTTGTTTTTTTTGTCGCAAACACGTTTTCGAAATTCCGTGCGATTCGCGCGGCACGGTTTTAAATTTTGTGATCGAGCGCACGCCGACGACGCGAGTTCAGCACGAATGGAGGCGAGTACGAGTCCTGTTGTATATTTCCATTATTTCGTTCGAGTATTTGAAAAACAAAAAAACACCGTTCCGCGCGAATACAAAAGCAAGTTTTGAGATTAATTTAAACTTTCTCTAAAAGCGAGATTTTCGTAACGATACGTGTTACGCGTAATAAATTACAACGGGAACAGACAAGTTCATTTCGCCATAGAGCCGTAATTCTCGTCCGTACGGAGAGATTAATCTGAGTTCATAATTAACTTCGAACCAGTATACAGTCGTGTATTAAACGTATAATATCATAGTATAAGTGCACATAATTGCACAAAACGAAATATTACGATTACATTTGCAATGACGTTTTCAATTTTTTTCGATCTAATAAACGAAAAACCATTTGTGTTTTTTTCTTTACACGCATCTTGCGTACGTAATATATTGAAAAGGTTATTCGAGTGTATTTCATCATTATAAATTCCACGACGGTTGTTGGGTACGACGATAAATGTTTCCGTAAGGTCCGTGTAGAATATATATAAAGTCAAGATGACCGTCGAAAATATTCCGGTAAAATATATACAGCCGTACCCGAAAAAAAAAAAATACTCTATACACGTATTATTATAACCGTCTCTGAGAAAAATGTCACTTTTATATGAATAAATGTCCCCCAAGAAAATACGGTTGAAAAGCGATATTTCCTGGCACTGTAAAATATCGCATGCAAAAAACGTGTTTCAAAAATATTTATTTTTAAAATTTGAAGGTCCGTTTCGAACGTCTCGCGTCTAAACTACCGTTTTTACTACTGATTGTTTTACTCGCTGAACGGGGTGGTACAAGATTAGTTCTGATGTTTTAACAACCGTTTCGGATTTTCAGTGATTTTCAACGAAAATCACATTTCAAAATTAACGCGGTCCGATGCGATTCGTGTAACACACATTCAGACTTCTATCCGAATGAGTGGCCCGCGCAAGAAAATGTTTTGTTCGGATCTGAACCAAAATGCACAGGATCCGACGGTATTCGCGAAAACCGGAAATATTATACGACTCACGTCGAACACATCTGAATTTCGTAACTCGCTCAAGAGTCGTCCGAATCGGTTAGAATGCAGTTTGAGCAAGCGTATTTTACACGAGCGTTTTGCCTTTGTTTTCGAACGATCCCTGCTACGAAATCGGCACGTTCGAAATTCGGTCGGGCCCGCATAATATATTTGTGCGCGTGTGTCACACTCGCCGAGTGCGGGTGCCTCGATCGCGCTGTAATGAGGAGCGGTTTCCGCAAAAAAAAAAAACGAACGAACAAAATAAAACGTCGCCGAAAAATCGATAATTTACTTATAAAAAAAAAAAAAAAAAAAGGAAAAAACTCGACCCGTTCGTTTGCGGATTTTTCACTCGTTTTGTGAACCGTATAATATATATATATTGTAGTCTTTTCCGTCGTCACCGCTGTCAATTATTTTTGTCGCAGGGCTCTGGGATAATTTTCTCGTCGTCCCTGTCGTTTTACACACACACACGCATACGCATTCCGATCTGGGAAACCCTGATGTACCCCCCGAGTCCCATTGTGTTCGTGTTTGTGTGACGACGGTCCGAGGGACCGCGACAGTGAAAACTCGAACGTATATACCGCGAGAAATAGGCTCACGACGTCTGCGGCACCCTCGACCGGCGCAATCGAGCGCTCCCAAACTTGAGCGGTCGACCGTTTTACCCGAAAATATACCGTCGAATTGGCCTCCGAAAACCAGGACTGGGCTGTTTCAAATCGATAAAAGTTAGGTCGAAACGATAATTATGAGTTATAGTTACCTCGGTAACTTATATTTTTTTCGTTAAACTTAAGAATCGCAGTACAATGACATTCAATAGCCGAGACGAATAATAATTTCGAAAATTATGTTTTTAAGTACCTATACTCACTACTGACTTTTAGTGATCTCTTGATTAGTACTGGGCCAGCAATGACCGGCACTGGCGCTGTACAGTGACGGTAGTTAACTTCTGAGGAGCCGTTTGATTTATACGTTGTTCACAAACGTAGATAAGTCTAATATATTTGGTGTACGGTTAATGGAATTCATTTTCAAAACTGGAATACATTTTTTAAGACAATGCGTGAAAGTTTTTGTTCGTAGTGTATGCACAGTGAAACAAACACGCAATAAAACGTTGTTTGAGGGGAAACTAACTTTGTAGAGTTTTTTTTTTTTTTCAAGATTTATTTTCTTTAATCGTACGATGAAACTCACGTACATTTCTGACACGGTTTTTCGGTCTAGAACTTTTTCTGTACATCCGAAAATACTTTCATATACAGCATAAACCGACGTGATACTTTTTTTTTGATTATTTAAACAATAGAAATATTGACGATTTCCGCCGACCGTTGGGTTCACGCGGCCAAACAGTCGATAGCTATTTGTTCGCCAATAAACAGAGTTACGAAAGCTGACAAACAACCCTCGTCGTATTTCCGGGACTTCGGGGATTTAATTTAAGTATACTGTTTACCAGGACAAACCGCTTTTCGGCGACGTTTCCCTTTCATTCGCAACACCCGTTCCAACACCGAAATTCCAACGAAAACACTTGTTTCAGAATACTTTGAAAACAATAAAGATGTCAATAATACGTATACGTGCCTTCGTATTTTGTGATAAATCGGCATTCCTCGACGTTAAACGAACGAGTTTGTTTTGCATTTATTCGTGTTAAATACACCAAATAGACGTAAAGTCGGAAAGAAAAACTTTTACAAAATGTTGTACTTAGTATAAATACGACATAACATAATTATATAGGTCACGGATTTCCGTTCACAAAGGGTGTATTTATAGGAAAACGATTTTGCAGAGTCACGCACAACCAAATTAAAATGGAAAACGCGTTTCGAATACTTGGAGTTGCGAGAGGAAAGCCGATTTTTTCGTATTAGGAACTCTTTGTGTTGTAAGTTCTCACATTTTTATTAAAAAAAAAAAAGGACTAAAAGCCTTTAAAAGAATTTCTTCAAAAATATTCTTTACTATTTATGAAGCTTGAAAACACTACTACTACTTAGAGAACAATTGAAATCGTAATTAATTAACAAAATTAAATCCATCCTAAACGGTATACATCTACCTACACTTTAAAATTTGGAATGAGTTTAGCAGGTTTCTGCAAAAATTTTGAAAATTGCGAAAATTTGCATAATTAAAAAGCCATTACTACAACATAATGTTTAACTTATACACCGGGTTTAGTTTATAATTTATAATCTATTGTGTGAAAACGTGTGAATATCATTGACGAAAATAGCATCTAAAAGAGAAGAACAAGTTGATTTTAACTTTCTGATCGAAACACCAACGTCCAATATTTTCATCAAATATTTACCCATTTATTAATATTTTATGTGTTTCAAACGCAACGAGTCATAAAAATTCGATTAAAAATTCTTAAATTTAAGCCACATCATGATATATTGCGTTCTGATACGCGTTCCATTTCTATACAATTTCAGTAAAATATATTAACTGGTAGTGACATTTACACGATAATATGTTTATTACGTTCAAAAATTATGCTTGTACACGATTCAATTCAAATAAATTTGTATTTGTTGACAGAAAGTTTTGAAGAACGATAGAAATTTGGAGTTTGTTAGTTGTGCAAGTTTTTGTTTTGTTAAGTCTTAGGTTTTCTTTTATCGACATTGAAAGAACTAATCATTTCATTAGTTTCACTATTTTTTTTTTTTTGATAACCACTCTTCCTAAAAGCGGTTAAGTGCGTCACACGTACTTATAACGCAAAAAAATTTATTTCGAATGAAATCGCTAAAACAGTAACGACGTTATAAGCGTGGGTAAACAATATTCCCCCAGCCAAAGCGAGTGAGAAAAACATCAAATTTTTGGAAAACGAGGTTCCAATGAACTTTATTTTATAATTAATAAAAAGTAGAAAACACCACAGCAAAGTATTTAAAATTCAATTTCAAACTGTAGTGTGAAACGATAGATCGTCTAGCCTGAAATGCATTAAGTGATCGGACAAAAGTAGTATTAACCAAGAAGAACCTAACTTCTCGGAAGACCCATTATCCGACTCGTATACTGCAGTTTCGCATTATTATTTTGAGTGTTGTCCATTCGATGTTCCGTAACTCAATTTTACTTCCGTGCTCATTTAATAACTATTGATCAACTAAATACATTTAAAATAACTATCAAAGAGATATTTCATTTTATAATGTAGATAACTGTATTCAATAATGTTACCATTGAGAAACGCAGTAGCTTCTCAAACGCGGTATAAAATGTAAAAGAATTTCTAGACAAATTTTGAAAATCATAAACTATAAAATTGTATAGAAACAAGGATTCATTTTAATGGCCTCGCCCACTTTAATAATTTTAACTTAAAAGGACAGCAGACGTTTGTGCATCGTTTGTGTATAATATATTTCTAGTATATTTTAGAAGAACATCGAGAGAATATATTGCCCACATTTTTAACGACATAAAAACATCGTACTTTAAGGATTTCAATAGAGAATATAAATCCGACCACTATAACACGTAACTGGCAGCTATTATATTGCTCTCGACACCCGTTCTACGGTCAAAAAAGAAAAAACCGATTAAATTGTTCCGACTTCCGAGTATTTACAGATGGAACCCGCGGAATGTACTCGATCTGTATAGAGACGTACATCTGTAAGAGCGTGAAAAATCCCGCGGCGTCTTTCGTACTCAGAATCACACGATGTCGGCGAAATCGTTTCGCAAAACTCGAAAACGACGATATAATATAATACGGCGGTTATTTTGCATCGCGGCGAAAATGGGGAAAAAACGCAAAGTGAATCGAAAAAATTCTGACGAATCGAAAAACACGTCGGTTAGTTACGAGCTGCACGCAATTTTCTTTTTATAATAGATCACAAGCATTATTATTGCCATGCTACGATTTTAATAATATTATTCAAGGAGAGGCCCGATGACAGGCACGGCGTACTTGGAAAAATAATTTAAATCGAGGCGCTCCAGAAACCGTTCCAGGAAATCTGCTTCCAAATCGTCTCTTCCGCGGGTACGATCCATCAGAAAAACACTGCGCGCGAATTTTTCGTTCATTAAATTCACGAACATATCGTCACGTTATCGAGTTGAACGTTTTCTTAGCAAATTTATATAGTTACTATAAAAACATCGCGTTTTCGTGCCGCTTCCCGTAAGAGTTTGTGAAAAAACTTTGATATTTTTCGTGTTTTTTACGAAAACAACATGTGCCTAAGTCTCGACTCGAGAGAACTCGGTCCTCGGGCCATTATCGAGAGGAATCAATCGTGATATTCGATTACATTAATAATCAAGATATTTCGATTGTCAGAACCTTTTTTTAATCGGTTCTTAAAAAACAATCGATCTCAAATTTCTCTTGATCTCGAATAACGAATTGAAGCATCGAATGAAAATCGCAGAAACGAGTCAAGATAAGAGACGGTTGAAAATTATGTATAATTCACAATTGACTCTGTATTCATTTCAATTAAATGCGCGAGTTTTATTTCGAGTCTTGTATTGAGTAATCCTCTCGATTTTGCACTGCTCGTAGGTTGTAAAATAAAACCGATTGTTCGTTTAACGATTTCGCGAACAGCTAACATGTAGGTATAGGTACTTTCAAACGAACAATTTTATATAATTTTAACAATTACTTAACTTTATAATTATTTTGTTGCGTTGTACTTTTCAATGGTTCCATAACAGGAATATTATTTAAATAAATATTACGAACAGTATTAAACAATTATAAGAAACCTAGACGTTTTAGCTGATTCGGTATTGAATTCCTGGCACGGTCGCCCGAAATATATATATATATAACGTCTGAAACACGCCCTCTAGGGACACTTTCATTGTGAATGGGATTGTTATTTATTTATTTTTTTTTTTTAAATAGTTTTGTGTAAAAAGTTGCTGTATATAAATCAAAAAAATTTTACTGCCAGGAGCTGGAGCTAAATAAATTACGTTTAAAGTCATATTTAGTGCCGTTTTTGAAAAAAACTTTACCCATATTACGCACTCACGCGCTCGACATGCGTTATGGTCGCTCGACGAAGAAATATCATCCTGCACGGAAAAATGTGACGGTTTTTCCACTTGAACCCTAAAACATATTCATGTTAGAACCGACGAAAAATTCGCTAAAAACGTCGGAACCATGAGAATATTCTTTACAAACAAAAACTGATGTTTTTCTTAATCGGTTTATATTTTTCCAATGAAAATAATAAAAATTATCACGTATTCAGCACGTCGTTTGCGGACGGTACACAAATGTGATAGCGGCGCTCGGGATGTAACAATTGGTGTTTTATTCCGCTGTTTGACGATTGTCGGACGCTAATAAAATATTAACATCGTCGCACGCGCGCCGTTGTGAGCAAAATGTCACTGACCGTGTGTACTTGCAGGTATCGAACCAGAGTCGATAAAAATAGTTTTGTTTTCGAGTCAGTTGTTGATTAAAAATATTTCACAAAATCAGACAAAAAGAAATTGGTGTTCTTTATGTTGTATTTAAAAAATACTATTCATTAAAAATAAGTTGTTTTATTTTTTTTAATTTGTTAATTAAATATTAATAATTATTGTTCGTTACTTGTTCAACTAACTTCAAACGGAATTCTGTTAGCAATAGTGGTTTTTTTTTTTTTATCATCGTTTACTTTTGAATATATTTTTTACCACCGGCAAACAGGTAGATCGAAGGACAAAGACTACAGTGGCTTGGACACATTATGAGAAGAGAGGAAAGCAATTTAGTCGAATCAATAACGGAATGGAGACGGACCACTTGGAAAGAGACCTCGGAGAACACCTAGAGAAAGGTGGATCGATTCAGTCAAAGAATATCTAAATGAAATGGGAATTGACACGTTGTGCATGACATAGGCGGCGCAATGTTGTTTTGGTGGAAAAAACTCTTAGAGAGTTATAAAAACCACAAGAAAAAGAATACGAATACATTTTTCACATGATTTATTCATATACAATTTAAAAGTGGAAGTTCCACGTATAAATCATATCAACCCGAGTTGGTACTTAATATGAAAAATGTATTACTTTTAAAATGATTATCCAAAATCCAAATTTTCGCAGTACCTAGAGTATAGTACCTAAAGTATAATTTTCTATTCTATATTTAGAATCTAAATGCCCGTTTCAAAAATTACTTTTTTAAATTTTACACTACGCGTTCGTAATACACTAAGCGTCCGGCAAACTTCGCCAAAAACACTCCGGTAAATTACGACGTAATTCATTATAAAACAGTGTACGAGTTGTTAACGCCATAATCACAGTTTATAGCAGTACCATTCAAACGGCCGCTGGTTGGCCATTCTAACATAATTTTATTTTCTTTGATCAAGTTTTACATCGTTATTTACCGGAGGAGTTGTAAAACTGCTAAACGGGCTTGTTTGCCATAAAAATTATTGACTCTAAAAATGTTTTTCCAGACAACTGAACGCAAGGCGTAAACAGAAAAATAAATATATTTTATAAAAAAAAAAACAATATGTATAGTGACGATTCAACGTTGGATATAATGGATAACGCCAAATTTTTTTTGGAAAATTTTTCCAATGCGTATAGTGTAACAATTTTCACTTTTGAGATCCGTTTAGCACAGTTATTTCGGTTTCCATGCAAAGCCATAAACGGTGTAAAGAAAATTTGCGTAATCTTGAATTAAAGTTAAAAAAAATATCAAAACAAATTGACTTCTTAAGACAAACAATAATACTTAATATGCGTTTAAAGATTTCCTTATTCGAGTGTTTTATTTTTAAGTACTTTTAGGTAATCTTAACTATTTAAAAAATAAAATTATTCAGTAGGTACACAATTTATTGTGCTTAAAAATAAAACAAACAAAACGTAAAAGCCGTCCATCGATATTTTTATCAAACTATAAACCGTGAAAAATGTATTGTTTTTAAAACAAAAAATAAAAACACGTTTGATGTAGTGCCCAATAACTGTGGAGCATCTGTATTTTATTTTATTAACGGTTAAGTTACTATAGATAGTACATCATTTCATAAATAATATATTTAACAATCCATTTTTGTAAAATATAATCATATTTATAGTGCCTAGGCACGTAGCTTTCCATTTTTAATTTATCATCAACGTTTTGAATTATTACTCTAATGTAAAAATACCAAATCAACATAAATTATTCATACCTTAAAATATGTTTTTTGACAACACAAATTATCTCGTTTTTATTTTGAATTTTTAAACAATGTAGATTTTTTTAAGAAGGCTTTACGAGCTTTTGTAACGGAGCAAAATATTACGTAGCTTACAGCAAAATAAACTCCCGATAGTAATACTTTTTACTTGGTAAAACTTTTGAATTTTTTATCGTTTCGTGCTTAAGTTTTCTTTCAGTGGTTTGAATCTTATTTTATGCAAAATAAAATGTGTTTTTTGCGACCTTTAGCAAAAGCGTTTAAAAAAATAAAAAATTAACGAATCGAGAAAAAATTTTATTGTTTCTTTCCGGGTATATCAATTGTACAAAAACAAACAAAATGATTATTATAATAACACAAAATTTTCACTCGATTTTACGTGTCATATTTTGTAAAAGGAATAATTAAATCATATTTTAAAATATAAGTTGATTGAAAATTATATTTTTTTTTTTACCATTGATTTAAAATAATGAAACAAATTATTAGAAAATGTGATAAAAATATGTTGTTGGACCTGTGGAAATTGTTGTCACCTTTTTAACTATTTTTTTCACCTTGATTCGTTGTATCGTTTTTGATACGAAACACAGTTGTTGAATAGTAACCAAAAAAAAAAAATAAATAAAAACCAAGACCGTCACATGTACCTATATAACGCTTAGTTAACTCATGTATCAATTATTTCAAAAACATTTGTTTCGGTTAAATTTTAAATTGTAAATAAAAATCAGTTTTTACTAGTTATAGTACCTACAAGTATTTTATTAATTTTAATCGGTTAATTTTTATTGAGTTTACCACCAACAGGAATCACTCCTGTATCGCAAAGTAACACGTAAACACCGTTAAGCATACCGACTTGTTTTAAAAATGACACACTAAATTAAAAAGTGGTGTGTTATAGTTTCTGCAGTTTCATTTGTGTTCAATTATTAACTATTAGACGTTTTAAGCACGGTGTATTAATCGTATACTAGAAGCCGGTCAATGTTGTTGTCTTAAGTACAAGTAACTTGATATTTCGGTTTAATGAAAGTTTCATGTTATGGTTCGTATATTTTAGATGCCGAGAGGACTATAAGTGTTTGTAATTAGTGATTTTATCGCGGAAAATAAATTATTTATTTAACTTTCGTTGTAAAGAAGTAACGATACTTAAGTTTGGTAATTTCGATTTGGTAGTAATAATTATTACGGTCGAGTATTGTTCGCGCAAAAAATGATGTTCAGTGTAATAGAATCGACAGCTAACTCAACACTTGATAAATTGAATACTTTCGTAAGCCAATTTATAAATTATTTCGATACTGTATCAATTGAATTCAATACGTTGGGTATAATATTATGACGTAACATAGAAAATTTTACAAAACTAAATCCCAATAAAAAATTTTCAAAATCAAAAATTATATAAAGACTTTTTGCGACAGCCATCCGTACACGTAATTAATATATCATGTTGTTAGAGCGTTATGTCTTTAAGATATTTAACACTGTTTGCACGCACGAAAATCCGTTTTCATAATATTGATTATTCATAAAATGATGAATTATTCAGTGAAACGTCCGGACGGCTGCAATATAGATAAACATAAAGGAAAACGTGATTCGCGCCGAGGTATTTGGGGATTGTAGTTACCGATCGAGTAAATTGACTTAGGGATAGGCACGTTTATGTTATGATAAAACGGGCGATTCAAAACGTTCAACTACGATTCGAAAATCGAACTGATTAAAAGTGACAAATTATTTGTTTCAAAGCATACAGAAAGTAAAAACTTTTTTTAAACATTTTATCGTTGCGTGGAATGAAAGTGAAATTATTTTTTGCAACATCAATATTATAAACGTAAACTTTTAAACGTTGAAAACGGCAGTGGAACATACATTTAAACGTATTTAGTTATTTTTATTAATGTCGCGATCGAATTTTTACGTCCGAACGTCTATATTTAATTACCTAACTATATCAAAACTGCAAGAGTGACAGAACTAGTTATAATTTTAATATTATTTGCACATCATTTATTTATAACAGTTTTGACCAGTAGCGCAACTAGGATTATTTTGAGGGGGGTGTCTGTCTCATTAAAAATATAAATAGATCACTTTTCAATAGTTATTAAATAAAAAATACGGTCCAAGGGGGGTGTCCAGACACCCAAAACACCCCCCCTGGTTGCGCCACTGGTTTTGACATATATTTTTTAAAAACGTTTGGGATATCAACAAAATAATTATCTTCAAAACGGTGTATAAACGATAAAAAGAAATCCACGACAGCTTTACGATGTAGTCTGTCTATAAGCCATACTCGTATTTAAATCAAACATGCATAAGACAAACTAATTCGTCTTGGGTACTTATTGGGCACAATTATTGTACGTTCTTGCGGAAAAAAACATTTTTCAAAAGCATAGTAGTAGTAATTGGTTTGAGTAGATTTTTCGAAGCCAATTTCAAAACCATGGTAAATTTGCCGTTGAAGTACGCTGAACCTCGAAGCAAGTGATATTTTTTTTTATTTCTTGCAGCCAATTATGAGTTAACACGACACTTTTTTTTTCTTCAAAACTAGTTATACTGTAAATAAACTGATAAAGTTATAATATAAATATGTTTGTACGATTACAACGCGTGTTTTGAATACGATATAAATATTCGAAAATGTTGAGAAATACCGACATTATTTTTCCACAGCAATTATAATCGAAAAACGACAGTTATTGGTTTGCCGTCGGAAACCAGCCAGTTTGACCCGATTCGTCTTTTTTATACGTTCTGTACACATTAGCGTAAAAAAAACTTCTTTTACTATACATTTGCATTTTAAACGGTACAATAAAATAGTCCTCGGTTTTTTGCGTATAAACTGTGACCAGCGTGCTGAGCCTACAACAATGTCGACCCTTGGATGATTAAATGCATATCGCAAGTCATGTGCAGCTATATTCACGAGCACATTATGATAAAACCTTTTTTTTTATATATATATACACTAACTTGGTATCCCGCTCAATTTTACGGATTATTTCGATAACAACGTTTGCGTTTCACACCGACGCGCTAATACAATAACATCGTTAGATTATTGAATGTTTTGAACAGAATATTTAAAAACGTAAAACATGTAATATTTGTACAGCATTTTCATTTTAGTTTTGTATGCACAGTGAAAGTAGGTAAACGTTTAAACACGATCGGGAGTTGTCGGTGATTATAAGATTAGGACGAAAAAGGGATTATCATTAATAAAACAATAATAACAATAACAACGCAAGCACGTAAAATTCGATGTTGACGTGCGTAGAACGAGGAAAAAAAACTTTTTTAAAACAAACGAATTAAATTTTTATCGTTAACATCGCACGTTTTCGCACTGAAAATACGATAAATCATATCGTATATAAAATATCGAGGCACGACGAAAACAATACACGTGTAAAAAAAAAAATAAAAAGTTTTTGATTTGTTTTGAAAATGTATCGATTTTTTGTAGAATATTTTTATAAAACGTTCTTTATTGATGTAAATAACAATTTTTTGATAACTGCAATTAAATAACAATAATGTTGTTGAGATAAGTAGTTTTCATGAGCCAACAGTAAAGAAAATAAGTGAATAATTTAAAATAGTTGATATTATAATAAATATGGCTAATGTACCGAATGGTTACTCATTTTTTCGTCTGATTTTTCTTAAATTAAAAATATTTGAACTTTTGATGATAGAAAAATTGCCCATCATATAATCAAGTTCATAATGTTATTTTATAGGCTTCGTATATATGTAATAATACAGATGTACCAAACGGCATTCGACTGAGTTAAAAAGATTTTTTTTCCCACAAGGTGATAATATAGGTTACTTTGAAAAAGGTTTCATTTTTTCGAAAAATTAATAAATTGAATTGATATACCCAACAAAGGACTCGTATCCGTTTTTCGTTCAAAGGGTCGGTAACTTTTCCATATTTGATATCTTATTTTACTTTTAGTAAATCCTCATGGGACATTTCCCGTTCCACAAAAGTTGTGAAACGTTGTCACTATGTTTACGCACACCACAAACGAAAATATTTACAAAGTTTAAAAGACGAAGTTTCGCTAACGTTCGGAAACTATTTTATTCTATTTCGGAATTTTTTTTGTTCGCGGGAACATACACGAGTTTTGTTTAGTGGGTTAAAAAACCAAAAAAAAGAGGATTTTTCACTTTCCGGCGTCGTTTTCATAAGGCTTTTTATTCTGAGTATTCAATTTAAGTATGAATGGTTGTTGTTTGTTGTTTTGGAATGTTTTAAAATAAAAATACGTTGGGCACAATATACGTTTTCAAGATTATTATTACGTTCTTTGAAAAACCAAACAATCATTAGGTACTACGGTCATCCTGCAGTGTTATGAAATTAATATTAATTACAGTTTATTGTATTACTTTACTGGTACTGGTCAAGACCATACAATAGCATTCAGAACTTTTTTTATCCGAATTTCATTCAACAAAATGTCTATTAAATTAAACCAATATAGCTATGAAATTGTACATTAGCCTCGAGACTCTCAATTTTTTATAGTTCGATTGGTAAATTCAAGACATTAAAAATATAGGTTTTTTTTAAAAAAAATATATTTATGAATGTAAATTAAAATTAAACTAAATAAATACTGAATTCGATGTTTGTACATAATATTAAGATAGAAAAATGTGTAAATTGCTATGGTTATTTTGTAATGTAATTGGCAGGCATGAATCTTTGAACGTGTTACAACTAAGCGCACTAAAGTTTCTAATTTAATTATTTCGCGCTTCACTAACAATTTTCTGCTGAAAATTAAATAAAACAACTAAATACAATTATCACTTATAATTAAAGAAAGTTTTATGCAACATTACGTTGCATGATGAAGAAAGCCTGTACGACATTAAGTTTTGTTAATGTTTTTGATAAATTGAAGTACGCTTAGGCTAAAAATTATTTAGATGTCAAATATTCGAACAAAAAAAGGTTGTTAACTCAATTAAATTTTTTAACACCATCTCATACCAATCGGTAAGTAAAATATAACGGGTTTTGTTGTTTATCTTAATAATTAGAACGTATATTTTCTAACAATCAAATGCCATGTAACACTGGAACAAATAATACAGGAAGTTCCAACAAAATCGATAAAGGAGATGACGTAAAAAAGTATTTCGTATAGTCACAGATGTTTTATGTCTCTACTCAAAGCGCAATAACTTTAATAATTTTAACACAAAATCGCTCTCATGATTAAATAAACAAATAACGTTGGTTTTACAATGGAAAACAAATAATTTTAAAAAAATAGCAAATTAAAATAATATGTATACCGTCAAAAAATAAGAATGCAAAAATGAAAATTATGCAACTGTAGAAACCATTAAATTTTAAAAAATTGTTTGAAAATAATTAATTACAACCAATGAACAATAACAGGCAAATATGGCTCGCACGTTGGCAATATTAAAAATAATTTAACAATTAATATTTAAACATTTTATTGTTATTCAAAGATAAGAAATAATCCATAATACTTTCAAGTAATTTTGCACTAAATATTTCAAAACATTCAAATTCAAAATATAATCAAACCATATAGTTGAAATTGTTTTCAAAAGAATATTGTTCGTATATTATTTTGGCACTTATATATAAAAACTATTGACCGAGAGTGTGGTTAATCTATAGTTTTTTTCCCACAAATGTGCATTTAGTCAAATTAACAGAAAGTTATCTTCGTACTTGTTTAATTGCTGACTGAGTTTAGTTTCGATGAAATTAAAACAAATTTGTTATAATCTCAATACATTATATACAGCTATTTCTACACAATATCCGAAAAACCGTAGCAAAAAGAAAGTAAATGAACTAATAGTTCAAATACATTTTTGAACACACAAGTTCTATGCTGAGTATAGTTTTTTTTTTTTTTTTTTTAGCCAAACCTCAAAGAAATACGAAAATTTCATATTTTACGATTTATACCTCTAAATGGGCTCTACAGAAAAATTCACCAGAAAAATAAAAAAATGTGTAAACATTGTATAATGATTTTATCATTGTGTCCATAGGGAACCGTAGTCATGTTTTATGTTCCTCGGATGATAAATGAACAATTACAGAGCTGTAAACCAATATATCCTAATTTATTCAGTAAACTATCAACGAATATTATATTATTCATCAGGTACAAGTTGTACGTGTACTTCATGACTATAACATTATATATTTTAAAAATACAATTTTTTTACTATGAATTAGATTTCTAAAGATTCAATCCCTGAATATTATTTTTAGCTACGATCATAACCGTATAGTACAGTGATACAATACAAATGCACTTAACAAAACGATTTGGTTACTTAGCGGCGGAAAGGTAAATGGGTAAACGAAAAAATTGGTCAACTGGTGTGAAATTTAAATATTCTATTGTTTTGTACTACATAAATAGGAAGTACATCACACATCATTTTAGAGTAAATTTAACTATGTAAATTTGATGTCACATTGAACACGTAATTCAATATAACTTGATTAAAATGTGAGCGTAACCATATTATGAACAAAAATAAAACGGTCAAACGCTTTTAAATTTAAATTCAGGAACGGAACGTTGAAATAACTATACTAATCGGTGAGACGGTAAAATAGTTAAATTTAAAAATGTAAAATCCTTTTTTGTGCAGTGACAGTCACATTACAGACATAACTATGATCTTGGTAATTTATTCAGAACAATATAATTTTACAAAAAGTCATTTTTTTTTCTGTGCTACAAAACAAAAATCAATAAACATAAATACCCCTCAAAATAAAACTTAATTTAGACAAAAAACAAAAAATCTCTTGAAATAAATATGAAACTTTTAAATTGAAAGTCTTATAAGTAATAACTATTCAAAGAGGATTTTTATCAAAACGGTATTTGTTTTAAATTCACAAATTATTTCGTTTAAGTTGTAAAAACAACTGGAATCCATTAGTATCAAAAATATTGTAACAAACGAACACTTTTTATTTTTAGTGGCGCTCTCTCGTATTCCGGATGAAATTTAAATAACTCGACCTCCTCGCCACTAGGTGGCTGCCGCATAAAGGGAAAATCGTATGATTAAAACACAATATTCAGCAATTTTTATAGTTTCATTCAAGCAAATAGCGAATGTAAGACAGATAGCTTATATGAATAACTTGTATTAATTTCTAGTTTGCAATTGGTTTTTAATTATTAACGAAAGTGTAACTAAACATTACTCTGATACGTTACGCCATCATAACGTTTATATATTTCGTTATGTAAATGTCGACCAATATATAAAAAATTTCAATGTTTACGAAGTATAATGAATGAAACCGTCATTAATCCGAGGTACTTTTTGTACGTGGTCGTTCTCAATACTATTGCATAAAGTAGTTAATAATAATTATAACGTAACGTATAATTAAACAATGTTAACATATGACAAAAAAAATATATAAGAATAAAAAAAAAATTAATTAAATCAAACTCTGATTATAAGTTAAGATGCCACTCGTAATTTTATTTCAAATCTAAGAGCAACTGGAAATTTAGTCAAACTTATTGAATTGACGAAACCCATTTGTGTCTCAATGTGGCTGTAAACAACATGGAAATAAAATTGATTGATAAACGTGACGCGTTTCGCCAATAAAATTGGTGGAAAATCATAAAAATAGTACATACGCGCTGTATGAATCGAAACGCCCGGAAGAAAAAACAAAAAATATGACGTTAAAAATTTTTGAAAAATCAAATTAAATCTTCGACGAATATTAAAGCTTGAGTAAATTATTAATACAAACGCCACAAATTCGAATTTCGAGATATTAAAATTTTTCAATGCGTGTTCACGAGGTTAAGTTCAAAACAACGATTTCTATATTATATCGCCGAGAGCAGAAATCCGGCAGTTTTGCTTTTCAGTAACAGATTCGCGAACGTCGCAGGACGTTTCGCCTTCTTCTGTCATGATAATATTTTATAACTGTTCTCGAAAGTCGGAATAAAATGGCTCCGGGAAGAACGCGGCAGTGAAATAAAACCGTATCCGGTGATAAACATCTAGTTTTATTTCTGTACGAATTAAATACGACGTCAGTCGTCGTTTTCATAGCCATACGGGTTTTACCTATATCTGCGAATGATCAAACGTTTTTTAAACGTCTTTTTTTTTTATCGGTCATTTTTTTATTGAATACACATTAATTCAGCAGCTTCCGTCGAAAAATTACTACGTAAACTGCACGTTTCGCAGATAAGACATGACATATTATAACGTTAGGTAGGAGGTACCTATATAAGCGGTTTATCGTGAGCGCGGATTCACCGACGAAACGTTTGAAACGTATCTGTTATTTAGATTCGTGTACGGAGGTATTATAAAGAATTATAAAGTACACCGACGATACGGAATTTACGTCAAACCTGTTCTTCTCGTAAACGTCGCATTATTCGCGTGTTAATAATATTACGATGTATACTTTTGTAATACCCTTGTGCGTATACGTTTTTCGTAAGATGTAACAGCACTCAACACGTTGCAAAACACTCGATCCCGTACCGCATCACATGCTACTCTGCTGTTATTAGTGCTCATTTTTCGTTCAGATTTCAAACACATCGGACAAATTCCGAGAATACGAAACAAAAACTAACCTGCGTAATAACGAATTTTCTCGAGTGGAAATCAAATATTTTTAGCGAACGCGCGTCAGAAATACATCCGATCGCATAGAAAAATTTAACCCGAAATCGTATTTCAAATGTACCTAACGAACGCACGTCGGAGGAGTCGATGATTTTTGCATACGATGACAGAGAAGGAGATTTTGCAGCTCAAACGACTGAAAAACTACTTAAAACGAGCAATTGGTCGATGGGACTCTACGTATAAACGAAAATAAAACTAAAATCTTATGATGATGATGTCGGGGAACGTTCAGAACGCAAACGATCTTAGGGTCGTTATGATATCAGAAGTGGTGGACAACTATTAGGGGTAAATGTCGACAGTAAGAATGATGTGCACCAGAACGAAACGAATGGGATGTTATTAAGTCGAACTACTAGAGTCAAAACTACTGTTTTGGACGTCAAAAACACGCCTTTGTCATAGCTACTTGCACCCAATAACGACATACGAACGCGAGACACGGTCCGTGACAAAACGAGATGAGAAAAATACTACGCGACAAATCTACGAACCGCTAAGAATGAATAATACGACGTACGGGAGAAACGAGGAATCGCAGAAATCGTACAACAGTCCAAACATCTTTTATAAGAAGTAAACGACCAGAGTGGTTCGGACACACTTGGAGAGCAGATGGGCAACTAATGACAAAAAAGTAGGTTGGAAAAACGAACGAATCAATAGACACCACATATCATAGGTTAGGACCCGGTGAATCGATGTGATGACCAGAGACACGAAAGACGCAGACCAGAATTGTGACGTTAGTGTCGACGAACAACAGAGATGGATGGCCAGACCTGTGGAAGGCAGCATACTATCACATCGTCCATAAGCCGAGAGAGGAGAAGAATGATGAATTTTTACAAACGGGTGTGTGGGTGGACTTAAAAAAATTGTGTTACTTCATGTGCAAACGGATTGCGTCCGACGCGGTCGTTCGAAAATTTTAGATCGAATCGAGTTCTCTCGAGGAGGCATGCGAAATCGTCTCGCAAAATACGTGGTCGTCGGACAAACGGGCGTGTCGCGTTTGTTAGTTCGTCGACGTTTTAAGAGATGAACCGACCGTAAGCGAACAATGCTATATAACAATGTTACGAGAACGTCTTACCCCGTTATCCTAACCCGAACGTTAAAAGGAAAACATTTTTCCGAACGAGTATCATCAAAACGCAAACGCGCCCGTTCGGTTAGGTGGAGAATATTATACATATAGTGTATGATTCTTGTTTTTTGTTTTTGTGGTTTTCTACGTGGATACAAAATTTATGACGTTACTCCGACGATCGCGGAATAATTGCGGGCGGACACGAGAGACAACCGTTATAACGTTAAGACCATTAATTTCCGAACAGCTCGTCGTTGAAGTTTTTGCCGGGAAACCGCCGGTTGAATAAAAAATGAGAGGAGAAAAAACTCTCCGGGACAAAGAAAAATTGGAGACGTTATACACGAGAAAAAAAAATTTTTTAAGTGTACTATCAACACGCTCGCGTTCGAGACGGTAATATTAGATTTTTGCTGCGAGGGCCACATCGTTATTCTCGAGTAATTGCCTCGTATGCGTGCGCTGACATTATACTAATTGAACGCTGTAATATGTTACGGTATAATAGGACGCACATTGTGTTAAGGAAGATTGTGAAAAGCTGTTTTGTTTCACTTAATGTGCGACGAGAGAACCCATCTGCGAAACCGTCGTCCGTCGAGAGAAACGACGGGAATTCTATGTAATTAAGCGAGAAAAAACGCAGAGTTTTGGTGATGGACGCAGGATGACATACGCTTTTTGATTCTGAGCGCCGCTGTTTTCTTTTTTACTGTCAACAACTCGTCGGACAGAAGGAATGCTCCGATTAATCAGTAAATATTTCGACAGGCATATGGACCCCGATGGAAACAACTACTATCCGCTCGTAACGTCGATTTCGCGTATTTAAGAGGGAACGTCCCATCATTTTTATTTTTTCTTAAATGATTTAAACAATTTTTATTCATCTTTCAGTCGGTTACGACGGTTTAAAAATCGAAATTTTGCATTATACATTTTTTTCGACTAGTTTCAGTTTTTTAGTTTATGTAGTTTATGTAACTTTTAAACGTACGATCCGTACATATTGCTAGACATACTGTCACTGGCCAATTTTTAAAAATCCATTTTTTCGTCGAGTTATTAGCGTTTAAAATGTTGTTGAAAATTAATGTTATGGATATTTATCTATTACATGATCTATTACAGTTCTGAACTGTAGTCATTTTTTTTTTCCAAAACCAAAATTAGCTGATCGTACTGTTTCGTTTGTGAAAGAACTAAAGATTCCCTACAAAATGCAGTATAAAACCGCGCTCTGGCGGAATTCGATTTTACCTTATTCGTATATTCGCCCTTAACCATCTAATACAATTTGGCCTACGTATTGTCACACTTACTTTGTGAAACAATCTATTTTTTTTTAATATATAAAATACACGCATTGACGCAGGGAGGTTGGTCGAGCCACTGTGTGTACGCCACTGGCTATAATTTGGCGAAAAGATGTTAATTGTAACTAAAACATTGTACCCCCAAATTGAGCTTGGACAAAAACAACGGATTGACGGTTTGACCAACATTTTCACGAATAGACGTATTAGACTGATTGATCGATACAGCGAAACAATTAACCACGTACGTTTAAAATAGGTATTTATGACGTGTTCGTATTAGACACCCGACGAGTATTTCCATGCGGATAAAATGCCGCCGGGATAATTCAGTTAGTTCAGTCGTGCACGAATGAATTAATACTCATGCTCGTGCGCGAACTTTAATTATAGGCTATCCCGATCGTGACAGAATTTAGTGATCAATGGTTTGGGTGCGAAAAGTGCCGAGAGAAATTGTAAAACAATTTTCCAAGGCAAACATGTGTTATGTTTCAACGCGTTTTGAAACAATTTAATGAGTTATTTTCTCACGAAGCAGTTTGAATAACAGTTTTTTTATCATACAAAAATGTCGAACCCTGAAATTATATACCTAGTGAATTTCTGGTTTATTCGAAACAATCGTGGATAATAACTCAACAATACGAACGGGTAAATCTACGTTGTATAGTAAATGTATGTAGAAAAATTAAATTCAATCGAGCATACTCAACTGAATTGAATTTTTCTTTTTTTTTTAAGTAAGATGTAATTGAACTATTTGTTATTATTTTGTGCAGTGTTGTTAGGAAATAAATATTGGTTAGAAACTATAAATACATGAATGGTATAGCTAAAGATTACACGTATTTAAATGGTAGATTTTAATTGTACCACAAATCAAGATAAATTTTAAATTATACTCTCTGTTTATTGTCTTACAATTGCAGTTGATCAACAGATTAACAATATTAGGAAACATTGCTTCATTCTAAATAAAAGGCCATTACTTGATAAAAAGTTTCTACTATAAAAATAAAAAGATTCTTCACAACACAATATTAAAAAAAAATTATTTATGGAAACTGTTCTTAATAGTTGGTAATTTAAACTTTGGGTAAGATAGACAAATAAAAGAACAAAACGAATAATTATTATTTTGCATTAAAAATGGGCCAAACTCGTTATAACTTTTATTTCCCAAACTTCTTAATGTGACTAAAAGTAAAAAAAAACCGATCGTTTTCTATACTGTTTATTCGGTAAGTGGATAAATTGTGGCTATTACCATTGTGCAATATTTATCTAAACTGGATTTTCAGCGATTGATAGTTAAGTGATTCAAACTGTTACGACAGTAGTTAAATTTTTGATTAATCGTAAAAAGAAAGTGACGTGAAAATAATGAACTTAAAAACAAAAACAATTGAACAGTTTCGACGGTATTCGACTTACTTACACGCGTTATACCACTTGTTAATATAAAAATATACCTCGATGCGCTTCGAGAGAGCGTAGTTTTTGCAGTTTTAGAATGATTTAAAAACGTTTGTAACCAAAACAATTTTACACAAACAATGTAATTTCGTTCACTCGAATTGAAAAAAGTTTAATAACGAATGATACGATTTAATTATATTGTAATAATATTATAGTTTGCTCGTTTTTAAAGTCGGATAATCTCAATCATGTAACACATCTGTGTAATACAACAGTCTAACTTTTTGTACGAGATTTTCCACCGCAATAAACTTTTAATCTCAAATCAATCAATCTTATTGTTTTTCGACATCGCACTCGTTAATCGAATTGTTGTTAGAAATAAATGATTTCGGCGTCTACATTGTTTTGAAACTTTTAAAGTGACTAACAACAAAATTAAGGTGTGATTGAAACTTCGATTAACTTTCTTAAACGGACCGTAAATTCTATTTTAGATTTTACGTAAGTAGTTAAAATACTAATTCTTGTATCAATTAAGTTAAATTAAATGAGAATATTAAAATTTCGGAATAAATGTGTTTCCATAATGTCTCAATAATGTATCAAAAAGTATCAAATTATGATCTCGAGCACGGGAAGATCAGATTTATAAAATATAAATTACGATACTGACCTGTGTAGAAAATACATTTTGAAAAAAGCAGACTACTTGAGTTTTAGTTGTCGCTACACTTAAATTTTCTTAAATGTTTTGTTGAAAAAAAAAAAACGAATCTCCTACAATCTAAAATAACAAAATATTTAAATAAGACGGATTCGGAAAAACAAAAAGCTTAAAAAAATAAATACAAAATGTAATCAGAAATTCGGTCAGAATCCACATTTACTGGGAAAAAAATATAATATATTATTATCTTGGGTTCAGTGGCACACGCTGGTTTTCTGTAGAAAATGAAATAAATCTCAATATTCCATAAAAATTAAAATGAAAATAATATTGTGTATTTTAAATACTGATACGAACGTGCAATACAGATTACATTATCTTAAAAAATGCGTTTGCTTTATATTATTTTACAATATTTATATTATATTATATAGTAATTATAATGTAAAATCTTTATCTTTAGACAAATTCAACACACAGTAATATAAAGATGTGATACATACCACTATAACATTTGAAAAACAGAATTTATTTTATGAAAATAATTGTTGATTTAACAATCAGTTATTCATATGTAGGTACCCGAACACTATTTCAGAAAATAGTGACGCCAAGTTCAATAAATATAAATCATTTAAAAACGGCCTTTGTAGCTCGCATAATACGATAATAAATTAATCTGGGCCGACTGCAACCGTTCCCCATCTGATGATATTCAAGAAATTGACAGTTAATAATATATTGTTTCGAACAAAAGAACATCAGTTAAATATTATCATATTTAATCGTGAAATTTTAACACTTTACTAGACAGCTGTCTGCTAAGAGTGACTTTTCAAGTTATTTACTCGTAAGCATAACAGTAAAATTTGAATATATACTAATTTTACAGTGATGAAATTAATTATTTCTATTGATTTTCATCATATACCACTTCTTGGTTGTAAAATAATTGAACACCGTATAAATCTAACATCTATAATTTGGAATGTTTAGTTATTATAATTATAATTACCTACCATTATTATTATTATCATCATCGCTATAGTGGTTATTATATTCCGACCCTAAAAATTAAATCCAACATGATTATTCATCGTGTACCGGGTGTGTATGGATATAAGGACGCATTTCTGTTGTTTCTTCTTCACTTTTTCACCAGGATCTGTCATCGGTTTGATGGTGTTTGAACACTCGCGCGTCGTCCGAGAATTAATCATGCGTTTACTGTAACTTTTGAAGGACCCTTTCGAAAATCGACAACAGCTGCAAGCAGTTAACGGCATTTTCTCGATAATCCGTCGCACTTACATCTAGTGTTTAAAGTCAAATGAAATATATTTTCACTCGGTGTTGATAAATATTCGTGAAATATTCAATCATTTTGAAAGCGCTAAACGCGGCAGATGCGTTTCTCCCGATTAAAAAATGTTATTATCCGTTATGTTTTTATCAAAAAAATATTTTTCATTGTTAATACGTTGATTTATTTATTTTTTTTCAATTTGTAATACTAGTTGCTCCGTTACCTTTTCATCTAACTTTAGACCAAATTGTTAGTAGCTGTTCGCGTTATATCGTATAGGGTTTGTTTTTTTTTTTGTCGTTATTTATTTTTGATTATATAATATTAATTTTTATATTTTTCCGTGTAAAAAAAACGTGGCGAATCCAAAATGGTACTCAGTTCAAAGCGTTTTTTTATTATTTTTTAAATAACGATCCAAAATAATCTATCTAATACTCCGTGAGACCTATAATTTTTAACTAAGAATTTAAAACCTGAATAGAATCCAAACGTTTGTGTCCTATTTTTTCATACTAGATTTCGAAAATCGCAAAAATGTTCGCGAACATCGTCGTATTATTTTTCGAAAACGACTCTGTTCAAAACACGTTACTCTCGGGGTTCGATCAAAAATTAATGGTATTGACAAAAGGGTTTTCAACCCGCCCGAATTAGCCACTCGTTTTTTTTTTTATGAAACGTTTTTATCGCGAAATTCTCTTCGGATGCTTTTACCGAAAAGAAACGTAATCGGCCCAGCCGATCGGGGTAGTTTTCGCGAGACACCCCGTACGTGTGTGTGTACCGCGGTCGACGAGGGTCGCGTCGAATCTTCGCCCCCGCGCGATTCTGTCACGCGTTCGAAACCGAATTCGCGAGCGGTTTCACCCGTGCTCATGACGGCACCCGTGTTGTATAGTGGTAATGTCGGCGGACGATCGCGTCGTCGAACAGGCGCACCACCCGAAGGTTTATGCCCCGGCGAGACAATGGGCACCAAAAGTTCCGTACTACTTGTACACAGATATAATGGTATATCGCCGACGAAAACTACTACACGTGTACAACGGTGGTTGAGAATCGACCGAGTATGATGACTCGATGTAAAAAACAAAACGGAAATATACCCCTCACAAAGTCGAATATTGCGCGTATTTTTCGCTGTCAACACGCCCTGCGGTACGGAACAATAGTATCGCTGCCGAAGAATGTAAAAACTACGAACAATAATATAGCTGTCGAGGAATGTAAAAATTATTTTCAGATCTGTGCGTGCGCGGCAAAACATGGATATTTTTCACTTGAAGGGTCCATCAGCGCGCTTTTTGTGATTTTTAAAATCGTATCCGATTACAAAAGCGCTCGTTGAAATCGCTAGACGCCGCATTGATAACAACACTTACATGTGTTGAAAACTTCAGTAGATTTCGAAAATTTTCCAATAGTACGAGAGACTTTGAAAAGTTTGAATTCGTTAAAATGTTTAATAATAAAAGAGCGTTCGTATTTATTTTAAAGACTTGAACCATGGACAATAATATACATATATTTTAAATACATTTAAGAAAAATCGGTTAAATCGACTTTTATAAACGTTCGTACATTGTTATATAAAACATCGTTTCGATTTTTCTCGCAAACGCTCGACAACTATAGGCGTCGTTGAAGGAAATAGATCGGACGACGCTTAATCTGGTTAAGTGTAATGCGTCGAAACGGTATTGAAATAAATTTGAAAAACTAAAAACGATATTGGGATACAAACGTCCACAAAATACGAATTAGTTATACGCGTGTTGTACGACTGCATAAAAAAAACTACTTTTAGGTATTATAAATTATTCAATTATAAAACTTTAAGTATTCGTTTTGTCACGCTTCACTGCGTCCCTGAAAAAACACGAACCTGCAGGTTAAGCCGTTATAATTTGTTTTTTATACGAAGCTTGACACAAAAGATAAAAATAATTATTTAAAATGCATTTCGTGGCGTTTAGACTAAACAGTTCACGAGTTATACTTATTGTTATTGTCGGATAACTTTGAAAACGAAAATAAAATAAACTGTCGTCAAAAATTTATCTTGAGAGATAAAACAGTCACAACCAAACCAGCGAGACAAAATATACTGTCGTAACATGCGGGCTTTTTCTTACGAACTAATTATTTCAGTTTTTTTTTACAGCTACGACAAAGCTTTTGTTTATTACCAGGTGACTTGCTCGTTCTTTATTTATCAAGTAAACCGATTATTTTCAACGGCTGCTACATTGGTTCAAACAGTAAGCTTTGATGACACGTCGGACACAGAATGACTGAAAAGTTACGTTGTAATTTAATTTACAATTATATATACCTATAATTTGTAATTTACAAAAGTGAGAATTTATCAACTATGAGCACTGCACATTTAATGATGAGTTTTTCAACCTTACTGTATTATCTTTTTGTCGATGAAAGCATTGAAGACAAAATACTTGTTTGCAGGATTCGTATTTTTTGTTTTTATCGTACTGTCAAATAGTGTTTAACACACCTCATAGATTTATTTTACCGGTTCTGATGATCAAGACGATCGACCCGATTCATGAGACCCTAGGAAGCATCGAATTTGTAACTGCGGAGTGGAAACATTATGATTTTTGAGGTTTCTAATATCCGATTTTTGTAGAAATTAGGATTCCGGATTTGAATCCGTCTGAAAATATTTTGAAAGCTCCGGTTCCAAAGCCAATTATTTTGAGTTCAATCATCGTATACGTTAAAAACCATTGTTGAAATGATGAGTTTTTAATAATTGTTACCGCCGAGTTTTTTTTTCCAATACAATCGATCGAACTGCAAACAAATCGTAGCTTTACGTTTATTTTTAACCGACTTCAAAAAGGAGGAGGTTCCATGTTCGAATTACTCCGCCAATCATATTATGAACCGATTTCGATTTTTTGCAGAGGTGATCCCATATAAATTTTATCGAAATCGTTTCGGGGCTTTCTGGAAAAATGAACAAAACCAAACAAATTGTGCAGAAAAATCGCGATAACGTTACGGTAACAGACAGTGCTGTTTTGAACTGCAAATGACACGGTGTGAATTATGTGGACGCAGGATGTAATCACATTCCACTAAAAATTATGAAAAAAAAATTTAAACATACAAATAAAACAGAGTTGAAAAAAGCGCTAAAAAGTAAAACAAATAACTAAATGAAAAAAAATATTATCACTTTTTTTTTATTCCGTGACATCAAACGTACAGAAATACTAATAAAAAAATGCTTCTCGGCACAGACTGCCAAAATAAAGTGATAAAATACTATTTTTTTTTTTCCGTTTAACTATTTTATACTTTTTAGTGTTTTTTTATTGAAATTTTTTTTCGAAACAAAACGACCGCTTTCCTTTACACGCGTGTCCATCGATTCTTGCCGGCCTTATACTCAACTGTGTCATATTTTATTTTATCTAAATACGCGTAACTCAAAAGCGGTGACGGGGATGTATGTAGTGGTTTACGTGTGTGTCACACGAAAACCGATCGACAACGAATTTTGAGCGAATTTCGTGAAACGGACCGATGATATAAACAGGAAAAACACCACACTACGTGATACCGAATACATTTAAACTTATATTCCTCGGTCCCAGCCCCGTATAAATCCGATGAAGACGGATTTTAATAATATGTCGGCCCACGATCGTCGCATATTTTTCGAGCGTGCGTGTGCATAATAAATTACGAACAGTGGCGTGAGAAAATAGCCGAAGTTTTCCGCCGGAAATCTCAAACATATTCACACACACACACCGAAGATTCCATAAACACAACTTCATCAAAACACTCAAACGACGCATTCATTGCGAATTGGTTATCAAAAAACCATACACATTCTAAACTGGTGAACTTTCTAAATCTTGGATGGCGGGTTAAATTTTGAATGTCTCCGAATATCAGCCGCTTATTGTAACAGTGCAAGAATGAATATTTAAACTCTAAAATTCTATATTTTTTTTTTCAAAAAAAACTATGGTTGCTTAATATATTTTACGTAGGTACTGCGAGTATCATTCCATTGACTTTTGAAGTGCACGAAAAAAAAACGTTTAACACACACACACACACTCGTTTATTCATTCGTCGTCCCAAAGCGTTATCTTTTAGACGATAACTAGTTAGTAGAATTTATGTTCCATAAAAGCGTAAACATATCAATGATATATGTTGCTGTTGTTCAAAAAATAAAAAAACAGAGACAACTATACTATTACATCAACGATATAATTTTCTATCGTTTCAAGACAATTCATTTCACTGTTATTATAAATGTTTGTATAGGAGAAAAAACATAGTGCATGAGATAGTTAGCGTCATTATAAAACCATTAGTTTCTCATCATCAATGACCATTTGCAGAGCCGTCCGTATACAGGTGTGGAAAGCGTTAATAATAATAGTTTATCGTTGTTTTGATTCTTAGTCAGACAACACTCAATTCTTTCATTTAATTTTAAAACTACCATAAATCATTTTTTTTTTTTTTTTTTGAAAATGCGATTTTTTGTCAAAAACTCTGTACGGATAATTACGACTAAAAGAGACTGTTAGAATATCGTATTCGATTATTTGATGCTCGATATTGGTTAATACACTCAAGACTAACATGAACCAAAAAGTAACCGATTTGATTAATTTTTTAAGACTTGAACCTATCTGTAAATATAATAGTTGTTGATTCGATTTCAAGACAGAAAAATGTGTTTTCAATTATAAATATTTTATTTAGAATAATCGTCAACTTTGAGGAGGGGGGGGGGCACGATATAGAATCTTTTAATTCAAGACGACCAAAGTAAAGTGAAAGTTAAACGAGTGATTTTCCCTCGGAACTCAAAAAATAATTATTTATCTACACCCGACAGTTATTTCAGCAAAGTGAACGGGTTTTGTTCAGAGCCAATATCGATTAATTATTGATGTTTGTTGTATTAAGTTATCGTAGAGTAATAAAATGTAAGTTTATGATATGACATTATGCATTTAAAATCCCCATTGTGGAATATTTTGAGTTGGTATATTTAAACACCGCTCGAACAATAATTATTTCATTTTTACTTCGCTCAAATCTGATTACACGAACCGAACTCAAACCAAGGCATTTTTTTAACATTATGGAAGTGTTTATATTTTTATTTTTTTGAAATTATATCATAAAAGTATCATTGCGTTCATATTATCATTGCAACAAAATGTCCGGCAAAAATCATGCTATACATTTTAATAATACTCGTACAATATTGAGTCTGGAAATCACACATTCAATTAAGAATTAACAGTCAATGAAGATTAAATACATGTAAGTATATAAACCACTTATTTCATGAATATAAAACAGTTCGGTACTTATGACAATCAATTAAAATGTTTAATTCAGATAACAAACCCATTCTGAAATTTAAAAAATCATTTTGTTATTGTATAAGTATTACACCTAATAGCACATCTTCGTTTTTCATAGTTTAGCCTTTAGGCTTTACGTGTTCTGCGTCAACATTTTTAAGCTGGTATATATTAATTACGGATCTGCTATTCTTTTCTTCAAAACTTCGACGTAAAATAATATAATTCCTTACAATAGGTAGCAAAGTTGTATTGCTCTTAATCATTATTAAACGTATTTATTATAAGAATAATTCTCACTATTTCCTATCAAACACTCTGAGACGTCTTTGTCTTTAAGAATCGTCTTAAAAAACATAAATAATGTTGATAAAAGAAAAATGATTAAAAGTTTTTTACAAACATCACGAGAAATCATCGTAAAAAAAAAAAAAAAAAGTTATTGACAATAATAAAAACTTAAGACTTTGATCAAATTGATTTGTCGGGTGTTAAGCGGTATATAACATGCAACAAAAAAACATTACTTTTGTGTGATAAACTAACAATAAAATTCAATTTTAACTTCTTTTTTGTTCCATTAATTAACTCTTCGATTTCCGAGAAAGCAAAAACAATTTTTATTTCAAATTTCTGTTTCAAAACACGCAGTAAATAATATAAGTATATTGCTAACAAAATATATCAAATACACACCATACTTATAAGATATTAAAATTTACCGTTGCATTGAAATCAAAGATAAAAATACGTGTTTAAAGTTCAGGAAATTTCTCAGGAAAAATATCATAGAATATAACGGACAATATGTACAATATCACTTAGATTACACGTCTTATTATTTTACGTAAATTGTATGTTATAAAGCATAAGTTGTTTGTTTCCACATGACGTGAATCTGTATAAAGTTTTGCATTTGATGTGTATAACTTTCCAAAAAATTTAATAGCATTTTTAGTGGCGTCAAAAATTAGAAAATTATAAATATACGTAAATCAAAAAAGGGTGAAAAAAAACGAGTTTAAAGCAATAAATCAAACTACTATAATTGTGTATTTGTAATCAAATAAAGTTCTTTTTAACTTATTTTTCGGAAACTTTGTACACCTTATAATAATATATTCATCACATTTATAACAGTGAGTAGCCCAAAGCAGTAGGTCAATCGCAACATCCTATATATTTATCCATCGAATCAACTTAAAATACTCAAATACACTCGACAAATATACGTAGAAAAACGAGTTCAACTGGAACATGACGTGTAAAATATAAATGCGATTAATGTCAAAAAATCAAACGACTATGTGTGACATGGGGTCGCGATCGAGTCCAGGTTAAAATCAACGTGAATATACAAAAATTGCGCGTGTTTTTGTGGTCAATCGATTCTAATACACTCGTTCGTGTATTTCAACACGTTTCAATTACACCTTTAAACGCTCGAAAATGAAAACGACCCGAAACGACCACTTCACGGCACCAAAAGCGTAGGTAAGATTGAAAAACGTCGACGATTTTCTTTCCCTTTCTTTTCATATTGACGTATTATTATTGTGAGTTTCTTTTCGCGACGGATTCCGCTAGCACAATACCTAACATTTTATTGAAATTCGCCTTGGAGTCGGTTTCGGGTTTTAAAACGAATCCATCTCCGAATTATATTGTTTGATTTATCTTTACAATACACATAAAAAAAAGGGGTTTGCCCTTCAACGCCCGTTCATTTTCTGCATTTCCCATTTTTTTTTTTTTTTAACGATTTTACCATTAAGAGTTTGGAGAAAAAATAAGGAAATAAATTGGAAAATTCAAAACTTAATATTTCTTAGAGAACTTTTGAATTTAAGTGACAAACAAAAAATTGTGTATACAACCTAGAAAATATTTTGCTGGCAAAAAAGACAAACACACGAGCATTTTACATTATTACAAATGCGCTCTACAACCCCTAAGAACAAGGTAACTATCAATTTGGTATACAAGCATTTTAACATGTTTGACATTGAAATGTTGACATGTTTAACATTAGAAAAAAATGTCTTTCAAAAATTATTGAATTCTATGCGACGGGTAGTGAAATTGATTCGAAAATAATGTCGGTCTATACAAACTTAAAATGAGCCATCCTTAAGTTGTTTATTTTTAAATGTTTACATATTGTGAAACTTTTCTGTGATACGAAATAGACGTTGTATTTATTTTGCAATGTCATCGGCTCGAGGTATTTTTGTGGTCATAAACTACGATCCGTTTACAAAATGTATAATATTAATATTTTAGCTATTCAGTATTCATATTTTGTCAACTCAAAAGTACGGAGAGTTTACAAAAATGAATAATTTCAGGGTAGGACCTAAATAAAACTTTTCCGGTTCCGAATACCGACGTGCTCGCGATATTTCAGTAATATTATTTGGTTACGAGAGGAGACAAACCCGGAACGCTCAATAATGGATCGGATGGCGCGAGACGGGGAAAAAAATTGAGCGAGAAAAGGGAAAAAATAACTGAATTTGACACAGAAGAACTTTGTTGTGAATGCAAATTTGTGTGAAAACGTGGCGATCGGACGGCTTAAATAAATTTCTCGACAAGCGATTTGATTGCACACGCCTGAGATTGTTCCCGCGGGAAGCTGTCCGAACACACGGTGCCACGGACTGCGGATAATCCCAAATCACCCGGTCTGCAGATGATTTTCAACATTTCGGAATGTATTTTTAAAAAAAAAAAAAACATCGAAACAAACGCAACATCGTGTGAAAAATAAAAGAACGAAAAATCTGACAAATCGGGAACTGAAATAATTTGATTTTAGAGGCTCTTATTAGGTTTTTTTTTTTTTTTCTTCTCAAGTTTCGGTATAAAATATTTTTAAAACTTCAGTTATGAAAAACGGCTCTTGTAGATTTGTCAGCCGGAAATCGTACATAAAAAATGCATTTTGAAGTTCTCTCGGAATTCCGGGTTATAATTTTTTTTTTTTTTTAACAAGTGCCCCAGTACGAAGAGAAAAAAGTATCTTGGTTACTATAAAAATATAATACCCAGTGTTGAGTGTTTTACGTCAAAATACTCAGGCAGCAAACAACGATGTCGCTTTGGTGAAACTAATCTTTAAAACGTAGATTTCATTTGACTTTTGATGGTCTCACACGAACAATCCAAATATTATAGGAACTATAATAATCGTAGCTGCGTTTCTCCTGGATAAAGCTTACTATAAAAAAAATCAAAAATGTTCTAAAGATAATAATTTACCACATGTAACTATGGAAAATTATACAAATCTCTTAAAAATACAATTACAGTAGAATACTATAATATGATAAAAAAAACTAAAACAAACTCGATTTTACAGCAGCGTAATACTTTATTGTTACACGCTGAAATTTCACTCAAAACGTGTTTTAAAAAAAAAAACAATTATCCGCTCTTCGTTTGAACGTACGTACAAACTTTCGACTCTTGCTCGAAACAAGTTGCAGAATATTGAACGGTACACAAGAACGGTATTATTTTAATGCAAGACGGATTATTGATGAACTTGTGTAAATCGTAATTTTTCTCATAAACTCAATCTGAGTCCGTTTCATTCCGAAGAGAGCCGGATGGTGTAAATTATTCGTACTGTTTTTGTAAATTATTCGAGTAGTTTAATCCGACACGGGAAAAGTAGTTTTTCCACTAACGCGCGACACTGTTAATTTAGGTGCCGATTTAATCTGCTTAACATGTTTATGAGAACTACGTGCTCTAAAACAAATCCGTCGGCTAATCCTCGTTATCGGTAAGACGGTAATGTATTGCGATATTATGCGTGTAAAATGGTAATCGCATCATTTGAAAATAATAACAATAAACTGTGTTTTTGAAAAGATTTACCACTCGACGCGTCACGACGTGCTTTTATACAACGTTTGTTCGTGTTCAACGAAAAACTGCCGAGAACAATGTGCGATTTTCTAGATTTTTGGAAAATCATACTTATAAAATATAATATCTCACACACGATTAATAAACACTGCTCGAATCGAGGGGTACCCCATCATTTTTACAAAATATTTTAGCGTACTCCTTCAAATTTACTTGACTTTGTGTCCTGGTAGATATAGAGAAATAGTTGAAACGTTTGTAATTATTTGCTCAACAGCGTCTCACTTTTATTTTTATTTTTCAACTCAAGCGCTGGACTTAAAAAAAGACTATCGAAAAACACGATCAAAATTCTCGTACTCATATACGTATTGCTCTAGAATGTCATCGGCTTGTATGGAGTGTATTTCAATACGCGCGCACGATTAAGTAAAAAAAAAACCAAAATTATCCAAAATAAGACTAAAAGTTAAATCGCTCTCGGCCCTTGTAAGACGAACTAAAAAAATAATACTCGTGTTGAATCCTTTTTAAACAAATAATTAACGTACTTTTACTTAAAAACTTTACCGTACGTTGTATTATACGTTATCCTAAAATAAATGAAGTCGGATAACGCGTTTTAAGTCTACGGAACTGCAGAAATACCTTGTGAAAAAGTTCACTGTTTAGAGAGGAATCGTTCCGCGGGAATGACAAAAACTATTGTGCTCGTACTGAGTGGGTTAAATTTACACAAAAGTGGTCTTTCAAAGGACTACTTTCATTTTAAGATTTCTTGAATTTATGTTATCGTAGAAAACTTTAACTATTTCGACTTCTAATATCGTAATTGAAACGGAATAAAGTAATTTTTAATGTTGTATATTGAATATAATATCAATATCCTAAATATCCTAGAAGCATGTTATGTATCTCAGTTTAGAGGCTCTTTAAAAACAAAAACAACTATTTTATATTCATATCTTACAATGCAGTATGATTTAATTATCAATTAACAAATTTGTCTCGTGTGTTAAATTAAAATAACGGCCCTATAAATACATTTATCAACTCTTATGACATATTATAATAATCAATATAAATAAGTTGCCGTAATTCAGTCTTGACACAAATATTGTGAATAAACAGTTTTTTCATATTTTCGCATTAGTTGATGAGACGCATCGTTTACCAAGTTATCCTTTATAATTTTATTATTGATGCACAAAAAAAAAAAAAAATAACAACAATATTTCAAAAGGTTAAGGTTATATACTATGGT
>CM029362.1:8155743-8435400 GCA_017140985.1 Hormaphis cornu
ATATACATTTAAAGGTCTGCGTACAACAGTGTAACGAGTGCAAAGTGATAAATTGCATAATAAAAACAGCTAATTATAATTAAACGTTATTTATGCGCGTGAAAAGAGATGAGAAAAAAGGGTCACTCGTCTTGGTGCTTAATTTAATCACCACTGGCAACCTATATTGCTTAGTTGAGTTTAGCTCCGTTATGGACACTTACAAACTATAAAAATCTTAACGTTTATAAAAAAAAAGTGATTAAAACGAATGGACGAAAATTCATATAAAATCGTAAAATAAAATAATCGAGTCGTTCGACCAGCAGTATACTTCCAAAGTTTATATCGACACAGTTTGATCGTCAGTGTACCTACAGTGTACATAAAGGATTCGGACATTTATCATTTTCCAAAAAAGTTTAAATTCACCAAGGAAAAATGCTATGAATTTTAGAGGTGTCTTCTAAAATACCATACAAAATTTTTTTTTTTAACACCGATCTCGTTCCAACGTTGACATATTTCGTTAATTGTTTTTTTTTAATGAAACTTAAAAATCGTCGCACGTTTTTAGGAGCGATTAATTGGAAAAAATTCGGTGCCTTTGAAAAACGACTGTACCGGTATAAAATCTTCTCACTGTGCGAAAAAATTCAAAGGATTCGACAAAAAAAATCCAAAAGTTCAAGCCCTCGACGTTCGCTCTCCGAGAATAGTCACACGATTCCGTAGTCTGAAATTCCGACAATTATTTTTATTACCTCTACGAAATTCCCCGGAGACCATTCAAGGAGAGCTGCACCTACACGCGCGTACACCCACGGCCTTGCGGCTTTCGCGCCATTACGGTTGTACCAATAATTGCTTTTTCCCCCGATCGTCGACAAACCACTTTGAAACGTCAAAATTTCAAGGCTGGGCGTTAAAACTCGTTAAAATTAAGTTAAAAAAAATGATTTTTAAATTTAACTTGATCTGTATAATAATTTGTTTTTTTAAAACTGTTTCGAAAAAAAAGTATAAGTAAGAAGATAATTCGAAAAAAAAAAAAAAATTTTGTTTTGAAAATGATTAACCGACATTTTAGGTACAACATCGTGTGAATTAAAAACATCAACTGTTATTTTAAGGCAAGTTAATTTTTTTTTTTTTTTGTTTGTTAACTTTGAGTTTAATAAATCAAAAACATTAATGAAATTAACTTTGAACTTAACTTGACATTTTTGTTTTTTCGACTAACTTAACTCAACGAATTACAAAAAGTTGTTAACTTGCCCAGCCTTGCAAATTTTACTGCCGAATCGCGGGCGTTGTCGTGCGTTTTGATCGTTAGAACGAAAAATCACACACATAAAAAACGAAAATTTTTACACTCTTGTACTGTTTTTCGTATGTATGAAAAACTGAAAAAAAATTTTATAGTTTGGAAATCGTCAAACATTTGTAATATGATGGCTTAAAATTTTTAATTATTTATAATAGCTCTCGTACCTATAATTGCTTGAGTCTCGTTTTCAAGTTGGTTTGAAACGGGTTTTTTAAATCGTTTTATTTAGTTATGAGAGACTTTTTGTAATTTCTCAATAACGCTATTTTTGGGTGAACCAAAACCGTTTTCTGACCATAGTTGTAAAAATATTCAAAACTTTTATGTTCCACCGTCTAAAATTCTTTTACATCTCGTTTATTCGTTAAAATGTTCCTATAAAATATTTATTTATCATCTCGTTGTTTAAATTTTAATGACATAACTATATTAACACGTTACATTCAATTATTTATTGTTTTATTGTTTATGTAAATTAGGTAAACACTGAGAATGCTGTAAACCACATTACTATTCCTTTTTAAGTCTACATCAGATTTGTGCACTTAATAATAAAATGCATAATCGTTTTGACCGAATAGAAAAAAATTTTTTTTCCAGAAAATCTAATGTTTTGAGCTGTACGTATGCAAACTAATGAATAAAAAAAAAACTGTAAAAGACCCTTACATCCGTTCGCCTGTTAAACATGAATTTTGGCACGTTTTCGTCCCTTTTCCTTTTGACAACTAAATACAAGCACTAGCACACGTAAACAAAGATTATTATTTTTTACTTGTCAAATCACACGTGAGCACAATTAATAATTTTTGGATATCACGAATTTCCCAACGTTATTTTACAACGTCATTGGTTTTATTTTATTTTTTTTTTTTTTATAGTTCTAAAACTTCAATAACATCCGTGTATATTGTCAAGTTTCATCGCCGTGTTATGTTGTAAAATTATAACGATTTTCTGCAGTTTTGTTCAAAAGTCAACGTTATTAAAAAAAAACACCCACACACGCACGCGAATTTAACTCGACATTGTTATCGCGTAAACGATATTTTCAAATGGATTTAAAAAAAAAAAATTTTAGTAAACAAAATAAATATTCCTGTTAATCAAAGCTCCATTATACCATTATTTATTAATGGAATAAATTACAGTTTTAATAACCTCGGTGTATCTTATGGACAGCACTCTCGAGAGAACCGTGTGATTTTACCCTAATGATTCGAATTTTCGCTATCGAAAAAATTAACAACAGCTGTTTGTCGTGATTTATAAACGAAATTAGCCAATACGGTTAGAGACTATCATGAAAACAAAGCGAATATTCGATAAATTTTTTTTTTTTACGCATTTAGACACGATTTTTCATTTTCCGGAAGAATAAATGATTTCAAAGAGGAAATAATTGTACTCGGTAAATGTCTCAGAAAACCCGTTGAGTAGTCTTTTTTTATAAATAAAATATTTATGAATGAATTTAAAAACAATTACACGAAAAATATAGGTACGATAAAAAAAATTGTGATTAGAAATTTTCAGAGTTTGGTTCTAAACGATTGGTCGACAAGTTTTCAAACGCAATATGTGATAAAACAAAATATTACGTTTGAAACGTTTAAAATTTCGACCGATTAAAGTTGTAAGATTAGAAATAATCAAATACAGATCGGAAATTCTATTGGAAAATCTATCGTGAAACGTCAATATGAGTTTTGTCAAACACCTTAGTAAGAGATTTAAAACAAAATTCGTTTTTTTTTTTCCAAGATATTTTCATTTCAATCATTACGAATGACAATTGTTTGTTGAAAAATTTCAAGACAAGATTTATTATAATTCAAAAATATTTTCAATACAAAAATTCCCCCGAAAAATCAATTCGATTGTGTTGAAATATTATTCACACGCCATTGGAATTGATGTATTTAAACCGTCGTTAAAATGTCAAACGAACTAAATAATATAAAACTTTAGTGTATTACACATCAAACTACGCCTTCTGAAAGAGTGAAAAAACAACGAAAACAAAAAAAATTACAAATAAACTCCAACCACGACTCGTTACACTTTTTTAAGGGTTTTTTTTTTTATCCTAATTCGTTGAAAAATAAAACTTTTTTACAGAACACGTCCCGCGCTGTGAATACGTATGTGTCCATAAATACGCGAGGTAAAAGTAAATTTTAGCACGGCCATTCACAACAACGAATTGGAATTTCTCCGAAGGGAACGTTTCAGTCACGGGATTCTTTTTCAAAGGTCATGATCACATTTACTCGTCGCGTCCGATCGGTTTTGCACGTACAACCATCGAATCGAAATGGCCGTTAAAAGCGGTCTGGACCATAATAAAAACGTTTTTGCACGATAAAATCGCTTGTTGGTATTTGTTTCGAACAATAAACGTATTCACGAAAACTCTCGCAAAACGGAAAGTGTGACGAAACAAACGAATCTTTCGCTCCAATCCGACTGACGATTCAATCAAGTCGACAAAGTTCACGACGATCGCACAATCGGTGTTTTGAGTATATTTTCGAACGAGAAATTTCAATTTCACGGCTTTCTTTTTTTTTTCAAATCAAAGGAAATAAAGAGACTTAATTTTTTCAAACGCTATCTATTAACAACGGAAGAGTCGATCGACGAATAAAATTACACTTTGTGCAGAAACTGAAATTCGCAAATTAAAACGATTGAAAAAAATAAGGTATACGTAAATTGGTTCGTAAACTCGTTTTTGGTAATTGACGTCTATTCCGATCGCCTAACGTAGTACGAGACAGAACAAAATACAGTAAGTATACATGAAAAAATGTATCGTTTTGATTTATTTCATTACTTAATTGATACCAATTTTACTATAATTGCCGTTAAAAATTTCAAAGTTTGATTTACACGATTCGTGTTTACAGACGTTTGTACATTGTTATTATTTCTAACTTTTTTTTCTATTCTTAGCCCTCCGCCAACCGTTCAACGTAATTAAAATGTATAAGTATTATTCGGGCGTATAAAAAACAAACGTAATAAAAATGTAAATTTTTTTTTACCATTATTCTCTCACTGTGGTCATTTGAAATCATTTTTTTTGATAAATTATAAGTAGTGATTAAACATCAATTTAAAATTTAGTATAAAACTTGAAACTTCACCTACCAAAAAAGTCACCCACCCAAAACAGTGACCCACTCCATACTCTTATAATCTACTCCACAGAGTTTTAAAATAACTTGATAACACTCAATTTGCATTATTTTCCAAACGAGTATACATATTAATACCTACAATATTATATAATATCAGATGGGTTTTGACATATTTATTTAGGTACTCGGACAAGTTGTAGGCCGAACTGATAAAATTACAATACGATTTTGAAATACGTAATATTTTTACAAACTCTTTCGACTCAGGTCGACAATTTCCCTGAAAACAAGTTTTTAAAACTGGAAGAATACATTTACAATCTTTCCATTGTATTATGCAAAACTTTTTTTATTTCAGCGATGCGAGCTTTTGACCATTTTATAGTTTTAGATGCGTAAAAGTTTTAGTTAGACGAAGAGACTAAGATGTTTCCATTTTTCATTAAAAATACGTTCTACATGTTCATCGCTCATTTTACAAAAAGCTAAAGATAACAATGACAATTTTCAAACGCCACTTTAACTTCTCTGCGGAGTATTCATTATTATCATATAATATAATAAATAAATCATAATTACGTAAATACACATTACGTACCTGCCACGATTTAAGAATTTACCGAAAATCATGTGCTCTTATAATAATATACTAATTAAAATATGTATTATTCTACTCGTCTGCGAGGCGCGTCTGTGTTTCTACGTATTGACAAAAATCAACAGACTTTGTTTGGGAAAAAAAAGAATTCACAAAAAAAGTACGTCTTTTAAGGGTAAAAAATTGAAAAACATTTATTTATTTATATCAATTAGCCGAGATTAAAATATTTGAGCCTAGGTGCCTTCTGAAACGCAATAAAACCGACCATTTCAAATTACGCTGAACGCTGTTTTTAAACAATTAACTGAATTTAAATTGCTTTTATATTTAAATTTCTATTTGTTTATGAAACATAAAACAAAAACAATAAATCGTGAGTTCATTCAATACAACAAACAATATTTTATGTATCTATTGTCGCATCTGCACGATAAATTTCACGCGTGCTTTTGAATTACATACAAATATTTGTTTGTACTTTAATGATATTAATAATTTTTATCTTATTTTCCGATGTACTGAGTCTTGTTAATTTGAAAACGCAACAATTTATCCACCAATATGAATAGCGTGTCATTTAAATATTAAACTATATGTTAAACCTAGCACCGTTTTTAATTGATTTATAGTTTTAAATTCTTCTATACTTTTTATTCAACAATTTACTAAAACGTTACAACATTGTTTTTAAATAATTCCTAAAATAATTTTACTCGATTCAGCTCGTAAAACATTGTCATTTTTATTGGTTTGATATTTACATGAATTTGTTCGAGAAAAGAAAACGAGTTCCATCAAATTATTACTACACATAATTTAGTCAACATTTTAAAACGCCACTTTTGGCAGCATTTCAGTCATTTATTGCTTTTTCCAATCAACTACTGTCAAACTTTTTCCATTTCACAAAATTTTGCTACCTTTGATCTAGATAATTTGTATACAACAAACTATTTATATACATATATATATATTAATTTTCAAAAGCGATAGAACAAAAACCGCTCAAATTACTGAACACAAGCAAAATTATTGAATATAAAAACATTTTTTTAAAACTCGTATAATATGTAGTAATACAACCGCTTAAAATCGTTGTTTGCTAATTAGCTTAAAAAAACGTTTTACTCGTTTCCCATTTCGAAAAAGAAATAAACCTATATAATATTACCAACAACAACTTAATTTTCTATTAGGAGATTATTAGTTCGTGTATCAATACACAGATTGTTTGATTGGTATAAATTGAATTAATAAAAATAACAAAACTGCAGTAAAACATTAGAACAGCTCAAAAATCAAAATCATTCTGAATACAATATTATGTTATAAACGGCACATAACATTAAACGCGTTAAAAAGTAAAAACTAGTAGGTAAGCCTAACTTATTTAAAAACAGTGAGTGTAAGTAAAAATCAGTAACCTTCTAATCAATTATTTAGAGGAGCCATTAATAATATGTACACACAATGTAATATATTGAGCATACACAAAAATTAACTTCTTAAAATAAAATGTAATGATCATCAATATTGTTGATTATGAATTATTAGATATTCACTGGAGTAGATGAAGTAGTAAACTGTTATTTAAACAGAAACATTTACTAAACAAAACAAACAAAAATAGTAATTATTGTATGCATATACTCTTAATCCTAATCTTTTATTTCTTCTTTGTTTTAATACTTTGTTCATTTCAGTACCAAGTATTTTTAATTCGTATTTTGAATGTACCTAATCCTAAAATAAATTACCACTAGGTTATTTCCATAACATGAAACTGCATAATTTATATAGCATGTTTTTTTTCTTTTACCTTCTTAGGAGTTATACTTTGACAATTTTTTTATTTTTGCTATAAATTACAGTTCTTAGTTGCTCCAACATAATCCTAGAACATATATTTTATAAGCATTCAACAGACAAGTAATTAAGTTTTGATCATTATATCCAAGATAATGTGGCATTCTGTTAAATTGTCTCAGTTAATTATTTAATTGTTTTATTTTGTTTAATTGCTATGAACAATAACAATATTTTAGAATGCACTGCTGGAACAGTTTTCGATTAATGTTTTCGAATCTAATGATGACTCGTTTTACTAATTTTGTTTTTAAAAATTAACAAAAAAAACAGGTGTAAACAATGCTCGTTTACAACAAATAATCAACAGATTATGTCTACTTAACATAGTATGAAGCTCATCACACAAATAATCGCCGAACTTGTGCTGAACAAAATTTAGTGATGTCTTTGTAAGAACATTCTTTTATTACGTTTGACCCGTTATTCTAGTTGTTTATTCAATTCTCGTTTACATTACAAGTTTTTTAGCGTAAAGTTATGGTTCGCCGGTTATTCGTCTATTGGTTTACAATACATGACATGTGCCATTATTATTATTATTATTATCCTCGATAATAATACCAATAATAACTTTGAACATTTTTGCATCAGATTAATTAATCAGATTAGAACTATTACAATAGTTATAAACTAATTATATACAAAACAAACGTTATCCGTAATTTTTAACACTTTATCTTAGTTTTTTTTATTGTAACTTTTTCAATTTCAAACTCTCAAATTCGATACTCTTTAGAGTACCACCTCAATCCATAGACGTATCAAAAAAGTTACGGAATTTTAAAATCGGAGCATTCCTTATACCCTGAAAAGTGGTCACAGAAAATAAACATCATTGTAAAAGTATTACGTTCTTCACTACGCTCAGAATCTAAAATTAAGCGTATACGTTTAGATAACATATCTAATATCAAAAATATTATAATAAACGTTATTTCGAACCCACTGATTTTTATGCGCCGTGAAAATAATCATAAAGGTACCACTTTGAAAATAAATAGAATATTGAATAAAACGAAACGTATATTATACGTAAAATAAAAACGCATTATAAGTTATCGATTTAAAATTTATGAAAATATTATTTCGATAATAATGTGTGAAAGATTTTGGTTCATTTTTTAAAATTATTAACACACTGTTTCGATCGTTTATGTCCGTAGCTGCGTACCCATCGTTTTAAAATTATTACGTTATTATTCAAAGCGTAAAAATATTATTATTTTTATACTTCACTTTTTATTACGAGATTCTCTCATAAAATGTGTACATATTACATTTACGACCATGCATAAGTAGGTATGAACATTTTTCATCGTTATATTTTGGATGACTTTGTGCTCCAGAAGATGTTCAAAAAAATTCTGCGTACGTTCTAGAAAAATTGAACGATTTTGCGGAAAATATTTTAAATAAACATGCGAAGAGCACTTCAAATCTCTAAAGTCTCCTCATAAACGATAACGAAAAAGTATGAACGTGTATCACAGCGTCATATCATTTTCGTGGGTTTTCGAAATGTCTTTGATCGCTAAACACGAAGAAGAAAAATCAACTAAATGCATTCTACGTATTTGATGTCCAATACGAAAAAAATGTGTGAATTTTGTGAAAATCAGAGTGGTTTTTCGTAAAAAAAATTCTTAACATTTATACTTTACACATTTTTAAATAATTAAGAAAAATTTAAATAGACGTGAAGAATTTGTGGAGACACGTGAGAAAAATTTAAAAAAAACAAAAAATTACTGCGAAAAAACTTTTACAAACCAAAATACGAGCGATATTCATTTTTCCATTCTTTTAAGCTACAAATATAAAAACACGTCGTTTAGATTGCCAGGACTCTATAATACGTTTTATGGAACAATTACTGTGAAAACCGACAACCTCGGATATTTCAAAGTTCTGTAAATCATTTCAGTTCGTACTCATCAGTAAATAGCTAGCAGTGTAATGTCATCTGAAAATCGTATGCTGTGAACCAATCGTCCATTGATCTTTATTCCTCCTACCCTACTTTTTAGTTCATTTATTGATGCTTCAATGAAGATAAGATTAAATAGTGAGCATCCTTGCCTGACTTCTTTTCTAATTTTAGCTTTTTTTATCGTTCCATCAATATAAATTATAGTTGTCCGAGCTTCGTACAGTTTAGTCGTAATCCAATATCAGAGAACGAATATACACGCCCCGGTAATGACAGAGTTATGTCGTGATTGCAACCTGTTTTCGAGGTTATAACCACGGTAGGCACCGTCGTCAGACGACCATATATAGATACCTCGTAGAACAAAGCGGGGTTCTACTACTGTTCACAGAATAATATTACTATAGTAATTGGATGCCGAAACTTAATTTGTCGGTTTTCAGTTTCGCGCGATTGACGTGAAACCCGAGGACACTTAAGATACGTGTACCTATATTATATGATCGATATGAAGCGTGTATGGTGGTAACGCGGATAAACCAGAAAAAAATAAGTCGTGGCCCTCAAACCGCGTGTCACCACTAAAATCCGATCCCCGAGCGAGAGAAGGTCACGACGACGGATTTGGCGAGCAAAATAAATATTACTATCTCGCGACACGGAAACCGTTTTATCCTGTGCCCCGTTTCCAAACTAATAACATCCGTTAGTATTCAAACATAAAAAATTAAAAAAAGATAAAAATCTGACTGACTCTAGCTGGCCGGACGGGAAGCTCGTTGGAGTAGCGACTTTGTAAATCTGTAGTTCGATGCGCTTGTGATGAATCTGCAGTTCAAGTACAGGAAAATCACAATTCCGGACGAACTCCGCAGTGCAACAAATCGGATGCTCAAAAAGTTCTACATTTTAAAAAACATTTATGATTGATTTTTCAAATTTTTCAATGTTTTAAATTCAGCGTCCAATAACGTCCGTACGTGAGTTTTATACCCATCCTAGCGACGTGTGAAAACTTCAAGTCGTTCGCGGAGCGATTACTCGCGATATTGTTGTCGACGGTCGTTTATCGATCATGATTACTCAAAAATCAATTAAAAATTTACAAAAAGAGTCGCAGAACAACACACGGCATCTCACGGTATCGTACGTTAATACTGCTTCTACCTGAAAAAGTGATCACGGTACGAGAAAACTTCTAGCCGTTTGGCGTAAAATTCTTTAAACATGTTTGTTTTTGAGAACACGACTTTTGCAGATCACGAACATATTAGTAGGCAGTCGAGTATTCGCTCAGAATCGTTTTCTCAAATCCGTTCGATATCACTTCGGAACCAGTAATAAACCTACCCACGGCTGTGACCTACAACTAGTCGATATGCGTTTAACTCAACGAATTATCCACCAACAGGGAGGTCGTTCTCGGACTTGTTTTATTTAATTTTTGATTAAACTACGTCGAACGAAACCGTTTAACGTGTTATCCACGGTTCCGGTCGGGGGATGATATTATTATTGCGTAAAAGTCGGTGTCGTAACCACTGCTAAGATGATCACAGCGCATTTCGCAGAATCGCCGCACGCCTCGAGCGTTTCGCGTCACGTCGCAAACACAAATTCCGGAGACGTAAAATAAATAAAACGATAAAATGACTAAACAATATTTGCGACCGTGTAACAGCAGCAGCAGCAGCAGCAGTCGAAATTATTGCGTGCCCGAAAAATCGATTCCGAGCGGTGCGCGCGTGTGTCACGGAGGAAAAGGGGCGCTGGCGCTGTCTCTCCGGCGGCCTCTAATCAACACTTTCCGAACGAAACAACCGCAGTTGTCGCCACACGTAATGTTTCATTGAATATAATATCATAGAACGTGTACATTTTCATTGTGAATTAGTTTTGTCTCTAGCACAATAATAATAATATTACGATGTGTGATATTGTATATAAGTTCGACGATACTTTGGGGAAGGTTTTATCCGCCTCACGGATGAGTTTTTCCCACGATAAATCGCACAGAAACCCATTTATAGGACCGTCCGTGCATCAAAACAGATTTATGGACGTATTAAGACGGGGAAAAAAAACACACGTATAGGACTAATGAAGTTTTTAACAGATTCATAAAATACCGCGTATACGTATTATTCAAATTGATTATTCCGGTTTTGAACCGCGTTACTAACCGTATTTCTTACCGCTCGCGTATGCGACACAACAGCCCCATCGAATCGATACGGTTTTCCGCTGTATAACAACATAGTTTTCCTATTTTTTTTTTTTATTTCAATAATATTTTATGTAGTCGTAAAGTGAATTTGTCGCAGTATACGGTAAGTTGGCGAGTAAAAGGTGTTCAATCCGAATAATGATAATCCGGCCATTTTTCCCAGTATAACACGACATTTTTGAGCCACTTCATTTGCATAGAAAACGTCGAGGCACTTACGAGGTACGTTGAAGAGTAGTAACACTGTGTCGGTTCGGTCTAACGCGGTATAATAAGTACGAGTTCCGGCGAGCGGAAAACGGAAACTTTCGGGGGAACCGAAATTCTCTCATTTTCGTTCGTTGTACGGTAAAAAGCGTTTGACAGAAAGTTGGTAAAAAAAAATAATTACAACAAAAAAAAACAAAAAGGAAACTGACACATTAGCGCGTAGTAGATTGTTTGAAAAAAAAAAAAATTTTTCTTGAAGTTACACGAAAAACGTAACGTCGAAACGAAATTTTGCTGGGCAATAATCGCGTCGGTCTGACAGTGATGTGATTTTTTTCTTCTTTTTCTCCATACGACGAAAACGGTTTGGACAATTTTTGAAATAAAGTCTTAAATATTAATGTAACGCACCTAATGTGCGTATTCAAAAAGCGTTACATTTTTGCATCCGCAACGTTTGTGGTAAATTTAAACATTTGTAACTCTGTAGATGTACGACGATTGTATCTTCGTTAAAACTACGTATTTTTATTAAAAAAAAAAAAACCGATTGGATTTTCCCGAACTAAATTTTCCACTGCAGTTTAAAACTGGGTCAAACTATTACGGAGTCGTATCGTCCAACCGGACGAATGTATTGTTGTATTGCAATCAAACAAATGCGTTTTACTGTCAAGTCGAAAATAATTGTTTGTACGACGCAGAAATCGGAATATTATCGGCGAAAACGTGATTCTTTAATTTCTTAAAAATCGAGTATACTTCGTTTTCTGATTATATCTAATGGATACGGTTCAATATAACGATACTAAAACTGTGGGTAAAATGTCAATGATGATATTGATAAAATATGAAAATATAAATGAATTTTTAAAAATAAATTACAGTTGTTTTTGTAGTAAAAAAATTGTGCTAATATCGTTCATGTGTTTTATTAAATCAATATTAATATGTGCACTCACCACAATTACTTGTACCTACATAAATACGTACGATTTTTTTCAATCAAATGATACACTAATTGTTTGCGTTTCTTAGAATTGAATTCAGTTTTTAAAAACAAACAATTTCCGGAAGTAATTCCATTTATCGAAAACCAAACGAAGAGACGACTTTCATTGTTTTTTAAGAGAAAAAAAAGTAAATTAATTTTTTTTTTTTTTAATAAATCAAACTGTAATTCTTGAAGAGTATTTTTCTCGGAGTTATTATGTTTTCAGTTTTGACGATCAATTTATATTATTATCGTTAAAGTAAATAAGTTTAATTAATTTTAGCTATTACTAATATTATTATTCAAAATAGAAACAATTGTGTTCATACGATGGTAGGTGTATACTTAACTTTTGAATTTTCTGTGAGACGAATCGAAACAATTATATAATTAGAATTTTTTTACACAACACAAATTGGGTTTTTAAAACAATATTAAAAAATTCCGTAAATCATATGTATAGTCAACAATGACTCAGAATTTTAACTCAGTTAAAACTTAACAGTAAATAATATATACTATTTAAGTGGAACATTCTCCGTGCCAGAGTAATTTCCGCCAAAAAAAAAAAAAAAAAGAGTGAGAAATATGGACACATTTTTCATTTGAAGATTTTTTCTTACTGTAATTACATTGACCAATTTTATTGTAATATATTCTTATTTATTTTTCCACTTATACGAACGAAAATAGTAAAAATAGATTATTTTTAAATGTCAAGGTTGTGTTTATTACGAACTGACCATTTTTAAGAACAACAGCGGCAATATTGACTAACACGTAATAGAACTGTACGTATACATTATTATATATCGAAAAATCCCTAAATAAATCCTTAAATAAACTCAAAAACGTGAAAATTATAAATTTAAAATAAAAAATCCGTTCTTACAACCATTGTACGAACTCGATTTTTTCCCGCGTGATATATTATGGAGTTTATTATCATTAAACCGAACCGGAGTTATAACTATACCATGATTGTCTATATCGTTATTTCACATTATTTTTTCAGTGTTTTTCGAATACTACACGATTTGTGAAAATCATCGAGTTCCCGAAAAAAACGCTTCAGTATACTCACATTATAAAACCGTTTCTAGGATCAACATTTGTTCTAGAACATCTGCGTTTAGTTGGTCACTCAAATCCACGTCAAGCTCGTCACACGAATGCGTGTCATCATTTCCCCAACGAACACATTCATCAAGACTAACGTGCCAAAGCCGTCGAGTGTTTTCCACGTTACCATCAATGAATAATACATACCATTATACGCTATCGGTCGCGCGGTGATGGAAACCCTAAGTCTTATTTTTCGTTTAGCTGGTTAGTGAGAGGAGAATAAGTAAGTAAAACTTTTTCTTTGTCCCACGAACGGTTTTTTTACGAGTCGATCATCATTCATCGTCCCTTCGAACACATCAGGAACACTCGACAGTGTATATAAATCGGATGAATAAGTATATAAATCGAAAACGAATTACGCGACGGACAACTTTTCGTAATAAAATGAACAAACTGTACTCGTATGGTGTGTTCGTTTTGTTTTTTTCCGCAGTTTAGTAAATATGTGAGCGTTATTTAAAAAAAAAAAGCGTATCGTTTAAAATTCAAAACAATTATCAATACATTTCAAGCGGTTATTCCGTCGTATTGTTTCATCGCAAAAAGTGCTTGTATAAATGTGCTCAAGTATAAATCGTCAAAGAATCTTAACGTAATTTACGCCGTAAATCGTTGATGATTCGTCATCATAAGTTTTTGACAAAGAAGAATTATTAAAATAATTGCCAATAAAAACGATTTCATTTCGTATATTGATACTTATTTTTAAAATTTAATTTGGATGATCAAACAGAAAAACACATTGTGGCGCAAATGATTACTACTACCACTCGTCGAAATTTTCAATATTTAATTCTTCCGGACATCGAAACGACGAATGATAATGTTCGTTTCAAACGTTTTTGGCCATATTGTTTTCACAAATAAAGTGTAGCTAAAGAAAATTTTAATATTATACCGATCAAAACTCCACATTTTTCAATCAAAAAATCTCAATGTCGAAAAAAACAAAAAGGTTGATCACCCAAAATACCTATAGTTTTATAATGCCAGTGATTGAGTTCCGAATTTGAAATTCAGTTTGTTTGAATAGCAACTAAGCTATAAGGTTTGAGAAAAAAATAATCTGTAATATTAATGCCAAGTAAAGTAACCGAATCAGACGTTTTTTATTTAATTTAGTTTTTTTTTTCTCATACAGTATATTAATATGAATAAATATTTAATTTTTAAATTTGTACATAATAACTTTATAAGATAGAAAGCATAGTTTAATCATATTTTTTTTATTCGTTCTTTTTTTTTAGTTTATACACAACCGATTTTTAGGTTTTTGCTATAAAAATTTAAAAAATTTTCGTTTCTCTGTGTAAAATGTTTAAAAGTAAATACACCCTAGGATGATTTTTAACAATTCAAATATTAATAATCGGGTAAATATAAAAATTTAGGTATCCAAAGCACACCACAAAGCTCTTTTGTTGGCTCGATAGTCAACGTCATTTTATAAATCATTTGTATGTAATTATTTTTATAAAAATATACAACATAACACTATGTCTTTTCATTATTAACTTAAATTTATAACATAAATTCATACATCGTTAAATTTAAAATAAAATATTTGAATTTCGGGTTTCGTATATGCTTTTGGAAATTAAGTTAAAGCTGAATTAGATGTTACTTTATTTGAAAACTATAAAAAATCGTTTGACCCGAGTATTTTCCTGTCAGTATTTAAAAACCTCGTAACAATTCACGAACGTGCGTTGTAGCTTGTCTAATAAAAATTTACATTAAAAGTAACTAGAAAAGCTACACAAATAGCTATTAAATAGAAAGACAAATTTTTTGGATAAACAACAGTCGTTCATTTTAGTTGACGTATTTAAATACTTTTAGACAAATTTCAGTTTTGAAATTAAAAAAAAGTATAAATTTAAATCGATCGTTGTATGATAAAAAAAAATAAAAATTCGGTTAATGCGTTATTGAAAACAGACGAAATATTAATTTAATAATGATTTGATAGGGAAATGTGCAATACTTTTTGGAAATCATTTTTTACATAAAAGTAAACATACGTTTAATATTTAATTCTGAAAACAAATTATTTTGCTTAAATTATTCATGATGCATTTTCCGTGCTCGTTAACTGATTTATGACCACAGTGGAAGTAAAAACATAATACTATATAGCGTGTATTTAAGCTTTTCAAAATTCAATTGACGAATAGGAACTGTACACATTTAATACAATAATTAATTATGTTGAAATTTCAAAAAAAAAAATTTTTTTATCCAACTTAAACATGAACAATTTTAATTAAAACGATAAAATGTTCATCATCGAATTAATTTATTATGCATTCTTAATTCATGAAATCCACTATACTACAGTGCTTATTTATTTTTGGGTAATTATATTGTATTATACTATCTGAAAATAATTTATCGTAAAACAATAGTAGTTATTATTGTACAGTTGTAAACCATCGATTAGTGTTTACAAAATAAATTGTTATAATTTAATCGCTATTCAATTTCATATAAATAGGGTTATTTTGAAACACCGATAATGTTTTGAAAAAATATAAATAACTCCAGGACCATGCACTATAATTTGTACCGAAACATATTATACTCTAGAAAACGATTTAATTTTCATAGAATAATCCATCAACTGAAAATCTGTTTTTTGATCACGCGCCGTTAGTATACGAAAAAAAAAAAAAAATTTATGCTCATTAACATTTAAGTCGAATATCGCTCGTATTGTTTAATGATAAAAAATAAATAAAAGGGTGGAAAAAAGAGAAAGAATAACGTCAACATTTCCAATATAATTAATGGAATATTTTGTTCACCTTCGGTTTTTTCTTTCCTTTTATTGTTTTGAATGAAAAAAAGGTACGATGGGCTTGTGTCAAAAATAAAATATAATTATTTACATTACGTAATATGTCAAAATAAAATCAGCGCGTATATCTCTATCTTGAAATGGAAATCGTTTACTTGGAAAATTTATTCTTGAAAATCCAATCTAAATATACTTCACTCTGGAACCACACGTTACGGCGCGGATTCGTTATGGTTGGCTACTGTTTCGGATGAAAAAAATTGACCTTGAAAACAATGATTAAATTTTCTTTTTTTTTGTACATAAAAACAGTACAATAGGTACAAAGCGTTATGAAAATGTATTCTCCGCGGTTCTTTTAATATTATACAAAATAGTAGTAATATCAGACTTGTATGTAAGCAACTAAAATCAATGATTGTATGATTTACACTAAAATCGTGTTTGCCTAAATAAAATTGGTAACTTAATTCTATAAACACTGGCTAGCGTCTGCCCTTTTATCGGGTTCTGTCACGAGAACACTGGTTAGTAAAAAATAAATCGTTTATGATATTTATTTACAGAAAAATAATTTAGTTGTAAAATGTTTTTTTTTTTGGAAAAAATATAATATGTTTATATGTTTTTAGTTTTTACAATAATGTTAATAATTATTTAATTTTCTGTTATTAAATCACAGTTCACCCATCCCATCTAGCCAGTACGTTTAAGAGTTTAAGTGTATTTATTTTTATAAGTTCACCCGAGACAATCGAATAGAACATGAAAAACAACTTGTCTTTTATACAGTTTGTGTTTACTTTTCAATCGATCAATCCATTAATGTTTTATGCCAAAAAAAAAAATTAATAAAATAAATATTGATTTCAAATGAAACAAAAACGTGTCATCGCAAAACCAATAAATTGAAAATACCACTTTCTTTTCCTCAGGGTCTACAGTAATATAAATCATTCGAATGACCCCTAGATGTTAAACAACATTACAGTCGTATCTTATACATACTTTTAAACCTCAACGACAACATTTACAGCGAATTTAAATCAGTGAATAGCTAAAGAAAAAATTATTTTCCTTCTGACATTATCCTGTATACAGATTAAGTACGAATGAATGTTTTTTTTTTTTTTTTCAAACTGACAACTTTTTTAAACTAAAGGTCAAATAGTATGTCGTTTATATTGTTATTCACGTATTACACACACACAAATAAAGTCGGAACCTTAAACCGATCTCTTTTCACAGTCGGTTTACTTTTTTTCCCAGACATAATATTTTAAGTCTTAAAGTATATAACACAGAGAATAGAGACGGTTCCGTGGGATTAGTAAACTGTAATTCGATCAAAAAAAAAAAGTTATCGGATCGCGTTATTTATGACTTCTAGGTTTTCCTTCGAGCGCGTATCAATTTTATTTTTTCTCTCAATACATTTTATATTTGTAAGTGACCACAATAAAATACAGACGAATTTTCATCCTCTTTTAGAGATATTCGTGTCCTACATGCCAAAACGCAGAGCAATTTCGATCATGTTTGTCGATTTCAAGTGATTTGTTAGTAAAAAAGATAAATAAATGAATGAAAATAAAAAATAAATACTATACCAGAGTTATATGACTGTAAAATAAAGCTGCAAATAAAAATATATAAAATGACTATGAAAATATTAATGATTTCTTATTTTTTTTTTTTTTAGAAAATGTTCTAGAACGAAAAAGTGGTTGTATTTATATACATTAATTCAACTCTAATTTACAAGTGATTAACCTAGCAGCAATTTAACAATTATTCGAATTTGTTAACTGGATGGATATCTTGTGTTTACATTCTCAACACTTTTTATCAGAAAAGCACTTTTAAATGATTCTATCCATCATTCGTGCATCATTTTGAGACTATATGAGATCAAGAAGATAAAATTTTCTTTCAGCGTTCATTTTTATGTAACGAGTACATTACTTAGCTCTTAAGAAAAGTGTTAAGCAAATTAAGAAAACCAAAACCACGTTTTAAGACTTGGATACTGGGTTGCGCGTTATAAAAAAAATATATCAAGTTAACATTATAAGACGGACTTATAATTCATAAGTAATTTCCTGAATGTCGTGTTTCACTTACCTGCTTTGTGTCAACCGTATCAAATTATTTTTTTATTATTATTATTCATTAAAAAAAAAGCTTAATTTTTTCATGAAGTAACTAAAAAAATACCTAACGAAATGAGCATAAAAATATAAATGTAAATAAATTATTAAAAACTGTTTAGATAGCTTATAATAATGATATACGTCTCTCAACAACCTAAAATTAAATGTTTTAACTAAATAATATTATAGACTATTGAAAAAGTCGAAGAATACGAAAGACGATCGAAAGCGAGGAACGTTTCGAGTTCAGAGTAGCATCGACCCAAATTTTTTCGGTTTTTTCCTTTTCTTTTTCCGGCCTTCCCAGCCCTTTTCGGCCGGCCTTTTCCCGACAAAACAAAATTAGGTGCGTGCTCAAACGGTATTACGACCGAATTTGTCGAACTTCGGAGGCCGTTCACTGACAGTAAAATATAGGAAAAAAACAAATAAAAAAGAACAAGCGGCGTTATCTTCGCGTGATTACGTTCCGGCGCCCGCCCCGTCATCAAACGGTTTTATATCGACTACTATATAGGTACAGCATTTTTCGTCGGCGCACGCTTCCGGCGGAGACGACCTTTTACGGCGAACGGAATACAAAATATGATAACAATAATGAAATATTACAGTGCTCGTAATATATTCGACGAAAAATTAGTAAAAATGCCCGAGGAAACTTTGCGAAGATTTGCGACCGATGAGATCGCGACGAACAACTACTTGAGGCGATCGGGTACCAAAGAAGTTTTCTAGGGGTTTTATCCACGCGAAACTCGGCGAATTAGTCACCCGGTTCAGTGCAGTGTCTGGGTGAGTTCAATGGCGTGCGTGGGAACCGTTTTCACTGTGTGCCGAATCTCTGTCACGAAATTAAAATGAGAGATATTTGTATAATTCCCCACCATCTAAACTTAAAACCAAAACAGTTATTGGGTAAAAAAATGATTTAAAGTCCTAAAATTGTATTCACCGCCTTGGAGATTCTTGTAAGTTCGGCCAAAACTCATACCTCGGAATTCGGAAAATTGCGTCATTGAAAATTCCGTCTTCAAAACCGTTCTCGAGTAGACTTACCATCGATTTTTAAGGTTCCGTGCTCCGAGATGAAAGACGGAACTCTCGTCATTTTGTTGTCTGTCTGTCAATGCCTCTTTTTTCAAAAAAAAAAAAAACCACTAAAGGTGTCTCAATCAAAAGTCTCTACCTATCTGGATATTCAGTAAGAGTTGTGGCTAAAAAACTATCTAAATTTTAACCAAAAAAAATTTTTTTTTTTTGTGTACCAACTCGCTTATCTCGAAACCTACATACGGTTGACCTAGAAATTAGAAAAATGAAGGTCAGGTTAAGTTAGGTTAAGTGATTGGTCGTTGGTGAATGGCGATCTACCTTATGACGTGTTTCCGATGACTTTGTAACCTATAATTGTTTTGCAATCACGTTGAAACCGCCCGAAAATTTTTATAATTTTTATATAAACTATTGTACTCCCAAAAAACACGCAAGTCTGTTTCAAACCTTGTGTTATTTTTTAAATACCCACCATTATAATTTATTAATGTTAATTTCAAATTATGAAAAATATTTAATTAGACGTTTATTTTTTTTGATAATATTTATTTTGAATAATATTTCGTCACGTAACGCACTACGATATCGGCTCAAACATACCGATAAATAATCTGTATACAACTCATACAAAAAATTTTTCGATATTTTTGAAAACTTGTCGCGAAACAGTTCCACGACCAAACGTATTTTACGCGCGTTTACTTTACACGCGAGAGCATTATTGTCGTGGCGAACACACCACGTACGACTCTACGTATTTCTTCTGGGACGCGTATCTCGTCAATATTCTTTACGCGCCAAAAGTTTTTAATAAAAATGAAAAAAAATAAAAACGCAGATAATATACCGCCGAGCTTTTCAATACACGACGGATTTATATATTTTTTTCGAACCCATTACATTGGTTAACTGCGGAAAAGATGTGGTATATAATTTAAAATAAAAAAAAAAGACAGCGCGTTTTTTAGTTACGACTGATAAAAGTTTTTAAAAAGAATTACCGAGTCGGAAATTCCTTGGGTTTTGTATTTTTTCAATTAGCCACCACAAAACACGCCTTGACAGAATTACGTTCTGTTGTTTTCATTTTAAACCACACACAAACACGAATCGTATACAGAACACAGGTATTAATTAATACATTGGTACAAAAAACGACTTTTCTTATTTTTATCATTCATAAATGAAACTTTACACGAGTTACCTATTTATACCTGTTCGCGATTAATTGTAAGAAAACCACTTACAGAAATCGATAAAATTTACCGTTCTAAGCCACAAAGTGACAAAATAATTTTGTCTATGAAGGTCCTGCTAAAATATATTATTCGAATTTCCAGCACTGTCTGGCATTAACAAGACTCCAATCAAATATTTTCAATGTATGCTCGTTTCTAATTTGAATATTTTTGCTGCGTTCTTTTTTTTTAACACGTCGCTAGTGGATACATAAAAAATTACAATAAACTTAAATTACATAACAGAATGCCTTTTGATGTCATACAAGCAAAACAATAATTTGTATACGTACGGATGAGGAAAATAACAACTACATATTTTACCGTGCTTGATGAAGTATGATGTGTTTTTGTGATAAAAGTTCAATGAAGTATTCGTAAAAATGCATTTCTTTACCATCAAGTCGAAAAACGTATTTTTTTCCTACGGAAATCGCATCCAAAATATCGCGTTCGTTCCATTGATTACCCCGTGTACAAAAGAAGCCGTGAACACGTTAAAAACCAAATCGAGTCTAATGAATTCAAAAATAAAAACATTTCAAGTACCTACACTTTAAAATATTGGTGATTGAAAAGAAAATTTTGCTTATGATGCGCAGGAAAAGTATTTGTAACATTGAGTATCGTGAACTTTTCAGTAATTTGTGTGCGCTAACACAGCCCTTTAGATAATTCGTATCTACGTAAGTGAGGAAAAGCGTTTTCAAAGTACTTAAAGTTCGTTTTGTGAAAATAACCTATTAACTATAACGATTGCATTGAACTCCATACAAAACACATGAAAAAAAGTAAAAAATTATATTAACGTATAACTACGTAAAACATAAACAAGGAACTTAACCGAGCCAAGGCTGGACATTAAAGAGTTATGTTGATTATACATTTTTAACGGGACGCAGAAATTTTAATTTAAAATTACTTTTTAACTAATTTTTCTTAAATATATTTACCTAAAATTAATGCACCTAATTAATTTTCGCATTAAGTTAATTCGAATTTTTTTTCAATAGTTGGACACGGAAGAAACAATCACAGCACTAAAAGAAAATTTACGAGCCTGAGATATTTTAAGATAAAAAAAGCCACGTGTTAATTTTTTTACAGTTTACGCTTCAAGTTGAAAAAAACTAATTCAAGTTTTACCCAAAATATTAACGACATGCTTGTGGTATACACGTGACTGTAAGTATTGTTTTTATTGTTTCCGTTTTTGGTATCTTGACATTATAATGCAAACATTGGGTCGGCACATAGTTCAGGGCCATTACTCTTTGAGATAATCTGAACATTTGTGTTCCTATCTAGATAGCAATCTGCAAACAAATGAATCGCACAACTGGGCCCTAAGGGCATCACTATTTTGATATGTGTTATGAGATTATTTACTACCCCTACTTGAAATAAAAACGTTTTTTTTTTTTTTTCAATACTGTTCTCGAATCAAAAAAAATAACAATAATAAAATATCTTAACAACAAATACGATTTCGCTTAAATTCGCGTATTTTGATATTTATTATGTATCAAACAATAATTAGTGATGTTGCATTTTGTAAATACTATAATATTGAATTTCGAAAAATTAAAAAGTACTTACTACAGAGTTATTAACGTTTTACCCGGATTTTTATTATAATAAAAAAATAAGGGTTTTTAAATGTGATTTTTGGTGGTTGTGTTTTTATTCGTTTTCGATTCTTCTTCAGAATAAACTGTACAAAATAGTTGTTGATTATGATCTAAACACGGTTTGAAAATTAACTACGTTAGGAAAAAAGTTTTATCGTGGTTCAGTGCTAATGGATACTAAAACTTTTAACATTATTGCAAACGGCGATATTTCTAGACTTATAAGTACATTTTTCACTACGACTTAAAAATGAAAAAAAAAATCAAGCTCTTTAAGTTTGAATCTAATATTTGGGACATAATAGCATAAATTCCATAAATTTTATGACATTTTTCAGAATATATGCAATTCGCAAGGTACTCGAGCCGTAGTTCCATGATCAAAAACGTTTTTTAATTCAATAACGATGAACTCGAACTAATTGATTTCAATGTACGTTTTAATTTGATTATTCAAATTATTACGGTTTCGATTAAGAGGTAATGTTTATATTAAAATTTGAATTCGACTGTAAATAGATTAGACTGACAAGTGTAAAAAACAATAAGCGCTTGAGTAAAGACACATTGAAAACAGTAAAAATGAACCGTTTGCAATCTGTTCAATCCAGAACAACACTTTAAAAGTGCGACACATTAATACGTTTCTTGTATACGTTGATTCTAGTATCATTTTACCACGTAAATAAATCAGTCTCCGATAAAAGATTCGTACTCTTATGTGACCCCGCTCACATCAAGATTCGTGGGATATTCAAATTCTCGAGTTGAAAACCAGAACAAAATGATTTTTTCGCTGACGGTTTCGTCGGAATGAAAAATTTACCGTTTTCACGACGATTTATGTTCGTTATAAAAAAATATCGCTATTTATCATTTCAAAATCAAAGTGTAGTGAAGTATAATTACTAATGTTCTAAAAAATTATAACCGTGAAATGAGTTTTCCGAAGACAGCACATATTTCAAAAGTTGAGAAAAACTTTTAAGCGTAGTTTTCGGTCACATACAAATATCATTGGTAAGCCAAATATAATCTTCGGAAATGTTCCCGATTTATCTTCAAATCGGTCATTGACGCGGCGCGCCGCTTATGCAATATCACTACACGAATGCGTATATTTTTTTTTGTTCGCGGCCGAATAAATCAAATATATTTTTACAAACAACGATGTTGCCAATAATGTACATTCGCGTCTGTAAACTTCCAGATACCTTCAAAATAATTTTCAAGTAGTCGACTCACCAGCGTTCGATTAGAAATATTTCAACTTTCAATAATGCGTGGAGTCAATCTCAAGATAAACTCTATAATACAATATTGTTATAGAATATCGTCCTTGCGACAGTTTTAAGCTCAATGTTTTCTTATTTGTGTACGCTCCTCGACATTTATAACTCTAATCAAATAAACAATTTGTATGCGAAATCGTTGAACGTTTGCCAACCCGCTGAAATGACCGATAGACTAGACACGTGCCGACGGTCAGTTAACGGTAGAATATTGAGGGTGTGTTTAGAACAGGCGTGAGGAGCACGAAGGGTGTGAGTCTGTGAGCTGCGAAGTGGAGGAATTTCCGCTCAACCCACTCAACCGAAGCACAAGGACACGAAGCGGTCCCAAAAAAGACCATCCAGTATTGGAGACAAATCGTGCCGAAGCTTTGAGTGCGCTCAAATTAGCAAAATAGCTGAAAACGGACGCTGACGAGTCGCAAGCGTTTCTCGATTCGCCCATACTAGATCATAAGATCGGGTGAATTTTAAGAGGGTCACGTTTATAAAAACATGAAGAGTACTCCGCCCTCAATTCGAGCTCAGAAGAAAAAGCCAAGAGCTTCTTCTTCGCCTTTCTCCCGACTATTTGGTATCAGCCACTCTCGTCCTCCTATCCTTCCGTTTATCGCGGTCATTCGCAACACACACACACATTAACGACCCTCGTATAGTTTTCAATTTTCATCTCCATATTCATTGGTCTACCACTCTATTTCCTTCAACGTTCATTTTCACAACTTCTCCATATACTAGTACATTTCGGTTCCTTCTCTATCTACTCGTCGCACGTCCAAACCATCGCGGCCTTTATTTTCCCCCGTTTTATAACCAAGAGAGCTAAATGAAAACTATTCGAGACGCTGACCTGTAGGCGTGGGCGTGAGCTGCTTCATGGTGATGACGTGATGGATTTCGTAGTTCTTGAATATGTTGTCCTTCTTGGTCTTGAAGATGCGCTGCAGCCCGTAAATGGCGGACGACACCTCTTTGGTGTAGACGCGCGGGCTGAACTTTCTGTACGGCAGAACCAGGCCCACCGTGAGGTTCTGCTGCTGGCGGCGGGCCATGGCCCGCGGCACGGTTGCTGGCGGCTGCCGGCGGAACCGCTCCGTGCTGGTCGTGGTGGCCACCGGCGTGGTGGACGACAGCTCGACCGGCTCCTTCAGCCGATTCTTCAGCACGCCCAGCCTGATGGCGCTCTGGCCGCGGCCGTGGCCCAGCCCCGGTGTCCTGGAGAACGCGTCCACCGCCGCCGGCCGGCTGTTGATCTGTATGCTCGACCCGTTCCTGGGAGTCCAGCCGAGGGCGGCGGACGCGGTGACGGCCACGGTCAGCGCAAGCGAGGCCAGCAGCAACCACCGCTGGCCACCGACCGACATCGTGTCGGTGCGCCGCCGAGCGGTCCTGTAAAACAAAAGACGAATTAATAATCGAATCGCGACACGTACGGTAAATCTAAGTGAATTCTAGGGTCTCGACTTGAGTCAAGAAAGTTAAAAAAACGTCGGGAAAACGGATAATTTTTTTTTTTTAAATAAATGTACAGATTTGCACGAGTCGAGGCCCCTAACCATGCGCATTTTTCTTTTTTCTACTAAATTAATCGGCGTGCACAGAGCGGCGTTCAGACCCATATTTAAAATCGGCACACTCTGGAGCGGAGCTCTTTTCGAGTGATGTTTGGAGACTATATCCCCGCTTTGTATGCCGGACATTTTGAAAAAATTAAAATTTTTTACAAAATTAAAATCTATTCACACTACAATGTCGTGTCGAGTCGTCGATAAATTTTTGGAAAAAATTACCAAAATGTATATTTTCGTGGATCGCTAGACACGTCATTCGTAATTATATAGCATCCTAAATATCATTTGAACGGTCGTCTGTTTCGCAAACTCAACTATCTAACTGACCTACATCTTTTCGACTGCCACACACGAACAAACCGTTAAGGTATTAACGAGATTCTTAGCTCAGTCCTTGTAAAGTTACTAACAACTAAAAACTTTCAAATATTTCGTACAGCACAGAGTGTGTGTCGGCGCACAAAATATCAACCACGTTTTCGCATTCTTCGCGTTTGATCCGATACAGCAGCTGCTGTTGCTGCAGCGTACAGGAAAAACAAACTATTAATATGATTTAACATTGTTACGTCAACGACACGTCGTCGGTGCTAATTATTATTAAAGGCGATTTTTTTCCCGTCTTTTCGTCGTCAATCTCATTAATTATAATAAATAAAATATCAAACGCCGTCGCCGTCCGCCGGTCATTATAAAATTTGTTTTTTCTTCACTACGCTTTTTCTTTTCTTACGTAATATCAATATAATGAGTAATCAATTAAAAAAAAAGTTTTTACGCTCAAAAAAACAAATATCGGACGCTAAGTGGATTCTTAATATGTTAAATCTTTTTAAAGTTTCGTATAATTTACTAGATAATAAGGAGAAGTCTCCAAACGTGTCACGTTCAATCGTACATGATTGAAAACTAAACGATCTAAAAGTTTAGAATACCATAAGCAGTTGTCGACTCTAGAATTCGGTGTTCAAACGAAACACGACTTTTGAAAACTAGACATCACCGTTATTCGCTTTGTTTCTAAGTAAAATCGAAATACGACTTTTTAACTCATCGTTTTATCTGCCATAAACATTTTACAACGATTTCACGTATCGTAATTTTTCTAAATTTTTTTTCATAACTAGTACCTAACTTACTGCACTCGTAATTTTCATACCGTTTACGTCAGTAACTGCGCACGCATAATTTCAGTCAAATTCTCCGTTTACATTTAACAAAAAACATGTTCTACTTTTCAATAGGATCTCCAAAAATTTTCCGACACTGAATCACAGGCGGCCCGAACGACAATATTATGGACCGTGGGCTAAACGAGAAACCATTCTGCAATCACTAATTCGCATTCGAACGCGAAATAAGGTCCGTAAAGTGCTCCTCGTTGATTTGCAGAGGAGCGATCGCATGAATTATGCATTCTAATCGTCGGTATTCAGTCGTTCTCTCTGCACGACGGGCACGCACGTTTGCTCGTCCGTTTCGAACGAACCGAACGTTTGAAGTACACGATTTTTACAGGCAATCTCGTGACTTTATCGTAAGAAATAAAACCGTTTGTTAGGAATAAAAATAGCCACGACCGGCTTCGTTAAAAATAAAAAACATCTTAATATTGGTCGCGCGTAAACTGCAGCGCAGTGAGTAAAAAATATTGAGCGCGATTTAAATTACTTCTTTTTTTTAAGCCTCCGCAACTATGGCCATTGGCTAACACAGATTTCACATCTAGAACATTTACTTTAATAATTACATATTACATACTATTTATAAAGTTTGACTTAATAATACCATGCGTCTAATGTTTTCTGGGTGGAGGGCTTCTGACAAAATGTTTGAGACTATCCGTTTCAAATGAAGGGCATTCCGATATGATGGATAGTGTGTGGTACCACAGCTAGCGCATATGGGTGGGTCTTCCCTCTTCTTCAGATACTGATGCGTTAGTGATGTGTGTCCTATTCGCATTCTGTTGATTGAAGTTTCCTTGTGAAGTCTGGTGGAGAGGGCCATGTGTGGATTGTATTTTTAATTTCATATAACTTTGAGGTACCCTGTTTCCGTTTAAATTGTTTATTTATAACAAAAACAACGTAAGACAAAAAAGAAAAATAATTTTTACGGTTTTTTTTCTTCTTCGTTTTTGTAATACTGGGAAAGTTTATGTAGTTAATCCAACTGAATATTCTATTCGGGACAACGTGATGTAATTATTGTTCCGAAAGTAAAATTAAAAAAAAAACCCCGAAATCAACCAGTCATCGTAAACTAAATTTGTATTTAAAACTTTTGCTCGGTAATCGAAAGTATGTTCGATTTCCGGACAATCGGCTCGTTAACGTTTTAAACGGAACAATTTTTATATCGAATCAAAATATTGACAAAAACAAACTAATTTTTACACAAAAACGTTTGTACGTTTCGTGTCGATAATCCTGTATTTATAGGTACTTTAGAGTTCGGACTAATTACAACAAAACTGCGTACGAAAAACGAATGTTAATGTTACATTTTAACGCGTGAAAACTGTTGTTTCTTTTTTTAATTTTACGACACCTTTTTTATTCCAAAAGTTGCAATACCTAAGCTGTGCGTACTCCAAGGAGTATTTCAAAAATACATTTCCAAGGACTTTCATTAATAACCGATTTTTTTTTTTATCTAAATTTTGAAAACACTAGTATAATTTCAAAAATTCTTCAGTAATGTAAAAAAATATCGAACGAGTGAATTTTCTTGAATGAATTCAATCCATTCAAGAACATTGTTGTGATTACGTTAAAATTGACATGATAGAAATACAAAATTTATTTTTACCTTTTTTTTTTTTTTTAGATGACTTTTATATTATAAAATATAATTGATACTATTATCAAACATACATTTTCTCAGAAATTACGTGATATTTTTCAATTTTTTTCAATTTTGTACCAAACGATTATTCATCATTGTGATGACATGTGTTATACATATATATTACATTAGGTATGATTTAATATGTTATTACGTTCCGTGGTTTTTTTTTTTTTTTTTTCATTGAAAAAGAATAATTAAATTTATAACCTTCCAAACATTTAAATCATTTAATATTCAATATTAAATCATCAAAACTTACAGTTGGTACATATAATAAAAAAAAAAAAAAACTGATTAGTACGAAATAGCAACTTTTCCCTCGGTATCCTTTGAAGACAAGAATTATGCAAAACCAAATTTAATATATTCAATTTAACTTTGAAGTGAACTTAAACTTCACACCAATTAGAATTGCTAAATAGAAACCTGGAATGCACCTATCCTACGCAGTACGCTTTCTCTTTTGAACTAACTAACTGTAGATACTAATTCGCTGATATTCATTAATATAGAAAATAACAAAATACGTGCGCACTCGTTGAAGATAAATCTTAATACGCTCAATAAATCACCGTCAATATTTGTTCAAAAAAATTACAATCTTAACAATGTAATATTTACTCAACATTTTCTATCACATTTTCTATTTTTTATGAAACAATAAAATAAAATAATACACTTTTTGGTTCTGTGTGTTTAATTGTCCCCTCGTGAGATTCAATCATATCCTGTTAAAACATATAGAAAATTTAAAATCACATGTTTTGTTTTCCAAACTGCGTGATTTAAAACATAAACAATGTAATAATATTGTACTGTACATCAAAAATATGTGTACAACATTTAAAAAGAGCTTGTGTTGGTCCCATATTTTGTACGTAAAATTTAAAAAACTGGTATTGTGGACATACTCGCTATCAACGTGCGTTTTCAAATTAAATCTATTTATGTGAAACCGGAAATTTCTCAAAATCGTATTTAGCGTCCGCAATGAAAATTGAAAAAAAAATACACATTATTCTAATATGAATGCAAAGAGACGTGTTTGTTCGCATATTATGTTTTCGATAGTTAATTTTTTTTTTTTTTTTTGGGGCGATATTGATCTTCAGAACTATACTATATATTTTGACTCGTAAATCTACGATCGATGCTTTAAGACCGTCGTCTTTGAACTACTTTCACCATGCTACGAAAAACTATTTCATACTGATTAATTTTTTTCAATTTATTTAGGCGTTTAAAACAATGTTGAATTCTATTGATTCACGGTTATTGTCATAAGAAATCTATAAAAATAACCTTCGATCGCTCGCAGTATTTAATTAACTCGGAAAGCCTAACCTAACCTAACCTGACAAAGCATGTCTTTGTCAGGTTCGTTAAATATTCAAAATCCTTCGGACTGTCTTGGAGAGTGTTTTGTGCAATTATCGCAGTCAATGAATTCGATTTCTACCGCATAACCTCTCGGGATGTTTCAAATTATTAACATAACTAATATAATTACCACCATTATCTTGATACAACTAACGTTCGTGTTCGCCATAAGTCCGGTACGTTTATAAACATCCCGCAGTGCCATGAACACAAAGAAGAAATATATTTCTTTCACCGCGACTTTGTGAGAATGTGTTGGTCCAATTTTTTTAGATTCTGAGAGCTAGCAAAGAGTGTATTGTTTTACAGTGATGTTTTTTTATTTTTTTTTTTTTTCTGTAAACAAATATATGGGTATAAGGAATGCTCCGATTTTTAAATTCAGTACACCCAATGAAATTTCTATGAACTATGATTGTACTTTAAAGGGTCTCAAAGTTGATAGTTTAAAATTGAAAAAGTTACTGCCTTGAAATCTCAGAGAAACTTTGCCGAAACTTCGAAGAAATATTACGGCGAACTTGCAGTATTTCAAATATCGATTTAGTTTTTATTCGGCCACAACATCCAAAATAATGATCAGAAGATGAAACTTTAACATAATATCGATATTGGTAGGATACAGTTTTGATAAAAGTTTCGTGTGATTTTGAAAAATTATTAGCTATTAGTATAGAACTTCCCGAAAAAATTACCAAAACGTGTACCAACCGTAGACAACTGAGCTTGCTCAAAATTGTAATTTTGAAGGCAATGATTTATCAATGCGTACATATATTAAATAATGAGTTTAAACCAGACCTTCCAAACCAGTGATCCACCCAAATCGTAGTCGCTACTCCGTCAAACTACCCACGTGACCTAGAGTGATCTCGGCTTATTTTCTTTCTTTTTAAGACTCGCAAAATTGCATCCAAAATGAAACGCAGAATTTGATTGAAAATTAAACATCCTACTTTTTTCTTCCAGACCATTACTGTTCAATGTGTTTCGTTCAGTTCTCGGAAATTAATTAGTTGTTTTTAAACATCAAAGTTTAGTTTTAAAAAGTAATAAATTTTTTTTCAGCCAATATAATTAATGAATGAATTGTTCTTTTTCCAAGTATTAAACTTTGTAGAAAAATATCAAATAATTGTGTCATTATTTTTTTTTTTTTTTAACTATTTATAATATGTCTAATAACGCTTTTAAATGCTTGTTTAAAATTCGTATTTAAATTGAAGACTAAAAAATCAAAGAACAGCCGATGGTTAGTATTTACGATATCAATAACAAACGTTTGAAATAAAAAGTCAACCATCTGCCTACTAATTTTGTTATAAACAGCTGTGTGTCAATATTATTCGATTAAAAATAATCTTATCGACACTTTGCAAAGTAGATATATTTATTACTCATTTATGAGCCAAGAAACTAAAATAATAGGTAAGCCATATAGTTTTGAACGCTCTATAACTGATTTCAGAGGTGCCTAATGAAACACTTAACATCGGGAAAATCAAATTAATAAACGTTACAATCGTCCGAAATAAATTGATTTCAAATACGTTTATATTAATTTGAATGGAATTAAGTTAATAATGATGATGATTTTTTTTTCACAACTTTGTGTGTATATTGAACTGAGCAAAAACCTATCTAGAATAAACGAAAACACTGAAATCCGCTAAAAGTTTTTTCATTTAATTCTTATCAAACATACTCTATACGGCTAAAGTGATAAATTTAATAAGTGTTTTCAAAAAAAAAAACATTGAGAAGCAATTAAATAACTATTAAAATATTTTCAAATTACTTCGGTTTGTAGTATACATGTATAGAAGACGTAAGTATAATGATTGTTGTAAATCATATAACGAAAAATTGTGACCCTTTCTCGCGATGATTCTTTTTGACAAGACCGTTTATTTTGATGATAATTTTATTCGTATAGATCATGAGAAATAAGTTTACTGAATACACACTACTATAGATTGCCATACGACGTACGATAACAACATCCTATTTTGTGTATCCCGACAATACATAGTTGTATAAAATATTATACGGTATCGTTTTTCCACCGTCGTAAAAATATTTGATGAGCTGAAACGAGGTCAAAAATAAAAATGTACGAATGACATTATATAACTGCAACAATAAAATGAGAACGTATCGTGATACTGTATGGTCTAAGTGTATGGTGAATTCGTAGTTTTAGAAATAAAATGTTGAATGAAGAAAAAAATTATTTACACGTTTATAGGTTCATGAACCTTACGCCCCACGCAAATGGTTTTGTGTCTTAAAAATATATAATACACCTACGTGGTTGGTATTTTGAACCGCGAGTCACCATAACTATGATGTTAACTTTACTGTTTGCATATTTAACGTATAAATGAATTTGTTAAAAACTATATACGTAAATTAATTTTATCAATCACTGTGGACGTGTAAAAACTATAAAGAAACTTAAAAAAGGCAATCAATTGGTTTTAGGAATAAGTTTTTCTTTTTTCAATCATTTTTGTAATTTTTTTAAATTTTTCTTCTATTTTCAGCTACACGGTATGAAATTAAGACCGACCCGACCAAAGCGTGTTACCAACTTTTGTGTTCGGATGTTTACAAAACATTTGCGATCCCTTGAATTAATTTAATACCGTGTTTATTTAACTTAAAACTTTGTCCGTATATTATTATGCTGCCAAATATACGAAGACCAACGGCAACGGTCAACCAAGCAAATAATCTATATAAATAAGAGCAATAATATTTCTTTCTGTATTGAATAGAGAATTTTAGTATTCGTGTATTGATTTGACGTAAAACAAATGTTTTTTTTTGGGGGGTTAGGGGTGAGGGTATTTTCAACAGTTATATTTGTTCGTCCAAACGCATCAGTATAATGGTAAAATAAATTACTCATGAAAAATATAAAACAAAATCTGTGTTTTTTTTAATCGCACAAAAATATCCCCGCGTTTCAATTAATAACTGTAAAATAATTTATGGTAACGGTCGGACACTTTAAACGTCTCTGTTTGTTTTAACAAATGATTTCAACAAATTTCATTTAAAGAAAATCGTCGTTAACAAAAAAAAATTCAAAATCGAACAAATTTATAAAATGAAATGAATCGAATATAGAAAAAAAATGCGTAAAAAAAAGTAACGGAGTTCAATTACGGAACGATGTAAAAACGTATGGAAAAGATGATCTTCCCGATATAATGGAACACGTCCTACGACGGCAACATTTGAAATCGTATGTTTTCGTTTCCTTCAGTAAAAAAAACCCCTTCGTCAGACAATTTCACCAGTAAGTAATGACCAATATCGAATGTCGATTTTCTAGAAAAAGCGATCGCGTATCAACATAAAAGAAAAACGTTCGTCGTGGAATCCAGAGGACGCTGTCCAAACGGCGAGGCAGGGAATGTTAACGATTGTTTGAAACTGAAGGTTGTCGAGTTTGCCGAATCGTCTTTAACCGAGTAAATGGTTTAATGCAAATGTTCGAGTCTGTTCAGTGAGTCTGACAAAATGTATCAACTATTTGTTATAAAAAACGTTCCTCACTATATCCAAACCGACACGATCGAAACGGTTCAAACATGAATTATGATTTTAATTTCGTGTTAATTGAAGAAGAAAAATGTTCTTCACTTTAAACGTAACGTGTTAATTTTAAAACTCGATGTAATCCGTAAGGCGGTTTAAAAAGGTTAACTTGACAATTTGAAATTTTATTTTTTTTTTCAACTATTTTTAATGCTCAGCCTTGCTAAACCGGGATAATATATTATATATGACGGTTAAACGATAACACGGCGGCGCGTGTTATTGTCGGTAAAATCGTTCCGAAACGGTGCGTGGCACATTATGTTAATTTTGAAAGGTGTACAATTCAGCTATATAGATACTAATTAAATCATTTGGAGGAACGGGGGTCGTTAAAATGACAAAGTTACTTAAAACGCGATTAACCGTATAAAGTTTACCTATATTACGACAGCTCGAATGACTCGCGCCTTTGTCGTCCGTTTTCGGGTGTAAATTACACCATTCGCGTGGACATCCTGGACGAAAACCTTAATGTGTAAAAAAACAAATCAATAATAAACTTGAAAAAACTATTTCAAAAAATATACATAGGTGTTTTTGTAGTGTGACGTTGTTGTAAATGTCATTTTTGACGATTTTCGGATTATCGTGTTGATAGTTAAGAAATCGTACCTACGTCTCAAGAGCCGGAAAAACATGAAACGTCTCTCGTGTATGTAACGACACTGTGTGCAAGGACCAAAACTGGTAAGTCATTTTTTGAATAATATGGTAAAACTCGATGTTATATCGTTATTAGGTTTTTATTATAATTTACTAGTTTCTGGTAAAGTTTTATGCCGGCACAACTCGCACGTTAGTGTTAAAACTTCAAGAAATAAATGTACAGGGGTTCCCTTAGAATTGACTTTTAACGTATTGTATATTCAGAAATTTTCAAAGTGTTAAAACGTCTAGACAAAAACGGACAGGGTAATAGCAAGTACCTAAATATAAGTACCTTTATACAAATAATAAAAAAATTGTATTTACACGAACAATTTTATAATATAACAATAAGTAAATACGAAAAACTTGATTCACAACAAGAAATTTATGTGCGTAAACGCGTATGGTCGTTGTACGTTCGTATCTGGCGGAATAAACACGTGTGAATAACCGTGTTTATTTTTTATTAGTTTTCTCGTAAAATATGTTGTAGGCATTCGTTTTTTTTTCATTTATTTATTTATGTACTTCTCGAATTTATCTCGCACCGTGACCTTTTTCCGTTATAAATAAAAACACCGAGTGTGTCTGAGTATATACGCCTATCGCTCAGATAGAACCTGGTTGTTTTTTATTATTATAATTCACGAAAACTGATCCGAAACGTAATGACTAGAGGGAAAAAAAAGGAGAAACATTTTAGATTTTACGTATTATCGTTCAAAACAATAACTATCCGAATTCGTAAACGTTCACAACGCCTTATAACTTTTTCGTTAATTTTTTTAATTTAATCGGTTTATATTCTATTCGCGATCCGTATACAATGATTGTACGATAAATTGATATTAGAGATGTGATTGACGAGAGTAAAAATTTAAGTGTACGTACCTATGCGTTATAATATCACGTATAAAAGGAGGCGGGAAAAACACGTTTGAATAACCGTGTTTGTCATTTTATTGATTTTCTAAACATGCCGAATGTTTTTTTATTATTCGTGTACTTACGAATTCATCTGGCACAGTGATCTTGTTTTGATATAAATAAAAACTCCGAGTGTGCGTCTAAGTATGGGAGTCGCCTACCCTCGACCCGGTATAACGACCCGTCTGCAATCGATGCGAGTGAACGAAAAATAAAATTCAAATTTATTTTTTATCGAACGCACTTTGGTTTAAAACACATGTCGGGGGAAATAATAAGTGATTTCGGTGGCGTATTCCTCCGGTTCGTTTTAAGGCGTATTCAAAACTGTTCTTAATATTTTGGAGTGAACGGTGATTTTGATACAGATTTATCTAAATTCATTATGCCATTAGGCTTCAATGCAGATGTAAAAAAAAAATGTTTGTTGAAAGACTATAAAAAAAACGTACCTAGTGTAAGAACTACCGAGTTTCATAAAGTATGCAATATTACTACTGCAACTAAATTGTAAACACAAAAAAATCTCATTTCCGAAAATGTTAATGAAAATAACAGTGACATTTTCAATGCTATCGAACTAATGGAGGTGTTTTTCTAACAAAGGTGGAAGATCGAACAAATAAATGATTTGTCGAAAAAACCGCTTAAGATACTAAATTTTTCAAACGTGGTCAACACTCGTGACGGAGTTGAACGTCAAAAACTTTGGAAGAAATCGGATCACTCGCAGAACACTTCGACCAAACTAAAATTCAAAAATACAACAAAAGTTTAGCAACAAAAAGTGTTCAAAATTAATATATAATGTAAATCATAAGAGCTCGAAATATTCGGTCAAAGAAACAACAGTGTTCAGATAAAAACTTTACGAAATGAAATTACGCACTAAATACGGTACCTACCTATACCTCGATTCACATTTTCACTATTACAAAGTGCATTTTATACCTCACGTCGGGATTATTTGGTACAGTAATCACCACACCGAAACCTTTCGGATTCTCATCGTCTGACGATCTCTTCGGTTGAGCAAATAGTAAATTGAATTCCACTACCTATATTTTCCACAAAATTTGTTACTGGATTAATTTACGACGCGCTTTCGCAACGTCGATTTCTGCGTAACTTTGGTCCAAACAATAATTATCATCGCATACCCAATAATTTGATGCGAAAACTTTGTAACGAAAATCGCACTCGAATTCCTTTTTTTTTTCCACTGAAACTTTGCGCGTTCCGTAACTGCGAAACTGTCGGATCTCGCGTGATTGATGCCACCGCCAACACGTGTTAATTTGTCTGGATAAAAACGAATTATCTAAAACGATTGGCGGTGCGTTTCTGGAGCACGTCAAACACATAAGCGAATCGTACGAAATAAAACATTTAACAATATTGTTGTAACCAGTTTTCCCTCGAGTAAAATACGAAATTCCGCGCGCGCACAAAAAAAGAATTATTCTAATTTCGTTTTGTCGTACGAGAGCGTGAACGGCGGCGATTTCGTAAAATCTAATATAAAATCCGTCCACGGTCCCGCAAAAACCAAAATTACATTTGGGTTGTGCGTGGTTGTCGATCATGCCGACGCATTATTCGTTTCCCAAAAATATTCTTGGGCACGGATAAAACGAGAATGCACGCTATACGACGTGTTTATATTATATACGCACAGAGTGGTCGTGATAAAAACGCTTCGTCCACGTGTAACAGTTCCAGTCAAATTCTTAACGAGAAGAATACAACGAATCAGTATTTCTATATATTATGTTCTATTAGCGATACGACGTTGGTGCAACGACAATAAAATAATAAATAAATATAGGTATAATAAACGAAACGTTATTTGAAGCTTTTTTTCTTAGTTTCCGAACATTTTTCGAGTGACCGTCCGAAAGACGCGAGATTCCCGCGAATTCTAAGGCCACACACGCGCTGACGTTCCGCGTCGAAATAAAAAAAAAGTTATTGTAATTCTCACGTTCGGCTATAATCGGCCGTTAAAAACAGAAAACTTAGAAATTATCTAGATAAGTCCGTACGATAACCTAGTTATAAATAAATAAAATAAGCGAACAATTTACTAAACGAAAAACAGCTGTACAGCGCGGAGCAGTGAAACCGTAAACCCGTGTGTTTCGCGTTCAAAAATTCGCGCTTAAACGGACCACGCGAGAACGCGTTTGTTTTGAGCAAGCTCGCCATCATTGTCGGGAGATTAAAAATATGAAAACGCGTCGTGTCGTAGTACACGCTTTATGTGGAAAAAAACAATAGAAAATACCGTGGATGGACAAAGGATTTTCAGTGTATCGCAAACGTTTCGCGAACGGCGATTTACGGGTGTTCTTCAGTGATGGAAACGACTCTAAAGTAAAGTATGGTCGAAAACCGAATGTCGACGACGACGCGCGGGTGTTTTATTTTGTTTTTTTTCTTCAATTTTTACTTTTTTTGCCTCGGGAACGCCACATCATAAACGGTTTCGACTCCGAAAAAAGCCCATCGACGTACTGCGCGGCACGTATTTCTCCGTATGCGCGCCCGAGTGCAAAACGTTTTGCCAGCACCGCACAAAAGCCGTTTTCTTCATTTCTGCGCGAACAGAGCCGTTATGTGAACGGAAATTCCGAACGGGAGACGACGTCGGACGCATTTTTATTTTTTTCCCCTTTTTTTCTTTTGTTAATCGTATAGTCACCGAAATGTTTCGTCGTCGTGTTCCGAGTGTAAACGGAACAACACCGGTCCGAATCGATTGTCCGCTGCGGCGATACAGAAACCTCAAAAACGACGCCCCGAGTAAACCTTACAGAGTTGGATATTCGGAAGAAAAAAAATTCGATATGGACGTACACCGGTATGTTTTGCTCGTTCTTACACGTACAAACAGACTTGGCCAACCGACTGTTAAATAACAGTGCCCACGTGCTCGTTACGACGCCACCAAATACGACATTTTTTTTTATTAATACCGTTCGGACCGACAGGTTGTGTTACTTTCCGTGTTTATTACGTGTCATTATTATTGTTAACGCGGTTTAAGATATACCAAAAAAAAAAAAAAAAGTATATTTTAAACCGTGATTATCAAAAAATTGATTACCAAACTGTTGTATTAAGGCAAAGTAAACGGTTTGTTCTTTCGACGTCGAATTCAAGTAATTACCGTGTATCCTTCGTTGAGCGGTTCAACCGACGGTATACATTCTTCGGACCGGATAAATCGGTGCGTTTAGTGAATTTCGGTGAAAATTTATTTTTGTGTTACGTCTTCGGTTTGAACTTTGAGAAAATATTTAACGATCTATGTACGATCGGCAATGTTCGGTAAATAACTAACGATTATCTTCGATCGCGGTAAACAACGACTGATGGTCAATAATAACGTCAATTAATCGAATTAGGAGGTAATAACGGCGAGCGCCCATTGGTGCATCATGGTTTTACACGTTGACAAACTGTACGATACTGGAATTTTAATTTGGTTGAAACGGTGACACTGAAAGAGGAGTCGCTTTGCGCTTCAACTTACTGTCTCGACGCCGTCTCTGTATTACTCTACGGTCTTATCAGCACAATAATATTCGGTCGGAAACACGATTCTATAAATAAATTAAACTGTCCATATATAATCGTGGTCGGAAAACGGTTAAGTTTGCATTGTGATAGACAAAAACGGTCTTCGGTTTAATGCGCGGCTATAAACAGTATGGTTGGGCAACGAGGGTGTGAGAGTTTCTTATCTCAAATGTTAGTGAAACGTACTCTCTGATCTGTTAGCGCGATCTAGCATACGATTGTTAGTATTTACGGTATAAATATAATTTATATTGTCTATTATATTTCGAGAGCGCTAGTAAGTGAAATGTTCAAGAACCTTTTGGGACTGGCTTTTCTGTAGCACACCGTTGATAAATTATTGGTCTTACGGACACAGTGTGGCATTTGGATAAAACAGTTATACAAAAATTATAACGGAGAAAAAGATAAAAAAATATATATATATATAGTACAGTAATGGTACGATGTTCAACAGGGTAGTAAAAATAAGCGAGGTAATTGTCAAAAATATAAATTCCAATGAAATTTTTTAAAAGTTAAATGCATAAAAAAAAAAAACTACAGTAAATCACTACGATTCTGTCATTCAACTAGACACGATTTAAATAATAACACAACGTGTAGGACTTTTTACTCAGTAAAGTATACGAACCTATTAAAAATTAATTCAAATTTTACGAGAACGGCGAAAATTCATTTTGAGGTTCGAAAAACAAAACAAGATTGGCGCTAGAAATAACACTTGATTCGGAAAAAACCAATTCTTTTTTTTATTTTCTAAAAGTATACCACACAAATAATCCGAACGGGAAATTCGCGTTAAACGGGAAGGAAATAAAAGAGAAATTTTAATTCGTTTTTTTTTTTGTGAAACATTTTACGCGTCGCCGTTTCCGTTCGGTCACCGATCGTGTTTAGTTTGTGTGATTCACAAACGGTCGAAAAAATTTTACGGAACGATAAACGGCAGAAATAACGACGCCCCAATAAAAAGGGTACTTTGTAGAAAAATAAACGAAATAAAAAGAATAGACGAGCACCTACTATAACTTTGACAATTCAGTTAGAGCACTTTCGATGCCAATTTCGTTGCTTGTGTTTTCAGAACGCCTACTACGACGTTATCGATTGCCAAAATAAAAAACAACGGTGTAAAGAAACGCTGTGACGTGGCATGTTTATAACCTTGTAAAAATAAACTTTGGGGAAATGACAGTATTTTTTCGTTTTTCATATAAAGTGCATTTTTGAAAGTTTTAATTCGATGTTATTGTATGTTTTATTTTATAAGAACCGAGCAGTATATGCACTGCCGGTTTTTAAAACCTTTTAATACCCATTTTCTGTTACTCGGACTTTCAAACGTTTAAAAGTTCCATATACCTCGAGCGTAATAACGTCGGTGGTTCTTATAATTTATTCCGTACGCACGAGTGTCGCACGCGCGTGCTATAAATTTTTGGGTGAAAATTAATTTGTTTTTTTCTAAGCGTAAAACTTCACAATATCGGCTCCCTTATCGAACGAAACTCACGGTTCCGAAACGACGTTGTTAAATTGTAATAACTAAAAACTAACAAACTATTGTCTGTCCGGGTCAAAACTTGGTTCGGACGGCAATCAAAGAGGTTTGAATACGTACTAATGTATGCAAATTTCACACGTTTTCTAGTTTAGACACATAGTGTCTAAGAATAGTCGATTTTGGGCACTTGAATGTTTAGTTATAAAAAAAATTTCGCCGTTGTTGAAATTAATAAAAATTTAAACATAGTACGCGATGTAGTTATAAGAACGCCTCGTAAAAATGTCATATTTTTGTCCAATTATTATTATTATTCACCATTTTTTTTCTTTTCTATAATAATAATACTCTCATCAACAACTAAAATATTTCGCGCATAATAATCGTGAAAAAATAATTTGTTTTTTTTTTTTTTTTTTACGTCCTTAATCTGGCAGAGCACTTTAAAAACCGAATGTAAAATAATTATATACATACTGTCTTGTATCGAATAATTTCTAAAAGGATTTTGTTTTTTCAACTGTTTTCGTTCGCGTCGTTTTATCGACCGTGCAGCACTGGTATATATATGCTGTATACACCTAATAATCGACGTAAATGAAATCTACTGAAATTCCAGAACGACATGTGTGTATAAATAAAAATAAACCATCCAAGCCAAAAATATAAGATAATATTGTATTTGGCTATGTGTATTTTGTTTCTGCGAGGGCCAATAATTGGATCAACACCGAAATCATAAAAGGTTATTTGTTTTCTCGAAACTCGATTGAAAGTGTGCTGTTACAAAGTGAAATACTCTCCGATACAATTATATTATATTTTATACATATAAAACTGGAGAAAAATATAGCGGAAAATTCATTTTTAAAACTTGAAATAGAGAATAAATAAAGGCACGTAACACGTTTATAATCAAATTAGTTTTGTCGCCATTTTAATGATGCCGTACTGTAATATACTGTAATTTAAACGTAAATATTTATAGTGAAATACCAGCCTGACATTTTGAATTTTTAAAATTGTGTGCTCGTAATAATTAAAACAAAATAAAGCTTCATACACAAAATAATAAGGACTCGTATGAATAAATCAAACAAGATTCTAAATAATAATTTGCAATAATTATATTTGTTCCGAGTATGTAATATTCGAACTAAGCATTTATAAGAAAATTCAAAACTCAAAACCCGATTTCTTTTGATTCTGTGTGAAAATTGTATAATATATTATACTGCACAATACTGGTATATACTCGTGGAGCGAGTACCGTAAATAAAATAATAATTATAATCATTAATCATAATTTTGAAATGTCTTTGATAGTCTAAAAAAATGTCTATACAAAAAACAATAATTGCTATTCAATTTTACTCAACAAAATACCCAAAGTTAAAAATGTTTAACTTGAATTCAAAACTTTAAATGGCTTGATCAAGTTTTTAAGGAATAAAAAAAATTTTCAAATTGCAATAAAGAAATATGGACATAAACAGTTTACATGAAAGTATTTTTACCATTTTTACATAGAAAACCTCGACCATTCTGAATTCATAAATCGAATATAAATGGCGCAAAAAAAAAAAAAATACAAAACTTTTATTACACATTTTCTATTCGGACTGACAGATGTAGCGAGACATAGCGTTTTTTTTGGAAAGAACACGTAACAGTCTCAAAAATAACCGAGGAATAAATTACACGTCAACTCGAGTCAATATCTACAAAACGAAACATTGATGTAAATAACATACAATTTGCACACAATGAACAAAAGGCCACAACTAAAAATGTGGTCTTGCGAAAAAACAATCTATTCACAAATCGTTACATCGATATTTCGAAAACCTTTTCAATAAAACCATTGAAAAACTGTATGCGTTATAGTTAAATACAATGAATTTTTTCACTTTTTCTGGATTTAATAATAACTTCACATGTAACGGGTAAAGATTTGTACATAGTGAACAAAATCTCCATAACTTAATGTGTAAATGTATTGAAATAATATTTTTTAAATATCATTAGATAATGAAACATTACAAAGTTATTAAAATTAATTTGTTTTTTTTTTTTTTTTTTATGTGATCGTTTTTATATAATATGCTTAAAAATTGATTTTTGCCGACTGTGACAGTATTGCACAGAATATTACAATGAAATAAAAATATGACGGTCTCGAATTAAAAACTAATGATTGATTTAATCGCATGATTAAGTTAATTATAATACCATTATAAATTATGTCTATGTGGCGTTGAAAATGATAAAATAAAGAATTATGTAAAATATACTGACACATTTTTTACTAGGACCAAATATATGTAGTTTTTTTTAATATTAATAAACTCGCAGCTATTCGACTATAAATAAAAAATATACAATAAGTATAACTTTCGAGTTGTTTCGGTGTGATTAATAGGGTGCAAATCGGTTGTGTTTCACGATTTCTTTTTCTTTTTTTTTTTGCTACAATTCAAAGGCGACCGTACAAATCAGAAATAAATTAAACATCGGTCGTAAAATGTAATAAGCGATGTTCAGCTGTGACTTTTGTACTACAAACTTAAAAAAACTTTAAAAGTGAATTGATATCCACCTAATATACTCTACTCGCGGTTTGTTTTGTAGATTTGACATTGATAAACGTTCTTGTTTTTCTTTGTATTATGTATAGAAAATAGGCAAAAAAAATCAACGTCTTCATATAAAGTAACAATTACATAACATTCTGTTTTATTTTTTTATTTTTTCGAGTAGTAGGTATAACTTATACCTACTGTAACACTTGTTCTCCATAATTCTCTGCTCTCTACTATCTTTATAATTTTTTTTTTTTACTTATGTCAAACCCGATTTCATTCAGGTGCGTATCATTTAAGTTCCTTTTATATTTTTCATTGGTAAATAATAAATGCATACCTTGCTTAATTTTCGGCTTCGGATCAAATTTAGTCAAAAATTTGGTTTTTTATAGTTTTAGCCTCTGTAAACATAAGAATTGATTTTAAAGTTTCGAGCTAAGTGTCGGTTTCAAAGTTCATTCAAATCAAGATTCCAGTTCCAACTCCTATTAAAAAAATATTTTAAGTGTTCTGTTTCTGGAATCTGTTCCCTTCGTTTCAATTCTATTGTCTCCGTCTTTTATAGTGCCAATATTATATCATTGTTCTTTTCTTGTTGACTTGCAGTAGCAACCCCTTGTTCATTCGATACAATCTCTCTATCTCATCTATATGCAATCATCCGTGGCACAACTCTTCAAACTCTTAAACCGTATATTTTTATTACTCTTTTTTATCTATATGACCACAGAAATAAAATGCTACAAAATGTTATCTATTATAGCTCACACGCAACATGTTTTCGGTTTTCTTTTCTTGAGTTATTTATCTAAGTATGTTTATTTTCTCTAATAAAAAGATTAAGTATTTAGTGTAAAATGCTTTATTCGTCGTTTCAATTTATTTTCTTATCTACTCGTTTTGCATCGCGATTCAACGAAATAGTTAATATCTGGTGTCCATCACACTAATCTACCAAAATATCTGCCAAAATCGTTGTGTTTGTGACCGCAATATTGTTTGTACAGTTGTGTGTGTTCAATTAAATTTCGTATTTATACGAATAACTTTTTTGTCTTTCAATTTTCTCTTGATACTTATTGCGTTTGGTGATCCAAAAACTATAGGTTGGTCGTTTTCATACGTAGTTGAATTAATTTGGCTTAGCGTGAAAAAATCTAGTCCCGTTTTTAACCTACTAAAATCTCTTTTGAACACATCGAGAGTGGCAATAACTATCTAACCATCCGTATGTACATCTGTCAACTTGCTGGGACGGTTATCTTTTATCCAAAGTCTATTATTCAGTTAGAAAAAAAATTTAAATACCAAAGCAACAACATTTAAAAATTTTAAAATTCTATAGAAACACACTTGAAAAAACAGGGATTTTAAGAACACGCCAATTAAAATTTGAATGAACAAAAGAGTTCATTACAATTAATTTTTTACGAATTACAATTTTAAAACAAAGTATTCAAAAATTAAACTTTCATTTAGAGTTAATGTTAAAAAAAAAAAACTTTTTAATGAATGCATTCTAAAATTATAACTACGTGGGCAAAAAAACTTGTGGAAATTACAGTTTGTAAAAGTACACCGAATTGAATAGGTATATTGTATTATCTGATACATCAGTATGTACAACTATAATGTTTTTATATGTTTTAACCAAAACGTATAAAATTCCACTTGAATTTTTTACTTTCTAGCTGAACACAATAACCACCCACACACACAACACTACACACAGAGAAAAGTTTACATAACAATTACTTTTATAAACCTTTATAATACTCTTTTATGCCATTCAGTTTTTATCAACAAAAAAAATCTTTCATTGTATCTATTCGCGTTGAGTGAAAAAGTAATAAATCCTGGAAGCCTTTCTATCAAAGAATTGTAGAGTATAATGCTCATATACTAAACGTGTCAACTTCTATACTTCCACTACAAACACGCGATCGTCGGTGACCCAATTTTCGGATATTTCGATTGTGTGTCGAACAAACGAAGGAGCAAATTTTCTGTAAGATATCTTCATTCCGCTCAAGAATTTGATGCGAACCGACATATCAGCAACGAAACATTAACGAATCTCCAAGCGTAAAAAGAAAGAAGTATTTTTGCACCGAAAAGATGCATGAATCATTCTTTTGTATTTTTGTTCCATACATTTGTTTCGAGATATTTTAAAACGACAAAAACACCCGACGTTATTTTGTTCTTAAAGTAGTTAATTAATTGGTAAGTAATTATTTGCTGTATCAATAAAACGAAAACTAAGAATATAATTTTCTTATTTTGAGTTTTAGGTGAGTGACTAAATACAAATGTTTACAAAACTATAAAATATGTAATGTGTAAATAGAGTAATTAGATAGGTAATATCTTAGTTACTAAATATGAAACAAATTATATCTACAGCTTATATTATGATGAATTTTAAGAAAATTATAACTTTCTACTAGGATTCAATTCATTTGATCAATTCATCTCAAAAAATGTAATGCATACCACGCATTACAAACTACTTTATTAAAAATCAATATTTTGTGTGTTTTTTTTATAAATACAGACAATTTACTAGTTTATTTTATTGAATCAGTATCATAAAATATAAAGAACAAATTATTCAGTTATATTACCGAATTTGAAATTATTTGTTTGGATACTGAAAATTCAATCAAAAGTTATGTAAACAAAACAATCGTGCACAGTTTCTTCACAGTAAAAACATAAAATTTGAATACGAGTTTTTATTTATCTGATTCGAAAAAAAAAAAATAATGGTTAAAAAAATAGTAACCATAAATTATAATGTAATGTTAACCTTTGAAAAACATCATGACAGTATTATTGTATTTTAATTTCAATGGAAAAACTTGGTTAAAAATAATCGGCAACAAAACAGTCGTTACAATCTGAATTTATGTTTTGCAAAAAACAAATATGCTTGAAAATAATCGCAATGATAAAATACTATGGTTTTTTATATGCCATAATTTACACGAATCAACACTGTTTGCCAAATTCGTATATTTATTTTTCAAACGTTGCTCTCGACTATATAAACTATTAGTTAAATTTAATATTACCTTTATTTGTTTCGTAAAAATAATTTTTATTCGTACACCTTTCAATATAATATAATCGCATGTTCGTGTACCTAGATGATTCGATTAAACAAACTCTTAAGATAATAAATATTGATAAAAATTATTTTAATATTTTACTCCATATGTAACCAAAATTCCTAACAGTTATGTCAGTTTTATATACCTGATTATAACGATGAGTATGGAACACATTAAAGTCATAATGCAAAATATACAACTAAGAACAACAGAAAAATGGTTTTGTGTCAACAATGACAATAAATCTTCTGTGAAAATATAATAATCTATTTACATTTGAAAATTTACATTGAATTATAACGTAAAAAACATGGTGTGTAGAAACCGAATCATTATAATATGAACATATATTATGGATGTTGTGTTCTTTTGAAATTTGTTATCTGGTTAATTTATTTTCATCTAATGTTTAAAAATATTTATAAATTTCTAAAATTATACTGAATGTTACCTCTTCTGAAACTAGAATAGCTGGTAGGGTGAGAATAGAGTACTTAAGGTTAAAAACTAAAACTTAGGATGATCACATTCTCGTGTAATAATTATCTAAGGGATGTCAATTTATACCTTATAAGATCATAACATACATTTTGGAAACTTGACCTTGACTGGATACAATTTGTAGAAAAATTTAATCAATTTCAGTGCCCCTAGTGTTGAATTCTTAAATTAAGGTTATAACCCACAAATTTTACGACCAGAGAGTATGAAACTGTAAAGAACAAAATGATTAGGATTTATATTAGGGTTTTTATGTTTAAAAGTTGTTTTTAAGGCTAAACTTTAAGTTAAGCCGAGGTCATAAGAGATCAACCAGGAATAAAACTTCTAAATCTGATAGTTTTCCGATCGCTATAAGACCATCCTATAACGCAATCAAAACAATCCAATTTAGCCTATAGAATAAACTAGCTGATTCTAAATTCGAGTTTGACCTGTAAAATAGTATCTTTGCATTAGCTCGGTAACCTTCACATCGCGAGACATATCTGTAACATAGATAATAACCTTTATTTGAAAAAACAACGGAGTAACGAGTTAGGTCAGAGTGGGTCACTGTCTCAGGTTGGCCACACTTTTTATAAGTGCAGTTTAACGTTCTATAATATTAGCAAGTATGTAAGCAACAATATACTGTTGCGATTCTGAGAAGTTTCAATGAATCAAACAAGCAAGTCAAATTCAAAATACTGCTTTTAGCTAAAAAAATTAACGAAAAAGTGTGAAATTTCTACCGTATTGGTATAATAATTTTACTAGGAATATTTTACCACTCAATATAGAAATCCTCGGAAAACTACACGAGGAGGGTGGAATATTTCCTAGTGGTATCTTACAGGGGTATAATGATATCCAGCGATGATAAGTTGAACTCTCTTATAACGTACGGGAAGAGGTAAGACTCTCCTGGGAAATTATTAAGATCACCTCCCCGACTGAGACATTTCAACGAGCCGAATTCTTCACAGGTTGAACATTTCAAAACGCCGTATTTAGCTAAAAAAAAATACTAAAATACTATGAAAACGTTACCGTGCATTTATGATTACGTTCCTAGAAATATTAAACTGGGATACGGAAATCCTCAGAAAACTGTGCGAGGGGGACTAGTAGTTTCCTAGTGAAAATTTTCTTTTTTTTTTTCTTTTTTTTTTATCCTTTCCATATTACAAAACTTCTATAATTCTTCTCTATTCTCCGCCGCACCATTCCAGTCCTATTGAAAGTATTTGAGTTTTTTTTTTTTTGATAGATACAGATATCGTAAAGGGCGTTCGTTTTGGCGATTTTTAAGTTATGTCCTGGCATACAAAATTATCTGAAATTATCGTAATTTTTTATAACTACAATTTCGAATTAGAAAATATAATATAGGCTACAAAAACCGGGCGCTCTAAAAAATGTTTTACTCTTTCAAACAAAAATAAAACTTTCAAAATCTGTTTATCACATGCTTTGAAAAGTGAGTACGCGTTTTGATATTTTTTTCATACAAATTTTAAACGTTTCCCTTAAGCCAAAAAAAGCTGGAACCACTCTAGGTCACGTAGGTAGATTGATGCAGAAAGTCACTGTTTTGGAACGTTTGTATAGAAGTTGTATAATAAATCTGTAAGCAATAAATGCTTAAGAAAATAACCGTACTGAGTGAGTACCCAGTTGAACTATAAAAATTAACAACAGAATTTATTATTGGTCTTTTATCAGTCGTTAGAATTAAAAACAGTTTAAAATTGTCATGGTTGTTTAGAAAATAAATTTTATCACCGTAAGAAAATATTTTTAAATTTAATACAAAAAAAAAAAAAAACACAACGAACAGTATCAAATACTACGGAGTAATTGACCGTTCTGTTTTTAGAATTTTCCTAAAAGACGGAATCACCACAACAGTGCGTGTAATTTCATCGGTATACACAATACAACACCGATTTTAAATACTTTACACGCTTTCAGAATGTACCGGGCGGATTTTTTTTGAAATATTTTTATTCACATTTTTTTTTTCTTTTTTTTCCACATAACGTGTTTGATTTTAAAATGTTAAACGACAAATTCGTGCGGATTTTTTATGAATCACAGGCGTGACCAGTTTTCGGAAGTTTTCCGACCTCAAACCAATCGTAAAAATTATGACCACTATAATGGGGACGCCGTTTGAGTCCGTGACCAGTCTCAAACCAGTACGTACACCTATCGTTAGACGTCAAAAATCGGAGCGTTATCATCGTGATTAGTGAAAAAATTTTAAAAAAAAACACGCATCGCGTGAAAACCGATAAGCCGCCGCCGTTTCGCTCAGAATCAACAAAACGATGGGATAATCGCCCTGTATAACGACTAGCGAAAGAGGCGTGTGTGCGGACAATATTAAACAGAGATCCGGGAGATTTACTGGGCCGCCTAATGAAAACGGCGACGTAAAATTATTATGGCGAGAGGCCCCTAGACGACAGACGGCGGCGGCGGCGGCGGCGGCGACGACGATAATTAACTGCGAGCACGTCGACGCGCATTTTTCACCGGAGGCCACGCGTTGACGAAAGCGCCGGCGGGACAGTACGAAGCACAGTACGATGGAGTTTACCTGCTGCAACGGTTAAAAAAATATTTTCCGATTGTTTTGAAAACGTGTTGTTTTTAACTCCACGCACACAAAACAGTGGGCTAGTTGACTAGTCAATCGTTTTTTAACGTCTCGACGTAACTATAATTAGTTATTTTTGATTTGAACTTATTAACGTTAGTCGTCACTTAACTATCGTCGTTGCACGGTTACTTGTGTTCACATTTTTTTTTTTTATCCAACGGAACCAACACAAGATCACAAAAAGATTACCAATAGTTTCTTTAAACGCTTATGTTCGAAATGCACCAAAATTATTTTCTGGTGGTATTCGATAATTTTAAGGTCGCGCAACAATTAATAATGACTATTCCACCATTGAAATCTGTCCACTACATAATAAAACCGTTGGTATTTCAATTATTATTATTCTGTGAGATCTAAAATTAAAACCAACACGCTTAATCGGTAAACTCTGAAATTAATTTCGAATTAGCATATCATTTGGCCCTCCGTGAGACTTAGTGGTTGAGTAAATTGGGTTTGGGTGCTCCGGGCAATGTAGTTCTCGTTTTAATTAAAAATTTTGTATAAAACGTTTTCCAGACGTCTTCAGACGTAGAATGTTTCTGAGAATATGTGAATTTAATTATAAAAAAAAAACAACGAAACGCAATACGCACGACTTAAATGTTTCCGCCGATTGTGTTCGTAAACCATGACGATTCGTTTTATAAATGGAAAATTGTACAACAAAATAGTAACAATCTATACGTTTTCTGCAACCAATAGTTTTCTATTATGATTCTCTTACAATCGTCCAGTACATTATCTGTTTCACTGTCTTTAAATAACTTTCCACTGTATCGATTCGATAGATTTCAATACCATTGAATAGTTGAGTAGGGCAAAATTTAAATAGCGAATTTATTTTTTCAATCTTAGTATACTTATAGTTAATGAATCAAAAAATTATGCGATTTGTACATTTTGTAATATTTTTATCAACCAATATTCGTATTCACCAACGACTAGGTGTTAAATTTTCATAAAACACATTTTTCATGCGTTTCGCGATTCGTAAGTATTTATTTGAATTTTTTTTTTTTTTTTTGAAAACTGCAATAAATTACGTTTTATGTTATAATATTTTATCATCGTTATTACGATTCCTACTGTAGTTGTTTTGTTATATTATTTGAATCGGAGCTGCTTTTAAAAATAAATAATAAGTCTCACTCGCTACCACAGTATCATATTATAAATAATCTCATAAATCACGATGATTTTTTTCTTTTTTTTTTTGTAATCCCGAGCTCAAAGGATTTAGCATTTGCAAATGAATGTTTCGTAAGTAAACGCAACAAATTTTAATATAACTTTTTTGTAAGTACAAAATATTGTTTTGAAAGTATATTTGTCGGCGCCGTATACAACTGAACATTACCATGTTCCTGGTCAGATTTCGACACTTTTAAAACTATAGAAGAGTATTGAATACGAACCTTATTTCACTTCATTTTCGTTTACATTTGTATTTTATCGTTATTTTCCATAACTCCTCCAAAAATATTTCAAACGTATTGAAATATCCAACATATGATACCTACGTCATATACGGTTCAAACATTTTTTTTTTTTTTTTTAGATTAGTTAACTTTAATGATTTCATCATTGCGTAGAATATTTGTTTAGTAAATTATGAAGATTTCTGATAGATGAGAGGCGAAACTTTTACTCAAGCTTATCCTGCACCGTTTGCGTATTTATTAGAAACATAGTATCAAAATACACCTTTCTATAAACCAGTGAAACTCATCTAAAGCCTACGTCAAAAGCAAAGTCACTTTTTTCTGTTTTTGCTATTCGGTCGTCAAGTTTTATGGTCACCCCAAAACAATAGAACCCCTAAACTTATAAGCCAGCCCTTCCCGCAGACCCGGTGCTCGTACCCCTAAGCTTCGAGTTCAATATCAAATTCAAATGAATTAATACCCTCGAACGTCTACTTGTTATAATTTTTTTGAAGCTACACGCTTAACCGCCGGTCATTATACTTGAAATGTTTAATTTATGTACTTTTTTTGAAGTGAGAAAACGTTTCCGACGGTTCAACCTCAGACGGTGCGCGATTTCCAGAGCGTCCGACGGGACCGTCGTAATTAACCGCCATTAGAGATTGATTAAATTTTAACGATCAGTGCTATTTAATTATACAGAGACACTTTGCAGCGTACCCGTGAACCGTAAAAATGTTCATAATTTCGATTTGCAACGAAACGTTAACTCGGATACAAATTTAAATATCAATTTACAATGTAAAAAAAATAAAAACAAATGTTGGAGTACGTGGAAAAAAATTTAGTCTCAAAAAAACAGATGGTGAGCGTCGTTTGTTGTAAAAAAAAAAAAAAAAAACTATTTTTTAATCTTTCATTAACTTAACTTTAATAAAGCTTAATTAAAGGTCGGCAGTTCAAATAGAACTCGCGCGATTAAACTTTAAGAAAAAAAAATAACGATTTCAGTCGCTGTTGTTTATAAAGAACCAGAGCAATGTAATTACTTTTTAATTAATACTAAGAGACAACGAGTTAGTCTGGTCGATGACTATTATTATACATTGATGTGTAATATATTCTGTTTACACGGTACGACAAAGTAATTCAACCGTGTGTTTTCCGTAAAAATATTTTCAATTGTGATTTTTCCAAGCTAACCACAATACCTATCATAATATATTCCTGACGATACGTTACCTTGTATTTGTAATTTTGAAATTCGTTGGGTCCAAAATTAACTATCAAAAACAAAATTACACTTCCAGATTTCTATTAGTAACTGAACCAGTTTTAATTTAGCGCAATAAATATTTATCGCCGTATGTACTCTAAAATAAAATGTTTGTTTAAAATATTTTTATGTTTGCACAAATCAAATAATTAATTTTAACTCGCACGATCAACAGTAATATTGCTAACCACGACGACAAGACGACAATAATTATACAATAATTGTCTATATACAGGAAATAATGAAACATACTTTTAACGTCTTTCATAATAGTTCTTTATAGATACATTTTTTTTTATCTTTTCTACGATTCAATAACCGTTTGTAATGAACAGTGCACGTTAACAATAATTATTTGAAGAAAAAAAAGAATACATTTTTAGCGTTCGTATACGATTAAAAACAATAATACTTTTTCTTTTTTTTTTTTATTTTTTTAACAGGAAATACTATTAAAATACCAATGAATTATCCGTATCTCCAAAAGCGGTTTAAAAGACAAACTCGGTTATATACACGCGATTTAGAAGAAATTAGATCACTTTAAAAGAAAAAAAATATTGTCCCCGGGCTTAAGCGTGGCTGCAGATCACAAACGTTCGGACGATAAATCGCGTGTGGAAACGGTGAAAAATTGCCTCCGAGGTCGCATGACCCGATCGTCCTTTTATTTTTTTTTTTTTTGTTCTATACGTATACAAGTAATGGCGGTATTTCGTACGTTTGTGGCCTTCACAAACACTCTAATAATTTTGAAATTCAACGTTTTTTACGGTAAATTACGAATGATTTCCGCGCTTTTCACGTTCCGAAATTTAAACGTAGAAATTCTAAAGATTTCAGAATGTTTATAGAAGATGTTTAATATCATTTATACCAACACGCATTTCGTTTACTCGGTTCATCGTTGAGTGCGAGTTTTATTTTTTACTCTCAACATATACGCATTCGTCAAAATATTCTAAAATTACACGGCTAGATGTAAAAAATGTAAAACACAAACATAAGGACCAACAACACTAACTTGGAAATTTTACACTTATTTAATAATGCTTAACTTTTCTCTCTAAGCTTACAAACACTAAAACATTTAAGATAAATTAAAATTGAATAAGCTCTATGTTTGTTTGAATTTTGAAGAAAAAAACGTTTATATTTTCTGTAACATATTTGTTTTGTATAATATTTATATGGTATTATACGACGTGTTGATGTGAAAAGTATTATTTCTGAAGTTTAAGTATCGACTAACATTTCGTAAGTTCTTTCAAAACAAAACATGTGGATTTAACTATTAAGTTTCTCCTGAAAATTGTTATAGGTACTTACATTTTTTGATAATTTAACGTTGATTAGTGAATTTTAAACACTACTCATTCGCTAAAAACAGAAAAAAAATTTCGCTACCGATAATCATTGATAAAATGTTTCAAAGAATATTTATAGTTTTATCAATGCGAATAAAAATTAAAATAGGTTGTTTAGTTTTTTATATAGTTAAAACCGAAAGATACTGAAACGAAGTAGTAATCGTTTAACACCAGAGTTACAAGTAAATGACATGTACTCGGTTCAGAAACAACGTTAATAAACAAATTATTTTAACATAAATAAACTATGATTAAAAGACGCGTTATAACACAATTTTAGAATATTTAAACTATAAATTGGAAAATTATCAAACAACAGCTATAACTACAATATAAGCATAAATAAAACGCGTTTAAAAAGAGTTGTGTTTACGAATCTCGGTGACACAGGAAATTATTCATTTTCGTTGGAAAAACATTTATGAAAAGTTACGAGTAAATAACGAACTAGCTGAAAAAGTTTTTAGAAGTTTATAAAATATAGTCATCACTGTCATAAAACAAATCATTTTGTAACAACTTGTAAACTTTAAAATCGCCTCAACTATTATTTTTATTACTACTGCTGTTTCACTTAACTTCAAAATTCGATTATAATTAACTAAAATCCTATTGTTTCGATGAATGATTTAAGTGTCTCCAAATCTGGCGTATAAGGTGATAAGTACACATTTTATTTTAATAACAGACTTTGTTGTACCTATACACTCTTACTCGACAGATCCGAAATGCGAGTTAGTGTTCGCCGACCTATCCTGAGAATTCAACCGAATCCGACACCCGTTATCAGACGAATTTAAGGTGAACTTTTTCGATTAATACCTTTTGAGTACACGTATATATATATAACAAAATCGAGGTATAAAGGAAAAAATCATTTATCTCACGTTCATAAATCAGAAGACACGGTCACGCCTCTTTTAACCTGCACGAGCCAAGTTGTCTGAGGAATGTGCCGCAATAAACATCATTTGTTCAGTCCTGGGTGCCAAGATAACTTCTTCGCAACAATAATAGTGTTTACGTTTTAAAGAAATTAATACAGTTGAAGGGCGTTCGAACTAAATTTAAAATGCCTATCTAAAAAATTACTATTTTTCCATCAAATAAGTGGTGGGGAAAAAAAATAATATCTGTATTTTTTCTCTAATGATATGAGAAATAGGTATTTAAATATTATAACTTCGGTACCAGTCTTAGGTATTCGCCATGTTTAATAACTAAATATAATGTGCAACTATTCTCGCACATTACTCGTGCACTTTGTAGGATTGTTATTAATATTTTTCAATTAATTGAACTCCCAGAACAATGTCGTACTCCAAGTGTTAATCTTTTGAACCCACAAAACCACGAGTGAATAAGTTTCAAAAATATGTATTGAAATGAAAAAACGAACAATGTGAATATAAAATAAAATCATCTGCGCCATATTATTATTATTATATCTGTAAACGATGACTAGTCGTGAACAAACTGTATACGAACGTCAAATCACCGAACCGATGACCCACCCAACACAGTGACCTACTCTACCAGCGAGATCGCTCTACTTTTTGTTTTTTTAACGCCTTATACGAGTATAATCGACAAAATCGAAACGAACGTTAAAAGAATCCTCTACGATTACCGTGTCTCTGCGGCAAAGCCATACGAAATCCGTATTGTCGCAAAAATCCCGTATGATTGCCGATCGAGCCGTGCTGGGTGTCGTACGTGCTTGACGTCTAGATAACCGTCGCGCGGCAGATACAAAACTCGATTTCGAGAAACGCGACGATAAAGTCGAATAATTCCTTCGGCTGCTCTCTCGTTACGTTTCGTGTGACGACGTGCGAAGACATCGTCGTTTTTTTAACAATCGTTTTTATTGTTTTCTTTTCTAAGCACGAAAAAACGGGTAGGTATTTTTATAAATCGTTAAAAAAGTTTCCCTCGGTTCACGGTCGTTCAAAATACTTAATATTTGTTTTTATTATTATTATTGTGCCGTTTACAGCTCGGCGAACGTTCAAAAGTATAAATTAACGATATTGTTTTATGAACAATGCAGTTTCGTTATCGTTGGCTGGTGATTAAACGTTAAACGTTAACAACTCGTGCGGTTTATATGTGTATATATATGTATATAGTTGTTTTTACGCGAGTTTTGAGGTGTCTCCGTTTGAGTGTCGAAAAAATAAATAAAAAAAAAATAATAGGCGAATTATTTGGGTGACGAATCAGGTTCATCATCGCAAATCGTCGAAAATCACGTACCTACTCACAAGTCAAATCGAAAAATTGTTGTATGGTGTTTTGCCGTAAATCCGTGATCTAAAGTGAGACGTCCGAAAAACATTGTTCAACGCTTGTGACAGAGTACAGACGAGTACGACGCAATCAGCTCTGAGCTGAGAACGGACAAACAAACCGTGTTTAGTGCTTACGCGGTCAAATCACGTAGGATATCGATCGTAAACAGTTTTTTACATCGTCTTGACAGACCGTAATCGAGTGCCTTTGCAATCAGTTCAGGCTCTGTTCACTCAGACACGAGTCAAAACTGAGTGGGTACTTTTGAAACTTTACATGAAAAAAATTAATGAGAATAACGATATTCCGAGAAAAAGATTCGAAAATCAATAAAAATTTATACACGACAACAGACAATTTTAAAAGAAAAATAATAACGAGACCCCTCAGACAGAATCTATAACGACAGGTCGGAACGTAAAAATGTATTGAACAAATTTCAACTGGACAATACAGTTTGGTCCGATCTATTTATTCCAGTTAACGTCTTGTTTAACTCATAAACATAAAATACTATCATTATTTTCCTACGAAATTGTAAATAAAAATGGTTCACTACTCTTTGAGTGCGGAACACACACATCAAAACAAAATGTAAATATTTTCAGCTTTAACCATTATGGATACCACGACATCAAAACAATTTCGTACAGCGTAGAAGTATTTAAAGTTTTACCAGTACATCTAATAAAGTGATTACCACTAGTTTCTCATTATTATTTCACTAAGCAATATAGGCATTTTAAAAAACAATAACTTTGGTCTGTAGAAATAAACATACAACTATAAATGAATGGTTTCACATCAAATCTATAAAATCCCTATTATTGGATGTATCGATAGTGTTTTTAGTAAGAAAATAGTAAAAAACCGTGGCTCGCTTTAATCGTTATAAAATTGTACAGTAAAAATTATCAAACATTCACAAAAACATCGTTCAAATGGAAAAAAAATATTTTTTCGTTTTATTAATTTTTTTTTTTTATGTCGTACAGGAAGGAAACGAAAATACAGCAACCCGATAAAATACGATTGAAGCATATAAATAGGAGTTATTTATTAAAACTACAATTAAACGTTATGTTGGCAGTGAGAGTCTGTTGAATGGGAGTGGTGAGTGAGAGAGCTATAAAACACTAAATGAGGGTTCGTTGTAAGCAATACGCATTAGACGGTTGATTGGGTAGTTAAACAAATCATTTGTTTCGGAAAATTGTCCTTTGGTTTGATAATTAAAATCCTTGCTTCACCTAATCATTTTTCATAGAACGCATTTTCAGACCAATTAATCTATTTTATCGTATAGTAAATAACAAAACAACGATTTACTTGAAACGTACTTGTTCTTTGTTAATCCGGAACTTATCTTCTTTTTGTAAAACAATTTAATTAATTATCAACTATTAATAAAGGAAGTCGTTTGAAAATATGAGCGCTTACAGTTTAATTCAGTTATTAACGAACGCTTAAACAACTACCGGATGTCGAAAGGCGCATTTCTAAACTAAACTTAGCTTTATACAATTCGTGTAACTCACCTTATAGGTTTTTGTGTTGGTTTTGATTTTTCAGTTCAAACCGCAAACGTTCATGACGTTGCCCCCTGCAAACAACAAAGAAATATAATAAACGTTTGTATTCAAACTAAATAATTTTACCAGCTCATGTTCGATAATCAAAATACTATATTTTTTTTTTTCTTATTTTTCAAAACACAATAAAGTCGTTATAATTATTATTGTCATAGATGTAAGAAAAAATTATAAACTTCGCGTCATCTTCAAAATGTACATTTACCTACACGCTATTGTTTTGGAATGCAAATTATACTACGAGCCATGTATATATATTTAGCTGAATATTGTGGTCGTGTAAAGTAATAATATCACAAGCTAAAAGAGATGATACGACGATAACGTGTAAAGTTTGTGAACATAAAATAAAGCGACAATGTGAACAGACTTGTGCCGAGACGCTGTCGTACGTAGTTCCGACGTGCAACTACAAATATTTTAAGTGGAGAACATAAAATAAAACACGAGAACTTTATACGCCAAAAAGCGTATTAATCTTTCTGGAACGATTTACATTATCTAGATCTGTATGTGTGCCGCCAAAAACTAAAATATTTAAACAATCGGCGTATCAAAATACTTAGAATACGCCGAGATCAGTCGACGGTCGTTCAAACTAATGTCGAAATGGTCCAGGCTCGGAACGCTTAAATAAACGTATAAAAATATGTTGCTCGAGAAAAATCACAATGCCGAGCTCGACGGTTTGTAAATTCTAAAAATTTGGTCAAAAGTTTTTTTGAAACACTCGTGAATATCCTTAAAATACGTCATCCGTAAAATGAAAATAAAAAGCGTTCACCTGAAATCATGACGCGTGAAAGTATCGCAATGATCGTCCAACGCGTCTCGAGGTGATGATGCCGACGAGTCGAGCGGAGACGGCGTACCGCAAAGTCGGCGCGGCGAGTTTGACGAGTGATAGAAAAAAACGGGTTTTTGGACGGCGGGCGGAAAACGAGAGGAAGAAAAACAAACTTTATCTGTATCCCGGGGCTGCCAAGTAAACGTGGAACGGCGGAAAACCATTTATTATCACGGTTCTTGGCTCCGAAATAATAAATATTCCGTCCGCGGCGTAAACGCCGGAAGGGCCGGGCCGGGACGGGAGCGAAAGTTTTATTTTTTTCCCCCCGATAACCCGCCGCCGCTCGGAACGCGTATATCGAAAACCAGCTTTCATTCCGTCGTTCGACCGTCTAGTCTTAGGTCTATTGTTTTCCGCTCCGTGAGATCGTACGAGAACGGCGGCGGTCCGGTGGTGTACACACGATGAACCGAGCAATTAACCGCCGGATTTATTGTCCGCGATTTATGTGTAATTGAAACGGAATTTTTTGTGAGTTTGCGCACGTTTCCGCCGTGTTTGCGACACGAAAATAATAACAATAATTGACTTTCGACGACGGATTTTCGTTCATTTTCTTCACACCGTTTCGCCGCGAGAACCGGAGAAACCGCAGAACGCGCTGATCGAAATTCGGTTAACGATATTATAACAATCGTTGATATTTCATTTCGAAAATTTATGCTATGGTCTTGCGATTATTAACATAATTATTAACGGGGATACGGGCCTTACTGAATTATACTTGAGCACTTGTGACGATTTATATTGAAAAATAAAATACCCTTTCATTTAATGGACATTAAATAATATGAAAAAAAATAATGATATTTTGTGATTCGGGTATTTAACGCGTAGGTTTTGATTGGCTCACTACGGATATTTTTTACGAAATCGCTGCAGTCGTGTTTAAAACTATACCATACAACGATTTTGATTTATGGTTCGAAGTTGACGAAACGTTTTTATTTTCGCCATGAAAATATCACTCACATAAACCCCGAGTATTCCGAATATGCGAACAGTAATCTCCACTATACTGCACAACTTGTCTATACAAGCGCTCTTTAAGGAGCTTAAATACATTCACATGGGATAACATATACATTCTAAGAAATCTCCTTTGTGTCATTATTTTCGTATAATTAATAACCGCCGTACATTAGAAAATTAAACCGAGTTTGAAATTTTCAACATTAAACAAAACCCTTACGGTATGCGAGATAATGGTCGCCTACCTACATCTATTTAGAAAAAATGTCCGGGTCGAGTATATGACATAACACGAAAATCGTGAACGTCGAACGAGAAAAACAACCAACGATAGAAAATAATCGAATACGATTTGTTTTGAATAGACGACCTATGGTAATTATTCACGGAACAACTTTTAACTACTTTTGTAAATTTAAAGATTCGGATGTTTCAGATTATTAAACCCAGTTTATAAACAGCTTTTGGAACTTTTGCCTAAATTTTTGTTATATGTAGTGCCCGCTACGCTTTCTTTCTTTTTTTTTTAAATCTTTCACCGATGTTCCAAATTTTCCAACGATTTCCAACAACGTTGTGTTGACAATAGTTGGATGTGTATTTATTTATTTTGTCATACTTATAGTACTCTCCATCTATACTTAGTAGGTACTACAAATTTTGTTATAATTTCACGTTTTCGCCAACAAATCCAACGAGTTACAGTCAGCAGTTGTAGTTTTTCGAAAATGTAGGTATATTAGAAGAGCAAAATGCACCTATCGTTTGCAGATAAATCGTAAGATCGTCAAACGTCGTCAAACCAATCGTATAGTTTGCGGTATCGTCATGTTAAATTTTTATTTTTTTCGTTTCGTTTTTCTAATCATATCTTGTTTGAGCGCGGTAATGCCGCTTCGTTACACAATACGATATAACATCGTAACAACCCGACGGCGCGCACTTTAATTGTGGCGCTTTCTTCGCAGAAAAGTTTTACGATCTGCCGCTGTGGCTGAAAAATGAAAATCGTCGTCGTCCGACGACGAAAAGCAATAATTGTGTGTTTTTATACTGCAAACACTCGATCAAATCCGATTGCATTGACGGCGGTCGAGCGTTATTTTTCGCACCGGCGCGCGGTAATTTCCAGTTTTATTTACTTTGGGTTCCGAGTTTATACTTAAAGTAAAAGTCGAGTATTTATTGGTATTTTTTTTTTTTTTTTGCTCGTAACACCGATTATTGAGTATTTTCAAAACGTTATAAGTTATTGCGATTTTGAATCGCACGTCGCGAAATTTTCTTCAACTAGTAAAAACGATCGGATCGGTGCGAATCGGAACTCCACGAACGTTAGATATATCGCAGTAAATAGGAGTATACATAGGATCAAACTTTTTATTTAATATCTGAAAGCAATGCGATAAATTTCAAGATCAAAAAAACGATTCTGAGCGAGTTCAGTTATCTAGTCCTAACTAGTAGTAGTTATACATCCTGTTATAAACTAAAGTTTTACTAAAAAAAAATATCAGCAATAAAATTACTTTTACTACCTGAACAACGACTTTTTTAGGTAATTGCTACGCGTTATCGCTTCCTTCCTTTCCTTCGTTTCCTACACTATTCTTATGTAATACCACGTTTTCTATATGTTATGTAAGGTTCTGTATGAGAAGATTGAAACACTCCTTACGCACTTGTTAGACCCATCGGATCAATACTCGCCTCTCCGCCGGGGTTTTTAGTCTAAATTTGTGTGTTTTCAAATCAAAACTCGCTAGATGTGTAAAATTTTAAAAATTGTTTCCAATAACGTCTAATTTTATCCGAATCCCGTAACTTTTTTGTGCAACACGGCAAATCGATCAAATCGCTCCTTCCCCTCGAAAACACAAATAATCGAATTTAGTGATGTTCCGTTTTCGGCAGATAACTCAAAAATAATCACAAATTGTTTTGAATAAAATATATTTTAGAACGTAAATAAATACTAACTGATTTGTGGTATTTAACGTAAAGATCGGAGCGACCTGCTGCTACCAGTAAAACTGATTACATTTTACAAAAGTCGAAATGTTGTCCGTAAATGGTCAAAACAAATTTTTCACTTTTGGTCCATAACTCAAAAACACTAACAAAAAAAATTTTAAAAAACGCTTCGAGTACGTTACAATATAAGTTCTTTTTCAAACTTTTCAGTGCTACGACGTTTCTAGATCGAACTGGTCGTCAAAGTGTTCACTGCAGGAAAAACAAAACAATATGTACATTGCTCGCTGCGCTCAGAATCAAAAAAAGTATATTATGAGCTACTATTGCGCGATATTTTAATCAAACGTAACATGCAGATGTGGACATACCATTGTTCTTCTGGTGGTCATATATAGTCGTCTAGTATTAGTATTCCAACCGTTGTAAGCTATGTTGATTGGTTTTTCACAAAACATAATAATAATAAGTTGGCGATTCGGACGCGTAGGTACTGCCGACGAGAGGATTTGCGCCGGTAAATTGAAGTACACACTCGTTGTACGGTTTATTTCGTTTTATAGTATACACATCTATATTGTCTGTGTTTTGGTTTTTATTTTACCGAGTGGTAAAGAGCACTTAATCTAAAAGCACGATTCATTCAGAACGAAACATTTATACCGGCGGTGCTATATAATATAGGGATAAAACGAGTATTTATTTAGTTTTTATTATTACGGGATTCTTTTCAAAAAAGACTAAAGAGGGAACCGATGTTTTTTTTTTTTTCACTTGGACGCGTAAGAAATTTTACAATTCCTACAAAAATCTAAACCCTTCTGATAATAAGTTCTAAAGGATCGCCATAACAAATAAATATTTATAGTGAAAGATTATAACGTACAACTGATTGTAACGCTGTTTTTCACTGAACTGAAGAGTTAGAAACGATTTCACGATTCGTTGGTCACAGTTGTTCAGCTCTTGTCGTCGTCAAACAAGGTAAACAAAATCAAACTTTGGGAGTATAAATTTTTGAGCCAGTGTTGACAAATGTATTTATATTTCAGATTTCAATATTAAATTTGTTTTTTTATACACGTCGGTCGCTACGAACCTACTTGGTTATTTAGCTCAATTATTTCAAAAACACAATTTTTAATGTTTGTTGATTATACTGAAAGAAGTACCAATTTTTGTGTTTTTTTTTTTTTTTTCAATTTAACACAGGAACATAATTTATTCAACGTTTTATAGACTTTGGTCAAAATAATATTTGCTGGCAATAATTTATAATACGGCGAGAACAGGGTACATACAAACGTTTTACGATAACGTAAAATAATTTCACCGAAAACTACACCAGAGTAGTTGCTGCTTACTCAAAGTGCCGTGTTACGACGGTTTGCAAGGAAAAAAGCATAATATCATTATGTTTAAATAAAAAATAAAGAATAGAATTTTGGCGTAATTTTTTTTAACATCACACTATTATGAAGTTTTTAAGTAAGTTCTAATGCGCCAATGTCGTCTTAGTGAAATAGGTACCTATAACGTTAACGGGAAATTCGTTTAAGACTCTTTCTATAAAACCAAATAGTTACAAACGTTCGAGTTAAAACAAAATGTTCAAAATATTTATGGTCGTCACAAAAAACCTAACCGAATTTTTACTATACAAATAATTGTATATGGTTAATTAAACATTACTTTTTGTTGAACAACACACGAAACAATATAATTATAAATGTAATTACATTCAAAAAGTATCGTCAAAATACTTACATCTTTTCCGTTTTCAAAATATGACCAAATCAGCGCTTTCGAACTTTTATCGATTAAACCAATAATAATAACATAATATCAAAAGCTATTCTTCCCAATGTATTTTTTTGTTGGTTTAAAAACATCGATAGTATTATATGCACTTCGTAGAATTGAATAAAACATTTTATAAAACGAAATGTCACAGAAATCAAATTAATACGTTTCAAAGCCAGACAATATTGTCGAATCATTTTAATTAATCAATTAAATCGGTTTTTGCACATACACGATAAATCTCGAAATATTTTCGTTTGCAAATGACCCATAAAAACGTATGTTATCATAATAATTGTATTGTATTATACGCTACGATAAGTGTGAGTAACTTTTCTAAATTTTCCGAAAAGATCTGCAGTATAAGCACTTTTGTTTTAATAAAGAATACGTCGTTCTCGCGTAATCGCATGTGTCGCGTAGGGTTAAAATGTATTTTATTCGTACAAATTAAAAAACTTTTGTCGTTCTATCGTTATGGCGTTGATTGGGAATCGTCGGCTAAAGGGTCTGAGTATTATTATGTAGTAACGGGTGCTAAACATTACGCTCTGCGGACGTGTATATAACTCATATTATTTTAAGGAATTTTTCGTATCGACTTTTCATCGATTCATTTAAAACATTCTTAAAGCGAGAATCCGTGTTGTCGTATACTTATATTCTAAATGAACATATCCGTTTATTTAACGCGAAATATACGAAACGAGACAGGCAATAATTTTGAAGTATATTTTTATGTATATTTTGTGGCCAATTTTAGGCTCTTTTTTAGAATTCGTTTTTAAAAGCGTAGTTTGTTTTCAAAAACTATATTATTTTTTCCGTGTACGTCTGTAAATTCATAATTCCGAAGATGAGCTGCTAACGAGTTCAAAATGTAAACGTGAATAGTTAAAATGTACATAAATTGGATTCGATTTAGTTTTTAAATTAACATCCCCGGTTTTTCTTTATTTAATGTAAAACGACTTGTTTTCTAATCGTTTCAATCAAGTTGTATAGTGTTTATATTACGATTTCCGTTGCCGATAACATAACTTACGAAGACAAAATCTAATCTTAGAACAGAAAAAAGTTCAAACATAAAATGTTTTCCCCGTTTTGTTGAGACAAATTAAATGAATATATTATATTTAATTGTGTAACTCGAAAACTAACTGTAAACTCTTTTTTGTTCGACTAAAATAACTTGGTCGACTTGATTTTACATTTAAGTTGCGACAAATCATAAACTCGTCCAGTCTTGAAAAACACTATGAAAATTAGGGTATAAATAAATCGAAATTCGTCAACTCGAACAACGGCTACAATAGTGAACAACGAGTCGAGACGTTATTTGTATGAGATTGATGTTTGTCGAAATTTTGTTCTCATTCTTATATTATTCGACGTTTTTTTTGTAATAAAAACCAAATTTCATGAAATATGCATGAATGTGAGAAAACCGCAATAGTTTGTTACACGAAAGAATTTAATCAATACTTTACTAGAGGTAGGTATTTTATACCGCTAACGCGTTGCTCGTGAAATTTTGTCAGAAAACAACGGAATCAAAATGGGTTTATATCGTACGTTATTTTAATTCGTCGTGTCTCACCGACCTAGAAGCCTTCAATCGGATAGTTTAAACGGGTCAATTTCCAAACTCAAGTGGGAAAATTTAAAAAAAATTATTTAAAATAGATTTACTTTACCATTATTACTACGAACACATTTTTTAGAATACTGTTTTCTCAAAATATTATAACCAATACGGTAATTTAAACTCACTTTTTTTTTACATGGAAAATTTTTTTTTTTTTTCAAACACCAATTCCAATTTCGGAACGAAGTTTTTCAAACGTGTGTTCTGATCACTTCGTTTCAAAAGTATTACACCCGGTGTTTCGCAGTGGAAGAAATATCGTATCGTCGGGGGGCAAAATTAAACAGAAAACGCCGACGATTCACCGACGCGTAATTCATAATTTCACGTCCGTGTCTCGTGTACGCTGATCTGTAATAAAAACCGAATCGTCAAGCACAATAAAACGCGTGGTATATATGTAGTTAACGTGTTTGCGGTATTGTTCGGTAGCAGACAGGTTTATGGTTTTGTATAAATATCATCATTCCGAATAACAGGCCTACCGTGCACGTGACGTGAAACGCCATTAATCCGCACACTGGAATCAGGGGGATATTCGGATCCTCGCAAAAATAAATCCTCGAAATCGTCGTTTCACCCCCATCGCCCATCACCTACGAAGACGATTTAATAGCGATTTATTGTTTACGTTTGAAATTAAATTATGTGTTTCGAACAGGCAAAAAAATTATACTGCAAAATCGTTTGTTTGCCCAGACGTCTATCTATCACGTCTAAAACTCATTACATACCACGCGTAGTAGACGGTCGGGAATAAAAAACAATACACTTCGTACAAGGGCGACAACTATTGATACTTTTGATCGATTTGCTACTACATACTGAGCCGTGTATCAGTGGCATTTGAGTTTTGCTGCTTATAGGAATGATTTCTCGGACGGTGTGTGCAAATAAAACTGTTTGCGAGGCACGGCAAGTTGAGGATTATTTATTTTTATCTCAAGTTAATTGAATTGATCAAATATGTGTTAGACCGAACCGGGAGACCAAAGTTAATGAACATTTCGAAATTGAATCGATACTTTATACGTTTATGACATTCGACAAACAAAACAAAATCCAAATGAACTCAATTGGAACGGTTCAAAAACACATTATGTCAATATTTTGATTTGATAAAATCACAAATCAGTCAAGTGTATCGATTTAAAACGAGAATTAGGTCGGCGAAAGTTAAAATTAGCTTATCGTTGAATTTTTTACACCGTTAGTCTTGAGTATTTGATTTGATTTTTTGTATAGGTACTCAAATATCATGTTGTGCGTGAGTAATAGAGTTTTAGGTATTATAGTTTTTGATTATTTAAATCAAGGTATAGCCGTTTCTGATCATAACATGGTTTACAGTTTTAATTTATAATTTAAAAGTAACCACCTGAAAAAAGAAAATATTTTAGTATATATTCCATATTATAATTTTTAACCATTCGATAATAATATGGATTTTGAATAAAAAATGAAATTGTTTTATCAAAACAATGGATGAATTACGAGTAGCACGTATGTCGTACACTGTATACACAAGATTAAACTTCTTATTTTATAAGAAAAAATTAATCAATCTTCTTTTCAATCTTATTAAATATTAATATGATTCGTTTCAAACGCAAAATAATTCGGGAAAATGCAACAGAAATAATTAATTCGGTTCTAAAATAATTAAAACTGTTATAAATTGTTTGATGGTTGTAATTTTTTATAGGAAAAATTTAACTATGTTCGATTTCAAGACATAAAAGCTTGTGATTAACAAAACGTACGTTTAAAACGTGAGAAATATTATTACTGTCACGAAAATGTATCTTACAAGTATAATAATTTAACGATTTCATGAAAAGTCCAAGAAAAAAACAAGATTTTGTTCAGACCTTGAATATCCCTTTTATGACCTGGAGAGGATACTGTCGTGTTTTTTTGTTTAATATCAGATGAAAAAAGAAAGAAAATTTCCCTTTATTAATCTTTTGAAGATTTTCTACCTAGAAAATTGAATTTGCTTACAGTTCTGTCGCTTAAAGGTAAAACATATTTTTTCAATGTAAAGCGTTGAGAGCGTTGAGAGCGTATAAAAAATTTTGACACATTTTTCACTTTAGTGTAAAAGATTATAAATCCCGACAATGGTTTACTGATAAGCCATATACTCACGAACAATTAAATTTTCTAATTACAATAATTATTTGTGTGTAACGTATGTTTAAGACAAGAAATATTAAAAACCATTTTTAACCAAGATTCTGTAGTAGTTCGTAAGAAGATGGTGTGCAGTATTTGGTAATTTTTATTATTTATATGTACAAAAAAAAACCTATCAAACCCCCCTCGAAAGTCTGAACATGAACGAAAATGTAACTTAATTTTCCTTGTAAGTTTCAAATAAATTACATTTTTTTCCAATCAACAAAAATAACTCGGCCTGATAGTCAAAATGTAAAACTCATTAAAATCCGATCAAAATAGGTAGTTCAATGAATTACAAATTTATGTTTCATTAAAGGTAGTTGCAACGCGGTGACATTTGTACAGCGTAATTACACAATATTATTGATTAATTACTGTTTAATCCATTCAATTTCGGATACCCTATAAACGGTGAGCTAAAAATTTTTAATTATCACTTACGCCACAATTCTTATACTACATCCGGTGTACTACGAATACGATAGTTAGTTAGTAATAATGAGTGAAAAATTGTAACTAAAAATAATTAAGAATAACCGTTTTGTTCTCTATAGATAATGACAATCACGTGAAGAACTTAAATGGTTTAAATTGAGAATCCGTGTTCTCAGTTTTTTGTGAGCACAAGAACGTTAGTAAAAAAATAAAACGTGTGCAGAAACGTGAAATTTCCTGCATCTGATCCAATGAACTAACTAAGGCAATAGACAAATTTTCCGCTTGACTTTATTGTTGACCTCAAAGGTCCACAAAATACAAACTATTGTTCTAAGCCATTCGAGTGTTATAAGAGCGTAATGTACCTAAACGAGAGAAACAAAGCAGAATTATCGAAAGCCTAGAGCATTCAAAACTGCAAAAGAAAACCTACAAAACATCAAATAACAATCACTATAATAGTGGATAAAAGATAATGTGTTTTTTTTTTTAGTTACTACAGACCATCAGTATTGTTTAAAACATTCTCAGAAAGAAACATATTTAAAGAAATAAATGTTTGTCAATGTATCAACTAAAAAATCGCACAAGAGTTTAGAGGAATATAGCTAATACATCTTAAATCTAGAAGCAACAAAAGGCATAATATACGAGTACAAATAAATAACGAATAACAGATTGTAATGTTGTCAATATGAATCATATCTGATACTGTATAAATACGTCGATAAAACAATTATACTTTTAGTTCTAAACATTTCAATATCAATAACTTTGATATAAACACACGCTCAGATTTGCAATTCTTTATGCAATAATTAATCAATTAATCGTTTCTATCGAATCAAATGCAACACGATTATAATCCTATACCTTCCAAAACAGTGATCATCTCCAAACGTACCGAACTACTTTTGATTTTGAAAACAGTCATCGAAGTGAAAAATATTACCGACAACATTTTAGTCGTACGTACAAAAAAGCAATACACGCTAATCCAAACATATTGACTCAACTTGAATCAACTTTAAAAAACTACACCTCGTTTAAAAATGTTTTTACGTCACGAAACATTACCCTACCGTTGTACAATATTTAATAATCATACGAAAAGTTTTCACGAGTATTTAGTAATTAATGTGTTTGATGTCGAAAACTATGATTCTTGCCGAAAATCTACAGGTACCGATTTAACGTCGTATTGTTCGTGTAGTTTAGTCGGTAAAACTCAAAAAGAATATCAGGTAACGAATAACGGCATCGCGCGAAAGCATTTACAAAAACTTACATAAACAATAACGATGAATTGATCGATATGCTCGAATCGTTTTTTTTTTTTTTTTATGATTTTTCTCAACGTATGAATAAAACAAAATCGTCGAAAAACTATTAAAAAAAAAACACAAAATAAAACGGTCCGCGCGTTTCGAACGTTAATAAATTAACGTTGACTATTATATTCTTCGCACGATCATAAGTTGTATCTTACCCCGACGGTTTTCCCGCCATCCCGTCATCATAATAATAATGTGCTCTCGAAATATGCAAATTCTATACGTTCCCAATTAAGATGCCGTTAAAACGCGAAAAGTAATTTTCTATTAGAAACAAAATAGAATATAACTCGTAACATAATACGAATACAATAAACGTGGAACGATAATAATTTTCACTTAAATACGTGACGCGAATATTAAATTCGGTTGCGCCTGCAGCGGCGCGAACAAACTCGCGATCGGCATAATATTTCCAACGACATTATTATCATAACGGTCCGAATATTATAATTTTAAACGCTTGACGTTTAACCAGAACTGTTACCCGAAACACGCAACCGACATAATATTATCCTTTCGGTTATTGTTATTTTGTTTGCCGACAAACGCGAACAACACGATTAGGTAACCGATTCTGAGCGTGGCGTGGCGATGGATACGCATCGCTTTTACAATGACGTTTTTTTTATTTTTCTGTTTTTAACACTTTTTCGGGTAGAAGGAAGAACACGCTCCGATTTTAAAAGTCGGTAACTTTTCTGATTTCTGTTTACGGACTGCGTTTCGATACTTTGTTCCCGAGAGATTTTTTTTTTAAATTTTGCTTACATTTCGAGTTTTTTACCCAAAATTAATTGAGAATTTTAAAGCGGGTAAATTGTAATTTTCAAGTAGGTATGACGTTTTTGTGTATAAAGAGCGTTCGGATCTTTACGTTGAACGCCGAAAAACAGTTGAGATTTTGGCTTTAAATTATATTTTGTTTGAAACTGGTTTTGATCATTTTCTTCTTTTTTTTTGTTTCTGTTATGTCACAGCGCAAAATTGAAAAGTACCTTACATGACATAACGTAGTAGTACTGCATGAAAAAAGATAAAAAGCAAGGAGAGAAAGCGAGTAAATTTTAGGTTGGTGAGCAGTTGTTTGGTGTAGCGATTACCTAAAAATGTCGTATTTCAGGCATTATAGTGGTAGTTTGATAAAGCTGATATTTTTGGTTGAATTTGGATTTTATCAGGACGTATATTCTAGATAACTGACTTGGCTCGTATTCGTTTTTTTAAATACAACGATTCATCATTGCTAATAGATATTAAATAATACGTTTGAACCACTAACCCGCCCAAAGTGTATTCGTTACTACGTTAAACTACCCACGAGATCTAGAGTGATTCCGAATTTTTTTTTTCATTTCTGTCAACAACTTTGTGATCAGCGGGCGCGTCTAATCGCAAAATCGTCAAAGCGCTAAAAATTTTGGGAGTGTAGACTTAGATAGTACTTTATTTGAAACATTTTTTTCGAATTTTGTTAATTTTTTACGCGTTACCGGCCCAAAAACTAAAAGAATTTTTTCTTTTTGCACTTTTCACACATAGGTAACAACACGTCGCTACGAACCACTGAGGAATTTTATATTTTGGTACGACGAAACTAACATCTCGCACGTTGTTTGTACAGTTTTCGTCACTGAACGCATTTACAAACGTGACGAGAATTGTGGAAAACGTAATAATTGCTTGCGCTTCTAAGACTGTTTCAATACGCTAACACTCGAGAAAACCGTGATCGATATAATGGTTATTTCCTCTGTGACTGTTACGCGAGTGTTTTACAAGAATACGGCGATATATTGCAGATTCTTATTGCATTCCATAGACTTTGATTAAAAAGATATTTATGTTGGCGACAATCCATGAACAGTAACTTTGAAATTTTTTGACAAGAACGATGAACATACACAATAGTGTGAAAACTGACACACTATTGTCAGTTATTTCTGACAATAGTGACAAAAAATTCGTTGACAAAAAATCGGAAATAGATTTTAATTTTTCACACACGCACTTGGAAAATAAAAACTCGACACACGAGTTGAATTTCTTTGAAAAAAAATTGACAGCTATTACTATCGAGTAAATGTAATTAAATCGCAAAATATAAGATTACAATTTGACAACATTAAAATATAATGGTATACCAATAATTAGTACATCAAAAAAATTATTATGAAACCGTAGAATTAGCCATCGAAATGATCAGAATATAGGTGTTCTCAATATACATATAGGGAATTACAAAACAAACAATAATCAACAATAAAAATACAATTTCGATTCTATGCCGTTCGGTTTTCGGCGAGAACATGCAAAAGTCTCGCAAAGTAGAAAACAATTTTTACGATTATTATTTAGAACATACACCGAAGTAGCGAGATTGCCTGTCCAAAGTGCCGTGTTACAACAGTTGACAAAAGAAAACGACGACGCTGTTTTGTGACGATCACAACAATTATTTTAAGAGTGATTTTTTTTCTAGTCCGTCTTTACAAACTGCACATCTGAAACTACTCCAACGTTTGTGCAATAAACCGTGTCACCTAGATACTTGATAGGGAAAAAAACTTCTCTGTAAAATCCAATAGCTTCCTGAGAACCCGTTCAATATATCGAATACTTACAAAACACTGTACATTCTCGCGTATCGAACCGAACGTAAAGAAAAAGAGATGAAATTTAAAAAATATTTTTAAGAATTAGTACTCGAATTACGAGGGGGCTGTAGATTTGAATTTTTTTTTTTTTTTTTTCCTAAAAATTTATATCCGTTTCTAAACACGTTACACGGTGATTTATCCACGTCAAAACGAGATTTTTTTTCCCATTTATTATTTTTACGTATTACAGCGCCGCCCTGCGTTTAACGCGAATATACAGTTTAGTTACGTCTACGTCACTTATTCTTCAACGGCCGGAAACGTGAAATATTGTAGGCGAAAATCCCAAAGCCTAACGAACATTTACCGTGTACTGCACACACGTGTGAATGGGCACAATCGATTATTCCGACCCATTTTGTTCGCGGTACGACATATTTCAATAATCGGCTCTTCCGCCAGCTAATGGTCGCGCGGCGCACAACAACGCGCTGAACGAACGGCGGATACGATTTTTATTCAAAATGAACGCTCGGGAGAAGCGAAAGAATCGCATAAAATATTGTTTCGATAATATTTTACGCCCTGGTAACAACTAATAAAGAATCGCACTCTCGCACAGTGTGGAAACAGCCTGTCTCGGTAGAACGCGTGTAAAGTTTCGAGAAAATTCGGATTTCACGACGAAACGGAGAAAAGCATATTTTACGTGGTAGGAGTACAACTATCTCAACGAAGTTAAAAAGGTAAACTTTATCGGAGTAACGTTGTGTGTTTCGCGGAGTGTTGGGCGGATCGTCATCGAAACTATAACGGTGGATAGGAGTGTTGCAGAACGCTTAAACGGAATCGACGAGAGAAGGACAGGACAAGGGACGAACGTGTAAAAGGAATAACGTCTGTATTAGTGGACCAGGTGAGAATGGAAACAGAAGCGGTCAACGTATAGATGAAGACCGAAAAACAGGTGGTCGGATACGATTGATAGGTGAAATGAATGAAGGTCGTACGAGTGTGTAGGAAATGTAGAATATCGGGACAATGTGGAGATCTAGGACAAGGGTTGCCCGTCCAAAACAGTTGGGAGGATAGGGAAAGAGAAGAAAATAAGGAACATAGTATAATAATGTGATTTTTACACACTTCTGAGTTTTGACAGTTAAAATGTATGGCAGTTTTCGATCATCACGCACAGCACATAGTCATATTTTGGTCCCATAAGAACCATAAGCCATAAGGACTAATACGTGAAAGTAGGTATTCTGTTCGTGTTTTGAATTGAGTACGAACGCGACAAAAAATTTAAACTGCCACAAATAAGAAATCAATCTTCGATAACATTATAAAAGTATGACTTGGCTCAACACCGATGTTTCAAATACAGCACAATTGTTTCGGTCGAGGTCTATAAAACACAAATGGAAAAGTTGTGTCGTTTTTATTACGATCGAATACACCCCAAATACTCGCTATCAACGACGAGAAACGAATAGTTTTATAACGTTTGTCTTTTTTTCTGTGTTCTTCTTTTCAACATGATAGCTTGCGGTGGAGTGAATTCGTTCTAACGTTTAAAACTCATCCTTGTACAGAAAATATCGAGTAGGCTTTGAATATCTACCGAGTATTGTGTTCCCGTCGCATTTTTTAATTTATTTACCAAACAATCATTATTATTGCTGTCGAAACTGCGAGTTAACGCTGCAGGACGTATACAATTATTCATTACGTTATTTACGATTCGTGTTTTCCGTCAAACGTTTCGTTCGAATCATTTATCTCCACGTAAGTATATTTAATTTCGCTCGTGAACCGATAAAATGTTCTATTACGTTGTAAAACTTTTTTCGTGACATACTCGTCCTTTGTCTCGAGTTCTTTGCGTTTTTCGAAGTTTTCAGCACGTCCATCCGATAATAAATATTATGCTTTATTGGCTTGAGCCACTTTGGAAAGGCCGTGTTTGCAATGTGGCGAAGACCGCGGGAGCTTAGCACACATACTGAAAAATTTATATATATATATTGTGTCAGCTCCGGGTGAGTCGGATTTTCATCAGTTTTCCAAAACTTATAAGTACACACATATTAGGTGTACTTAAATTTTCGGAGGCAACTTTTTTCTCGTTTTTCATCGCTATCACTACATTTATATAGTAGACGAGTGTGCATAGTGTGTATAATACACAGAGCTGTACAAACGCATGCGAACACGCGCTCGAACACAAGGCGTGACCGTAATCCTGTTGATGTAATATTAAATACGCACCGCCGCTTTCACAAGAGAAAGAGGCCTTGATGAATCCGACATGATTCGAGAAAAAAACAAAGAAACGAACGCGCCATGAGTATATATATATATATTTTCCTTAATAAAATAATGTTCGCGTAAAAGAGATTTAATAAAGAAAAAGTCGTTTTTAAACTCGTACGAGGCGTTTGGAGAATTTATCAACGTCGTGCGATGTATTATATACTACGCTATCCGACACGAAAAAATCCATTCCACACGGTCGGTTGCGAATTTAACTATTGATAAATGATATTTTATATTGTACAGTTCGTTATCAATTTTAAATATGTTGCGAAAAGTATAACGTAAGAAAAAACCCCGTGAATAAAGTTAAATTCTACGAACCGTTCCCATAAAAAGTGATTTTAAATACGAAACATTTACACACGTTATCCACTCGACCACTCTCGATAAAATTTCAATATTATTGCTGTAGACGACACTTTTCAAAGCGTTTTAAACCTTTATATTTTATATCGAAATTCGCGAAACGCGCGGCAATAATTGCAGTGATCGAGATGATGACCCGGACGGATTTTTCTTTTCTTATTTTTGCCGCACAACCGACGAGCAATCAATTTCCTACTACGTTCCTGCTTGTACTTGTAACTCGAAACAAACGTACGGAATAATTTTGATTTTGACAGAACTTTAAGACGTTTACGACGTTTTGAGTAGGTCGTCGAGCTCGCCAAAATCGTAACTTTTGTAAATACTGTTAGTTTAATATCCTACACAGAACAGCGTACTTCAAATCAGTGTACTTTTTTTTTTCTTTACCTCCGTGTAAGAACGCGGCGAGAATTTCGAGAAGAGCTCGGTCACACGTTTGAGAGTCCGTTATCGTTCTAAAATCTAAACTTTACCGCACCTCTGCAGCCCTCGTTCGTCTATCGCAAAACCCACAAGTGCCCACGGTTCGCTCGCGATCTGGTATCTGTTGGTGGTCGGGAGGCGAGTGTTGTAGGGGTAGACTTAAACTGGATTTAAAACCGCCTACGGTCGATTTAGTTTCGAACCGCAGGCCAGACTCCGCGCGATCGCCGTTAAATTGGCGCGATCGAAATTCCGCGACTAGGACGGGATGAGAGTTGCAGTTGGTCAGAACGCCTCGGAAAACCGTGCGCGTCTCGGGTTCGATGTTTTCGAATTCCAAAGTTGGCCACGCGAATGAAAACGATTGTCTTCCAAACAAGTAAAGTTAATTTAAGGTAAAGGTATCTCCGGGTAAAAGTTGACAAAAACGTCGTTCGACTGAAGCAGAAAATAGCTAATTTTTAACATTCATGCATGATTTGTTTATAAAACAATAGTGAAAGAATCCTCGATCTTGAAGTTTATCGGGAATTAAATCTGAAAGTACGAAAAAATAATTTTTTCACCGCGCGTAAAAATCTAATAAAGTTAATTATTTTAAACAAGACAAATGACACCTACCTAGTTAGTTTTGATAGAATGTTAAAATTTAATAAGTTGTTTAACTTAACTTTTTAACTAGTTAGTACCCACTATTTTGTCAAATTCGTTTCAAACAACACAGTCATTTTCACTTCTTACATTAAAGTATTTATTTATACGCTTTCTGTTCTTTTTTTTTTTATGTTTACACCTATGACCGAACAAAACGTCCCAGGAAAGTTAAACTAAGAACATAATATGTGCTGGTGATTTCTTTTTGTGGAAATACTTTTTCATAAAATATTTATTATATTAATACGTTTACTGTGACAGTTCCACTGGTACATATGAATATTATAAGAAATTTCTCCCGGGAGAAAAAGCTAAAACGTTGTAATGTAACCCTCCCGAGAAATGAGTTATGGTTCGACCGAGACGACAAAATTAAAACAAATCAGTGTTTATGTGAACACTTTAAATTAACCCGTTTACGGGATGAAAAAGTTTCGGTTTGTTTGGGTTTTTTATTTTTTTTTTTTTCGTGGAAACCCGAAGAACGTTGTTTGCGTTAACTAAGTTTTATACATTTGAACTATAAAGAGACTCAAATTTACTGATTGAAAGCTTTATGTACATTTTACACAATACTTTTCGATAGTTTTTAACGAATTCGTGTGTTCATAGCGTACTAGGATATTAAGCTGTATTGAACTGACTAAACGATTTTTTAATTTTTAATGCAATTTCCATATCATAATATCCCCTGTTAATTATCACACCGTTAAAACATACTCGTTTTGTATGTTAAAAAAAATTATTCATGTAAATTAATGCATTCTACACGCTTGATCATTATTAAATACGCAAAAACAAAACGGTTTTACTTTAAACAACGTCATAACCATAATGTTTGTTGACCATAAACAAACCAAAATGTGTTGACCCTTTATTTCTGTGGTGTCGTTAGTTTATTAGTTTCATAAACATTTTATTTACTTGATGTTTATTCAAAGAAGAATAAGAAGATAGTGCTGAATTCGAAATAACAGTGGTTATTTTATAATAATTGGTAAATCAACAAACGTATGATTTAGTCGGCAATTAATTAAAACGTCAACAATTAGTGTACAACCTTTCTGACTTTTCAAGCCAAAACTTGCGACTCATTATTTTCAACTTTTAACTATACGAGTCTACTTAAGTCGGAAGGCGAATTTTTCCAATTAAAATTAACGTATTTCCAAAAAAAATGAATAAATCCGGAAGACTAATAAAACCAATTTTTCGGATAAATAAACGAAAATTTCTCCAATTTTTTCTCAACCTGTTTAGCCATACTATAGAACAATAAAATGTTCGGTTTTTTTTTTACTCACTAAGCACATATCATACGATAGTAATTTTTGTAGGCAATCCATTGTTTACAAAATTGATATAAAACCAAAACACACCTTTTAAATCAGTAACTGTAAACCCAATTTTGCGACCAAAACGAAACCACTATAGTTTTATTTTAATGATTCGTCTACAATGTAGCGTTTTTAGGTGTTTTTTTTTTTTTTTTCTAGGTTTTCTTAGTTTTTTTACTCGTATAACGAGGTACAAAGATTTTCTCACCATTAATAGCAGGCACGTGAACGGTAAAACATACGAGCCAAAGTCAGCCTTTATAGTTAAGTAAACACCGAACGATTACCACAGAATAAGCGTAGGTATACTGAGGTAAATATTCGGTGAATAATTTGAGAGTGGAATCTCGTGTAGTCTTCGCGGTGACGTCGGCAAATAAATCTCGTGGTTTCAGCCTTGAGCTCGGGAGTGAATTAAAGGACTATACCCGAATATTTGTCCCGTGTTTGCGCAAAAAACGCAAAAAAGACAAACGAATTCCGTAGAAAATCGGTGGGTAAAACGGAATTCAAAGAGCGGCCAACAACACATTAATGGTGTATTTAAGAGAAAAAAATGCGATTTCCAAACGTAACATTTTTTTTACTCATCATTGTCCCGAGAATCGTTTTGTTGAGTTTTTCATCCGTGTTTATAAAGAGCCATTTTAATAGGATGGGTACACTTTAGATTCTCAGCGTAATGATAAATGTATTGATGTTTTTTTTTTTTTGTAATCAAATTTATCGGTGATAGTTCCGATATTTACGTACGATACTTTAAAATACGGGAAATCGACCGAGACGGTATATTGTTTGAAGTCCGTCGATGGCGGTGAATCGCGGAAAAACTTTAAATCAATTTAGGGCGGTATCGTGCGAACGGAATATCTGCGAAAAATGTTTTCCAATCGCGAAATTTGCTTGGTGATTGAATCGAATACCTCATACGTTTTCCCATCAACGACATAAGATTACGAACCGTGTTTAAAAAAATATTGAGAAAACGTTCAACGATAAAACACGAGATTGTTTAATACGTCTGTAGATTCGCGTGAACTGTACGCCGCAGCAGTTTCACCTTGTCGATAAGGAAATCCAAATGTTTTGTAAAACAACGCGAATGGTTATAAAATATTTTTAAAATGCTTACAAACAAAACAACACTTCCATACCCGTGTTTTAAATAAATTAAAAATAACGATTTTGATTGTTTTTCACGTTTTCTGTGTGATCTCCGGGGGACCGCGGTCTGACCTAAATTTTCTGCTCGCAATTCATTACGATCGTAGTAAAACGCGGTCTCTCGCCCGTCGCGTGGACGGAGGTGACGCCGCGCGTGTGATTTAAGGTGTGACCGACCGGCCGTAAGAGGACGAATGATCTCGCGTTATCTACCGAATTAAAAGTCAAATTGTTTCGAAACCTCATCGCAGGGGTCCGGTGACCATAAATCATTGCCTCACCCACCCACTCTGCACTGCTGATGGCCGTGTCGCGTTCTCAGTCCCGGTCGAGGTCGATCCGAACACCACCGACCTCGCGGAGTGCTGAAATTTCACGTTTATACTTCTGCGTGGGAAAAGAATAAAACAGAGAGAAAAAGTTTTTTCCCGAAAAAATTCGGTACCTTGTATTCGAAATGCCCTTGACGCGATAAATTTTCGGAAAACCGAGGGTTTTTTTTTTTTTTCCCCAAAAAAATATCAGCGAAATGAAATTTGGAAACGATGAAATTTTTTTTTAGTTCGTCTGAAATCGTTCATCCGATTAGATGTCGTACCGATATACTGCGCCGCATTGATGAATGATTTTCCACACAATGGCATTTATCACCGATATCGTTTTAACTAAAACTTTTAAATCGTAAAAAATTGTTATGAAAGATAATATATTAATTCAACCGTGTGGAAAAAATTTGTAAAAGTGTGTTGGTGGAGTTTTATAAGGGCTTCGAGCCAATTTTATGCTCCAATTTATGTAAAATATTAATGAAATTTTTTTTTTTTCTTTGGAAACTCATACCTTTTTCTGAACCAAGTCATGTTTAAAAAAAAATTTACTCTCCGTACACCCATTCTGTATTTTTGTATTCTATAAATATCTTTTAACTCAAGAGTAGTACAGTATCTAAGATAAATCAAATCGTTTTCCACTGTCTAGACTTTCCACTGCATAGACATAGTCTTGATTCCCGAACACGAGGAATTCGTCATGAATATTTTAAAAGCGACTCCGAGATACTGTAAACCAGCCGAATGGTTTATTATGCATGCCTAGTGTTAGCTATTAAATTTTCCCATTACAATGCGAGTTTCATAAAACGTTTTATATCTTAAATTGTTATTATACAACATTGTTTAACAGCCGTGTAACATCAGCCATTTATCCGAGGTGTATGAATATATTAACCGAGGTGTTAAATCACGAGTTCAATATAATTTATAGACCTAGATAATGTTGTCATAAATAATAATAATATTGTGTTATATTGCTGAATATGCACAAGAATATTACGGAAATATGAAGTACTCTGGATACCTCCAATAATGTTCCGTATTAATGTTTCAAATCAATACGTAAGTTATAAAATCACAAAACCCTATTATATAATTTATAAACAACATTGATTTATCATAATTTGTTAATTAGTCTTAAATCTCCTCATACTTATAGTTCGAGACTTTTGTAAATTCGTTTTCACGTACTTATTGCTTTTTTTATAGCCCCAAAAAATTGGTATGTAAACATCATTTCAAAAAAGAACAATTTTCCGTTAGTCAAACACGTTGAGTATTAATTTAACTATATGTACTAGCATAAGTTTTTTTTTTTCTTTACGATAAAACGTTGGATAAGCTGCAGACATGTTGTATATACTACTCTCTCAAAGAGCATATGTGAATATTTATTAAAAAAAAACAAAACAAACATTAATACTAATATATCAAAGTAGGGCGAACATTCACGTGAGGTAAAAACGAATAAATATTAAGTACCTACATTTTATATCGATCTTACAATAAATGTTTTAGAGAAGTTGGATTGAAATAGAGCACGACCAAAGTTAAGTTGAATAACGCTAGAAAACGACGGGGCCACAGAGTTTTTTCAGGTACTACATTTATAATGTGTATGTGAACTGTTGAAAACAGAAAGAATGAATAAAATCACGAGATTTTTATCCAGAGTACAATATTATGTTATGATAATCGTATACATACAGCGAGTAGATCGCGCTATCTTGAAAAATAAAAGTTACGGTTTGTATAAGTTTAACAACGATTAAACTCGTGTGGCCACGCCAAAAGTAAATATTTTATTTTCTGGAAACGCAAATAAACAACTCGTGCTGATTAATACCGATTTTATTAAAACGTGCGCGTATGAGATAGTCAATTGGAGAAATTATTTGTGTCAGTGGCGTAGGTATCTTATTCCTAAGTAAGAAAAAATGTACGGCCAAAAACGCATAGTGAACAAAAAAAAAACGTTGTAAAAACGTCTAAGAGCGAAAATCGCGTTCTTTGAAATCAAACAGATTTTCTGATCGACCATGCATGGCTAAAAATGTTGTTTGAACCGTATTGAAGTTTCAAAAAAAAATCGTGAAACTGCGATAAATTACAAAATGACACAGCGCTGCGAAAACAGTTTTAGAAATCTAATTTCACACGCGCTTGCCCCTCGTCGTTAATGACGCGTGAACATTTTGCAGTGAAATTTTACAAAAAATGTCGACATTTTTCCGTTCAAAAAAATAATGAAAACAAACTAAAACCTACTCTCGTACTAACAGTATATGGATTGCGAACCGTTTTTATTATGTAGGCGTGTACTGGAAAAAGTGTTTTTCGAAAAAAGAAAGTAAAAAAAATCAAAACGTTATTTGTTCCACTTCACAGAAAAACAATGATGGATACGTTTTCGCATTGATAATTAACATAAAATTATGATGTAGGTAGTTTTAGACAAATTTTTGAAGATACGCCAATGATATTCGGCCGTACCTCGACTACCACCATTAATACGATTAATTAATAAAGCTCATTAACTACTTAACGAGTTTGTAGGGTATTGTAGTTTGTGGTATTTGTTCGTACGCCGGCAGTACGTTAGAATAAGCTCACAAATCCGCTCGGCAACGAAATTTCCGGCGATCTTTTTGCCCATGAGTACTGCAGGGTGGTGGTGGAACTGGCGTGATAGATTGGACGACGAAAATATGATTGGGTCGCCGCGGCCTAATCCTTCGAGACGGACCGCGACGGCGATGCGGGTCGGTGGCGAACAAAAGTCGTCCGCGAAACGGCCCCGACGGTCATCATCGCGTACCACCCGCCCGGACGCCGCGACGCCGTTTTCTTGATCGATGCGCGGTCCGAAATATTACGACGATACCGAGACGACGACGATATTTTTTTTCCATCCATTCGGTTTGTGCTTCGGCTTGTTGTATGTACACAACCCGCCAGCGTATAAGTTATTGCTTCCCGTTCGTCGCGTTCTTTACGCGAGACGAAAACGTATTTGGATTTTGAAAATCGCGGGAAAACATCGTGTTACGGAGTTCTCGTCGCGTTGGCGAGTGACGCCGTTCGAAACGTATCCGAGACGCGTGCGATTCGTGTGTGATATCCACATATTATGTTGTTGCCAAATTTTAAAACGGCGTAATACTACAACGTTTTTAACGGATCTCGAAAACGGCGGAAAGAAAATCATGACAGAAACGTAAGTAAGACTTTCGCCGTTTAAAATCACTGGGATAGACGCGTTTAAAAACGATCGATCTATTATCTATACTCCTTAGGCGTTCGTGGACCACCGAATAATTCATAGATCAATGTTTAAAAACTTGTTTTGTCGAAATCTTACGCGCTCACTTCAAATACAAAAAAAATTTGGCCAACACGGACGAATCAAACAACATTTTTCCACTTCAAATCTAATCGACGATCCTTACATCGATAACGACGCGCAAATAATCATAACGCGTATAAAAATTTTCATTCGATAACAAGTAGGTACCACTAGTTTGAATACAATTTTCGATTTAAAAGAAGTTATGAGCGATTTAAACGCGGTGTGGTGGAAAATTAATATCCGAGAACATTGTCAAACTCGTCACATTTTCACTGTGTTGTTTCATTGTTAAATATGCAACGATACTGGTGCAACGTATAACGTAAATAACGTATAACGAATCAATCCAATCACCGCGCGAATAATTTGTTTATTCGTACATTTACATAATTTATGCTATGGTTTGCGAATCGTGCTCGTGTATTTATTCAGTTTACACGATCATACACAAATTGTTGACTATAAATCATATTCAAATCGAAACGGTTTTTCTATGTATTATAAATTATTACTACGAACGTTTTGAAAAATTCCGTACGTCAAGTACATACTTTGTAAAAATACTATTCACCTTCTCGCACGCAAAAGATAACACGACTTTTATACAACGGCAATTAAAACAAACGACAAAATGCGTAAAATTCCACTGCGGTTACTTCCGGTTGAAGCAATGCGTAATATAATAAATCGAATGAAAAAAAAAAATATGCGCGGTATAATATTACACGTGTGAATATAATATAAAATGCGTGACTTTAAGAGAAATTCAATAATGATAGTGTAAATGTTTACATTTACCGGTGATTTAAATAAATGACTAATCACGTTCCCTCATAACATTTATATATATATAAATAAGTAGGTACAAAACATTGTTTTCAATTTCTCATAACATCGTCCAGTTTGTGGGATACATTAAAACAACCACCTAGTTGTAGAAATAATACACAGTTTTGTTAGTTGAGAATTTGGAGAGAAAAATAAGTCAAATAGTTCTCTAGGTACCTGATGCGATATTTCCAATGGGCGAAATCCAGTAAGAATCGGAAAACCCGGTAGCTTTTAAATAAAAGCGGCTGTAGGGACGACGGATAAAGAAATGATTCGAAAAAACGGGAAAAAAATGTTTTTCCTCTGTCATCCTCTCGGATCCCCGCGCTAATGGAATATCAATTAGATGCACACCGTCGGAGGGATGGAGGGTGGAAGGTCGAAAAAAAAATTCCTTTATCCGATCTCACCTATGATGCGCGTGCGCACATTTATTATTCAACTCGCCGTTTGACTTTCCCGGGAGAGAAACAGTCCGACTTTTTTCCTCCGTTTTTGTGTTCGACGGCTCAAATTAATATAACACCATGTTCAAATCGAGAACTTAATTCGTATAAAAACCTTAGGAAACCTTTTCTTTTCTGCTCGCGAGAGGCGAAATTAACATTAAAGATTCTGCAACCGTTGTACACAAATGTGCTTACCTGCGTGAAAACCACGTATAAAATTATACTTTTTATTAATGTGTTTAATGTTTGTATAAGTCACGTGGTAAATACTGATTAGTGTAATCAAATTAGTGTATTGATAATCAACGATTTGATGTGATCGAGGACCTTATTTATTTGAAAAAAAAAAAAGGAAATAACCGTTGTAACTGATAATCACGTTTGTGTATAGTTTTCAAGATTGTCTATTTTTTTTTTTTTTTAATATCTTTCAAGACAGTTTTTCTTATAAAACGTTACTACTCATCATCGAATTTGATTGTAGGTTTCATTTTTGTACTCGCATAAAAAAAAATTTTTGAAAATTATAACACACAAAAACAAATAAAAAAGCGTCGTCTGCGCTCGTTTGAAAAACATCTGATGATTTATTTTTTATCTATGTAATACGAAATCAAATATTCGGATAATCAAAAACCGGACAAAACTGACGTGACCGCGGGAACGATCGAGGACCGATAGAACACCGGGTGTAAATAATTTAGAAACAGAAAATTTGGTAGTTTGGTACTTAAAACAGTTTAAACGACCCGGGGCGACGTAGACAACTGTTTTCGTTCTGCGCATAAAAATGAGTAGTTACGATTTGAAATTAGACGTTTTTCTTTTAAAAAGACAACACTCGAGCCACGGTTCGAAAGTATACAAATCGTCTACACTGAAAACACTTATTTCTGTGCGGTTCAATAAAACGTTGTAGAATCTAGGCGAAAATGATCCTCCTCGGCACCACCGTCGAGGTCGTTGACAACGAATATGTTGTGCAGCGCGGCCACCATACGGGCGACGGCGGCTGCGGCGGAAAATCGATCCGAATAATCGCGTCTTGTGAACAGATGCGGAAAATCGGTTGGCCCCGCCCCCGAACGTGTCTTGAGCGTTGGCCGGAAAACACAATTTTCGGTCACGTTACTGCAGAGGAGACCCGGGGACACGTACACGAGAGGTCTGTACGCATAGTGCGCTGCGGATGGAATGTATCGGTGGTCAGTGGCGTATATAGAAATCAGTTTTACCATGAGCCAATTTTCTTACAAATTGTACGAACTCTACCGATAAATTTGACTTGCGACGACATAATTTTTTTTTTTTTTACTATGCTTTAGACGCCTATTGGTGCACTCATACGACCTAAAATCGCTATTATGGATTGAACGTTCTAAAGTGAACTCTCATTCGAAAATACATCCGGTCGGAGAAGAATCGTTCAACGGGTTGATGTATAAAACATAATTTTAGTAAACGTTGAAATGTTATACGTAATTAATTCTTTGACATTTTCTAATCGAATTTCTCCGCGTACGCGTGAATTATTTTGTTATGTCAACCAACTAACTATGCACTGAGTTATAATATACTGGCACTTTATCAAATACGAATTTCCAAGAAGTTTGTACGTCAATCATCAAGTTTAAGAACACATTATGCAGCCATATGGAAAAAAATATAAAACGCTGAAACCACACTGAAAAATCGATCAATCTGAAATAAATTCCTTTAGCAATATTTGGAAATTAACTCGAACCAGACATACTTCAATGTTTTCATTGATAAATCCATATAAAATGGATTCTAAACGTAGAATTCTAAGCGGAAATTTTGGTTTTGTTTCTAGTCCAGAAAAACATGCTTTAACAGTAACATACAATAATATACGATCTTGTAATATCTTTTATCGTGTTAGTTGTAACATGTTTTAATAAAACCCTAAACATAGACTTTTTTATATGGTTTAAATATTATCGAATCACGTACCAACGAATAAAATATGTTAAAGCGAATGATAATTACAACAACACAAATAAGTGCAACATTTTTATAAGAATGAAAAGCCGTACATTTCTAATAAATATGTATGGAGTATGAAGATAATTTACATACAGACTAAAACGCTCAACTGTTATTCGTGGGAAATAACGATGACGATTACCATCGTTAAAGAATATTCACAGATCTCTTTTGTGAAAAAAAAAAAAAAAGAAAAACACTCAACTAAAATACGCAACACTACAATAATGGTGTGCCGCATTATTTTAAAATAGTTCGGTACGCTCAAATACTCAAAACTCGGTCCATTATATAACTTCTAAGACTTCAACAAGTTCCTATACATAGTTGTTGTATCATCTAGAAAGTGAATAAACGCTTAGAAATGGGCCGGATAATGGATTTTTATTATTTTATTAACGATTCTCGTAAAATTTTCGATTAAAATTAATCACGGGTTCAAACCTTTTGGTGAAACTTTGTTCATCAATTTATATTTTAGATTCTGAACGTCAGCGAGGAAGCTAGTGGTTTTACAAGGATGTTTTTTTATTTTTAATAAATACCGTACACAAATCAACCATAAATTATAATGTGTTATATTAGACATCGGCTGTATTCCTGATTATTATTATTATTAATAATAGTAGTAAGAACGAGTTATTTTACGATGTAATAATGTAATCGCATACGTGGCGTAAGGCGTTTAACGCCGAATCTGGAAATCTAGATTCGCCGCGGTTCTTGACGGACGTATTTTTTGTGATAAAAGATCTTTTCTCGAATAAATTATTATTTTTTTTTTAATTTACAACGACGAAAATTCACTCGGTTCACATATATTATTTTGTTTTGTACCTACACGTGTGTATGAGTTATATGAACATGACCTATTTGTACTTGAAATTTTTTTTTTTTTTAAGATTAAAAACATCCTTTTTATCGTAGTAGAAGACGTATCATATATTAAAATAATAGTAATGCTTTTACGACGCTGTTCGGACACCACCGAACACGTTTTTCCAAGATTCGGGTGTGTCCCGAATAACTTTTCGCCCGTTTTATCGAGCAATCCGAACGCAGAAACGCGTTCAGAAACGACCGAAAAATGAAAAAAAAAAAACAAAAAGCGATAGATGGGAACGTGTCCTACGCTGTTTGTTTATTCAAAAGTGTATTAAACGGCCGACGGAGAGACGTTTCACCGAGTTCGGTCCGGTGCTTCGTAAAACCTTTCCGCGACTACGTGCCACTCGCCCATCACATTTTTTTGTAAAAAAGAAAAAAAAGGCCCCGAGGACTATTATTTGTCCCTATCGAACAACCATCGCACGATTCGACTTTTATTCGAAACATTTTTTACCGCGTCGTTTCACGCCCGAGCATTTCCCCGTCAGTACGTATATCCGTCGAGTACATATATAGATTAATGTGCATTCCATCCGGTATTTGGTTTTTCGTTTTTTTTTTTCGTAACACAACGTTTTTCTCAACGTATTATTGTCGATACCGGCGAGCGTAGTACGTCGCACGACGTCGCGTAAATAGCGTAAATGTTCGCGTTTTTGTGTGAAAACAACGAGGGGAAAAAAACGATTATATGTCACCTACTGACAACAATCACACGATTTATATATCGTTTTTTTACATACGTACGAAAGCGAATAAGACTCGTGTACGGTCGCGATATTAGACGTAAAACGTGATATTTATCCGAAATTTTTATAAACACTCGAATATATATTGTACACAGCCATCGCACGCGTTCTCGTAATATCACAAGTTAAGTTTGTGTTTAGTTTCACACGTTCCAAAACGACGACGATATTATTATTGTCGCGCCCGAAAATTCGTTTCTAACAACGTACCTTCATGATTTTTATACAGTTTTGTGATGTCCAGTGAAAGTTATCGAACACAACTTTTATTCGCGAAAAAGCTTTTAGTTTTCACGGATAAAAAAAATTAAAGTGCGCTGAATATATTGTCGTTCTGACAAACACAACAGTTTAAATTAGGATTGAATTATTCAAGAACAATCTACCTAACAGTTTATGCGACGTAACCGATACGAGAATACGTGATTGTCCAAATTAACATAAGAAAATATTTAAATAGCCGCCTTGTCGTTTATTCGTCTGAGGAACAACTAACCGAGGTAGGTACGTATAAAGTCAAACAGAAACGCAAACTTTAAAACAGTACTTTTATTCGCACAATTTAAAATACTACATTCTTGTGAGAGAAAAAAACGAACGATTTGTACGTTTTGTTCTGTTGAAGAACACCGTACATCTTTACAACCGATATTTGATCGACTCTAATACGTTCCAGTTTACGCGCGTGTCTGTGTTTATAATGTTTAAGTAATAGCGATTACTTAATTTTTCTTATTTACCTCGAACGGACGGGTTGCGTTTTACCCCTCGCGGCGTTCTCCGTTTTACCGCTCGTGTGCTTTGAAAGTGAGAATTGCTTATTTATGAAAAGTGTCAAACACGAATAGTATTAACAATACGTAGTTATTTAATTAATACGCATAAATTATTATACACATATATATATTTTAAATTGTCAACACTTTCTTATAGAAAATACCGAAATTTAAACAGTAACTGTTTCGAGCTACGAGCGTTATTGAATTATTATTATTATTCGTAGACGTACGGACAGCGCGATGGAGTCGTAGAGAAATATGTATAAAGTTATCTATATCGTTCTATAAACAACGGGCCGATGCGAAAGCGATTTCTGTTGTACAGCTTACGAGGAAAAAAGTTCAGTATTATTTACGTTTTGTTTAGGTTATCTAAAATAAAATATGTTATAAAATCGTAATTTTATCGCCGATTATTGACCCTCATCGCTGCAGTCGCGACGATCGACCGCGATTTCGAGCCGTTTGTACACACTGTCTCGCACGCGCACTAAGTAAGGCCGCGTGAAACGAACAATAACGATAGTATCCGAACTTTAAAAACGAATTTACGACGACTTTTAATCATCCCACGCATTCCTCGCGCGGTTTGCACCCCCGCGTGCCCGTAATATTATATTTGTTTCTACATTATATACAACAGGTCCGCGTTATAATATTATCATCGCGCACGTACATATATAAGAGCTGCTGTGCCGTCCCGACTTTGTTAACACCGCGGCCGTATCATTATAATATTGTGTTCACAAACAAACGCCGCGGATTACGGTCGCCCGAAAACGGTTACCGGGCGCGCCCTCCGCCACGGCCGACGACGAACCGCGACGGTTATTATTGCGGCCGGCCACAGAAAAACGGCGACGGCAGAGGGAATCTAACGTGCAGCCGGTTAGGTTATCTACCGTATATTGTGTGTTGTACGTCCTGGCAACAACCAAATTTAACAACGACAAACATTATTAGTAAAGCAAATTATTAGTTATCATTATTAGTGAGCAATTTGACGGAGACGCGACCGCGCTTTGGGCGGATCACCGATTCGGAAGTTGTGGATCGAACGCATTATTCGATGTATCTTAAAGCGACGTGTGCGACCTTTGCGAAAAACGATTCCGACCGAGTCGCACGCGTCCTGGCGAATTTCCATGTTGGCTATACTTGGCTCAAAAATTTTCGAAATCGCTCGAAACCGTACTCCTTAGCCGGTTTAATAGTGTACGTTAAATTTTTAGCTCGTTCCGATCGTTGTTACGGCCGAAATCGGTATGTCAAAAACACGATGTTTCTCCTCGGTTTCTCGACTGTGACTTTTTTTTTGATTTTGAACGTTCCTCCTTTCTTCGAGACCACCCCTAAAAGTTCCAACTCAATCCTATCGAATGGTGTTGATACGAATTATTTTACAAAAAGAGTCTTAAAAGTTAGCATGCTAGCGTTCTTTATTTGAGAATCGTTTTGACGTAGATACGTTTTGAAGCTGAGGGACAATCTGAAAAATCGTCACGCAAAAAACGTAACGCTTATTAATAATTTTTTCGGGCCCGTATAATACGCTCTTGACTAATTCGAAAACATGATCCATTGTTTTTCCGTAAAGTGGAGAGTATAATAATTATTCGCACGACATTATGTAAGTACATAATATCTTCAAAATATTTTAAATGGATATATTTGTTAATTTTGCGTGATTTTTAAGTAGTAGTTTTTTAAGCGGATCACAAAACGTTCATAAAAACATTACGCACGTTGATGTTCAAAATCTAAATTGAGTGACTCATTCAATTTTGCGTTTGATGGTTATATTTTTTAAGGGTGAGTTATACTCGGTCTAGGAGATAAAACTCTCATTGTAAATTTTAATATGAATTATTTAAGTACCAACATAGAAAAAAAAATGAATCTCGGGGAAAACGTACCTACAACATGGAGACGCGAAGTTATAATATGTAAAAAACTGTACTGGAAAGAACGTTTTGGCGTCACTGAAAAAAAAATACGCGTTTGATGAGCAAATATTTACCCACGTTGTATACATGATTGTCGTTGTAAAATTTAAAAAATTATTATCCGTGTATTGAAACATGAAATTCTGCAGCGTACAACTTTTTCAATATAGGATAAAACGACCTGCGTGTATGAAAAATAAAACAAATCGACGAAAATTTATTAAATTTTACTAAAAGTGTACCTCTACGCCGTACACGGGAATATTATTATACAAACAAGGCAGAAATTAAAAAAAAAAAATTAAATATTTCTCCATAAAGTAATTTATAAAGGGATTAGAGATATACCGATATAATAGCCTACATCGTGAGAAATTTTGCATAACAACAACGTTGATTAATTTTGTGCAGCAACAAACTCAAATAGTTCAAGAATCCTAGTTTACTAACTTGAGCGCTAAAACTCGGGAAAGTGTACAATAAAATACGTGACTCGGTTCTTTTGTGTTCAATTCGCTAATTACGTAAATGATAAAGTTTTAAATCACGCTCAAAATCCTAAAAAAATTTATAGAAAATGACACACACGGTAAGACACTTTGATAATACATAATACATATACTTAATAGTGATGGATCGTACGATATATATAGCCGCCAGATGCAATAGAAAAATTTAGATAAAAATATTCTTAAAGTATTAAAATCATGAAAATTACTACCACGAATGGATTGTATTAAAACGTTACTTAATGTTTTCATTTCAACCGTTTCGTAATCATTTTCGTACTTAAGTATATTGAACGGGAATGATTGAAACTTGCTTTCGCCTCACAACAGAATAATGCGTATAAAGGTACAGTTCAGAATTTAATGACTGATAATATTTTCTTATGTATTTTCATTTTCAAAAGTAATGTGGTTAGATTTAAAATAAATTGTGACGGAATAGTTATGAAACTCTATGAATTTCAATAAGCCGACGAAACTTTTTTACTATTAAACTACCAGACCTGTAGTGAACGACGTAGCGCAATAGTTTAAAAGTATATGAAAAGTTTAATTTAATTTAAAAGTGTACTTTGCTTCATTAATAGTGATAATTTATTATTGTGAGCAAAACAAACATTGTATTATATAGCTTTTACAACGATATCCAAACATTGTTTTTGATTATTATACAAATTTATGAATATAAAATAAAGTGAAATCGATAAAAATAATATAAAATGGTGCACGAAAAAATAGAACATAAAACGTGGAAAACGGTTTTATGGACTACTCGAAACAAACAAAAAGTCAACGCGTCGTTTATTAACAAAATTTAAAACACGAAGCGACTTGTAAAAAAGTAATTTGTGTACAAATATTTTACAATAAACGGATCATTGTGTGAATAACATTGCCAAAAATGCGCTAAATGACACGTGTAATCTGGAAACTCGGAAAATCATTTTATTTAAAGGACGCAATGTATGCTTAAAAGAAAAACATTGAACGTGGTGTAAATGATTTCAATATTTCTACACGCTTCGTTCATTCAACGAGCAAGTAAACCAAATTTAGACTCTTTTATTTTTATGAAAATTTCTAAAAGGAAATATTTGTATTCTCGATTCAGCGTCAAGACTGCTTGAAAATATTTTGATTTTTTCGCAATCGTAACCGCCAGATCCTAAAACCACCCCAACCCCTCTTTTGGGATCACACAGTCGATGATAAACAATTTACAACAATATTATCAACTGCCATAGAAATAATCGAATGAACAAAGTAAGTACAACCAGACCGATATCTTACGGATGATTCGACTGATTCAAGCAGTCGTTCTGTATATTATTATGTTCACCTTTAAACACATAAAATCTGCCAAAACACATCAACAGTGGATCACTTCGAGAAATCTACACCTTCACTTCTAGGCCCTGCTAAAAGGATATCTGAAACTAGACAATATGATATGGCAGTTTTGAGTGTTAAATATGTGATGAACGCGTTGGTCTAAAAAAAATTAAACACTAATTCAAAACATACTTTTTTGGTATAAATAATAAGTTTCTTTTTTTTTAATGGGGCGTCTTCTATGATGCGTTGTCGTATAATGTGAGACGAACCGAAACATAAATATCACATTAAAACCAACGCTCTTTATAGTTCAACCGACTTAAAATCGTGTTTTTTTATTAACGAACATCGAGTATATTTCTCGTGAATGTAATTTTGAGTGGCATATTTAGTGAAATGTAAACGGCCGAACAGTGGTGTGTACGGTCCATTACGTTTTCATCCGTTTCTACCGACCCAGTTAATAAATCTAAATTAACAACGCATTAAAACGTATTTTGACATTTATATTTTAGTAATATAATTTTGCTGTTATAAAGTATCTGTAAGTATACACAACACAACCGCGAACACGAAACGACATGTCGAATGACATTATCGTCGGCCCAATAAATCATCCTTCTGCATGCCCGTATTTTTTTACGTTCAGCTATTGGAATCATATTTATTTATTTATTTAAAATGAGAAAGATAGTGCCGTGAAATTACATAGAAAACATGAAGTTTATTTTAATTTAATGCAGCAGAATTGGTGTAAAAAAGTTTGTTTTTTCAATAAGCATTGTCAATCAAAATCACTCACTGTAAAAAATAATTTTTGTACACATTGTCTAACTTTTATTATATTGTTATTTATCATCGTATCATAATATGTATCTATTAATTTTCATTTTCATTAAATTTAAACCTTTATCGGAATTTTAAGATCTTGTAAGTTGCAAGTCGTCGATTACTTATTAACAAAAGAAGAAAATCTCTGTGGAAAATTTTTTTTAAAGTTATGTTTTGATAAGTACATCGATTTAAAAAGCAATTAAATTATCTAACTATAAATAGCTCTGTCTTTGGTAAATTATAAACTTCAAAACAATAGCAAATTTGACACTTTCGATTGAATGAAATCAAATGAAATCTATTTAAATACTTAAGTTAAACTTCAGCAATTAGGTAGGTACCTAATAAATAATAGATACTAGTATAAAAATATCATGCACCGATATTATTTGAGAATTAAAACTTATTTGTCGATAAAAATTGTAAATGCTATAAATTTCTCCTTTGCTTGCGATTTTTTTTTTCAAATTCTTAATTATCTCTTAAAAATTATGATAGATATCAAAAAAAAAAAAAATTAAACTAAAATTATCATCCGCGAGATGTCCTGAGTTGTGCTTTTACTTTTGTAAAAGCTCGAAGATCGAAAAAAAGATTCTTCTTTTTCTGTTGATCACAGGAAAAAAATAACTATTCTTGAAATACATAGCTACGCTCAGAGTATAAATTTTAAAATATAAATTTTTATAAAAACATAACCTTGAAATATACGTATTCACGAGTACTGAAGTACCTACCTAAATATAATAACTCTACCAACATTACATACATACTTGCAATAAGTATACGGCGTAAAGTTTTAACTAAATCTCAAGTGGACGACAACAACAATACGAGTTTCGCTTAGCTGACGCGAATGGCGATATCCTCTGCTCAAAGAATATTAAATTTCAACGCCGACGCGAATAGCAAAGCAGTAAAATCCTATAATCCTATACTTACGCCAGAAACACGATTAAGAGATAAAAATAAAATTTAATTGTAATTATGAAACAAACACTTATTTGTGTGGGCATTAGATCTGTTGAGATGCACAATAGAGGTATACGCAAAAAAAAAAAAACATCAGAGTTGAAAATACCGATGTAGATAAAAAATAACGAAACGTAGAAATCGTCCCACCGCTTTCTAAGGAATCCCTTGGACTAATACGAACTAACCCTGGTAAAACCTAACGGTTATTGCACGTTGTTAGATACACAAACAAATGCGGTCAACCCCTGCAATTGTTTTACAAGAAAAATGGTAAAGTTTAAAGTACTTTCAGCCGTAGTATACGCATAAACTCTGATAATGACGAGAAAGATGTTTAATATGTTCAAGTGAAAAAACATTATTTTATAACCAAGGTTTAACCTAGTTCATAAAAGATTTTATCTAAAAATACAGCGTAAGAACGCACGTCGTAAAAAATGTCTATGAAACGTACACATTTAGCGAATGAAAATGAATTAATAGTGAATTACTATAAAAGTTTAAACTTTTGGTCCTAAAGTAACTAAAATACTAGTATACAGCAATATTGTCCGGGCATTTGAATAAACACTAGAATTATTTCTATAAGAAAACCTCTACAGATGATAAAAACTATTTTTTCCAATATTTGTTGTGCTGTTATTTCAATATTGATTGTTCGTGAAATACATTCATCTTACACGTTTTGAATACGTAATGAAGATGAGTTCAAAACGTTTATTAATTCAAAATATACAGCGTTGAAAAAAAAATGATGTTAGTCGCTGTATCCATAGATGGTTTTCATTATGTGCAATACGAATTAAATTACAAATTTACTACCTATAACTATTTTAAATTGTTTTCTTTTTATGTGAAAAATCTAAAAAAAAATTTATTACGTACCTGTTGTTTTTTTTAAAAATTATAAATTATGAATGGGAACGCATTCATATTCATATTCGGTGAATGCAAATGCAAATTAAATTTTTAAACAAAATTCTCAAACACTGTAATTGCGTAATTCAATTTTAAATTAAACAGCGTTAACTATTTATTTGATGAAAAAAATATTCTTTGTATCAAATATTATAATATTTTTTACCGGCCAAAAAAATATAAAGTAAATTATTTATGATGTACTTAATCATTTCAATAATAATTGTGCATTTTAAAATTTTCTACACAGTTTAAAAAAAAAAAAAAAAAATACTACCCTAAATCTAATAGAAATGTTATCGATCATTACTTATTTTGTTAAACTGTCATACCTTTTATAAAAATGGTTTTTTAGTGGTGAAAAACTTAGTAATAAGTAAGTAGGTACAACTAAAGTGATTACTGTACAATGTGTATCTATATTATAAACGATTTTATGTATGTGTAACTGTAGTATTTATAAAATCCAACGACTAATGTAATATTATAATATAGGTAGATAACTAAGTATTTTACTAGCAAAAACTCGTATTGTACATTTATTTATTTACTGCATTTACAATTAACATATTATTATACATGATCAATCTGAATAAATTATTTTTCTGATTATTACTCCAATAATATAACAAATTAATTATTGTTCATAGCGTATACGGGATATGTTATACGACCTTTTTTTTTTTTTTATTAGTTGTAATCGTCAGACAGTTTGTGAAATCACACTGTCAGCTGCATAAATTACGACCAAATAAATATCAAAAATTGTTTGTGTTTCATTGAAAAAAAAACAATTTTGTTACTATAAAAACATACCAATAGAACAACATGAAAAATATTTAATGAAATAATATAAATAGCGTTTTTTCAACACTCGTTTCATTTTGTAGTAAAAATAATTGAATGCATATTGACAACTGAACAATACTAACATAAGCAATAAAATACTTTTTAACAATATTTATTGCTCGGGTTTGTCAGCCAAACGTTTTAACAAAAAATATGTTATAGATATAATATTGAGTCTACATAATAATTTCTCGATTTGTTAAAAACATTTGAAATCTTTTTACTTGTTATTTATCATTTTAATACCAGTACAAACATAATGTTTCTCTGGTAATATTCTTTTATTGCGTGGTTTTCTTTAACTTGCATAACAGCAAACTCTAATTTTATTTATTTATTCTAAGCAACATGCGAATTTTCAATTTAATTTAGTATCAAACAAATTGTAATTTGTTAGCTGAAACCAATTAGAGTTGATTAGTTTTTATTCTTAGTCGATTTAAGTCCTTGATAAACTTTGGCCATATAGTAGGTACAAATGTATTATCTAGTTTCTATATTTTTTAATATTTTGAGCGTGGAAAAGTATTATTGTGTAATAAGATCGTTCTTTTTTTTCATATTTTGCTGTGATAATGTACGGAATGGTGTAGACTGGTATAATATAATTATACCCGCTTGCGTTAGACCTCTATATCTTTCTTTTGTATATTCTATAGATTTTGCGGATCTTGTTGCGCATCAACTCAAATTTTAGATTTCCATATATTTTCATCAAAAATAAAACTTTTAAACTACGGGGCTATTAATTCTATACAATTTATTGCAAATCATAAAAAATCTTTTGTTACGTACCTAAGTACATAAATTGTTAAAATTATTACTTATGAAGTGAACTATACTTTCTGTTTCTTATGAAGGTACGATTTATATCCGTTAAAAACCCCATTTACTACATTATACATTTGATGGTATCACAGTGTAAGATTTTACGACGGTAATAAATATAAATATTAGTTCTTTTAATGTATTATTAAAATAACCAAAATTGTTTATACCATGAGTATTAATATAGTATAGTATAAATATTAAGCATTACATATAATAAATATTTTTTTAATATTGTTGTAAATTAAACACATCATTAGAAAAAATTGAAGTTTTTTCACACGGACATACACTGTACACATTTATGATTGATTTTTCTGTTATTATCTAAAACACCTGTTTAATTACTATAAGACTGTTGATTTAAATTTAAAATAACGTGCGAATAGTTCAATATTTTCCGTATTACTAGTATATGACATAGTTACTGTTCATGTTCAAAAATTAACAATAACTAAACAGAAATTGTCGAGCGAATTTCGATAAAAAAAAAATCAAAATTACTAGAAAAATTATAATACAATGTAAGACGTACATTAATTTTGCAATAGCGTTTACGGAAGAATAATTTCGCCGAAAAAAACGAATTTTTTTTTTTTTTGAGATTATGCGTATTTGTTAAACAGATGATAGTATAATAACTGAATCAGCATCGATGTAAAACGCAAATCCCTTAAATTAGCATAGTAATATTATATAATGTCGAGATTTCCTTTGTTTTGAAAACGCAACAAGAATTCCGGATTAAAATACGTCTAAAGCCTAATGGATGTTTTCAATTTTATAATTTAAAATTGCACTTTTTAAACTCTATAAGACCCGATATGAAAACCGTTTGGTTCTGTGTTCAAAATAATTTCCATTTGACTATCAGTACTGCCCTGTCTAAAGTTTTTACGTAAAGTATCGTGAATAGAGAAACGGTATTGTCGAGACTAAAACTGGAGATCAAAATTCTACCGTGATCAGATGAAACGTAAAAGCTTTACACTGTATTGGACGACTGCACATTATCCACCCCAATTAACCCTTTCCCCGAAAGTCGTTACGTGTTCAAATTTATTACGTATGAAATTATTATTAATGTTAAACATAAAGTCCACATGGCACTTACCGTCCGATATCTAACGGTAATTCCACCCCTGGATACGATTCTCACCGCTTTTCGATACCATTCACCACGAAATCGACCCCAAACAGCAACATTTCTACCCGGTATGTGCGTCGGATAACCCTCTTAAAATGACAACCATATTAACGATCAGATAATACCGTTGCCGTCATCGTTACTAAAGCTACGCATCGTTAGAGCGACGAATCATCTTGGTAGATTTAAACTTTTTTTTCCGTAGTTTCTAGAACAGTAACGAAAAAACTTTAGTTACAAAAAAAAAAAAAAGAAAAACAGCCATTAAAACCGGAAACTCTAAAATCACTCGCGGACAATTTCAAGCGAAAGAACCTAAAACGACCGGTTCCAAAATCGAAAACTTTAACTATAGGTACATTTGAACAAAAAACGTTAACCGATATCTAAAATAAAAAAGATTCCAATCCATTATGTATAGTTAAGACTTATGATTTTTTTTTTTTTTTTATCGTACTATTTTGAAGTACTTACAATAATAACAACAACAAATGTAAAATACAAATCAAACGAACGGTCAGAATCAAAATTTTGTAAAAATCTATGAAATATTTAATAAACGTTTTGTTAAAAAGAGCCAATCCCTTACACTGCACGCAAACTGCCAGAAAAGATTTAGTTTTTTTTTTCCCTGACATGAGTAAAACACACAAAATAAACCACATATTCATTAAAATAATTCACAATACAGTTTACAGTATTAAATGGAATATGTTACTTTAAAAATAATTTCCGTTGAAATCGTCATCCATTTTCTTAATACCATGTATTAATCGTTTCTACCACGAATTGTTTGATTTAACAAAATAAAGGTTTAATGACGTCCACTAAAAATTTGTAAACAACTTTCTTAATAGTTTTTATCTTTTGTGGTAGATTATGTTACTTTTTCTATAAACAAAACAAAAATGAGAAAATATCGTTTTACTCCGTCCCATTTTCAAAATATACGTGCTCGACGTGAAATATAGCTGAGAGAGCTGAGAAAACAATTGTTAGACTGACGTCCTTTTAAAGTGATGGAAACGGATACAGTTTAAAGAGATGAATTGTCCTCGATTAAGCTCACAATCTTCGATTTAATTACAACACATTTGTTTGCTAAGTATCAAAATTGTACATTTATTTTGTACTAATTATCTGGCTGAATTGGTAACCATTAATCTGAAGTTATTACATTTTAACAATAATTTGTGTAAGCGACGAATATAAATTTAAAATACTAAACAGAATGTTTTAAAATAAATCCATAATAATAGTATCGAGAAAGCTTAAAGATATTATTCTTAGAGACAAAAAAGTAATCCTAACAGCAACAACCAAAATTATAGGATATTAAACGCCAAAATAATAAATATTAGATATTTATAATAGATACGACATAATTTGAAGTACCGTTGTACTTAAAATTTTGATTTGGCATATTATATTATAAAAACAATAACGCTCATCAACATAATGCGTACTCGAGCAAACTGACAATCTCACGCGGGTACAAAAATATTATTTTTAATCAAGTGTAATATATTTACAGCTGTTTGTTGATTATTATATAGTCATTTTCTTTTTGAAACAATAAAAGTGTTAAGTATGTAGATAATTACAAAATAAGTAAAGAAGAAAACAGAATTTACTACGCGTTTGTAAAATATTGAAGATAGAAATCAAAAACATCTCAAATAAATTACCATTTCAATTACAAATCACATAACCTAAGAAAATTATAGTTGGGTATTGGGTACCTACTTGAATTATTAACATTTATTACTTTTACATTTGTAAACAAACTAAACGTATCCATCATTTTAAGAACGTCAAATTTCCACCTTTCATGATAAAAATCTCAAAAGTAATGGTTTGTAATAGTAGTAATAGGTAGTTGAAAATTAAATTCATTTTTTTTCAATGTTAATTTTTGATCCTTCTATTCAATGAACACCAGAAAAAAAAACTAGAATTCTCAAGCACGTTTTTCACTCGATGAAGAAGTTTCTATAACCTCTATTTACTTTTTATAATTTTTACATAATCAAAAAGTTTACTAAACTAAATAGACATGGTTTTAAAAACTTTTAACTGTGGTTTTAAACATACATTCATTACAAAAATAATTATTTTGTTCTTATTAAGATACATATAATCAAAATAGTGATCAATCACAACAACAAAAAAGTCATTAAAACTATAAAAATGTTTCATGAATATTCTTTTTTTTTCTCCTATGTTATAATATGAAAACACACAACATTACAATTCATTAATTAAAAATGCGATCTTCGCATGTATTATAATTTGTAGATATCCATTTTAAATGATTCAACGACTAACGTTGATTAAAACTGTTATGTTTTCTAAGTTAAAGTTAAAACTCAAACACATGGATAGAACCAAATTGTGTAGTAGAAAAATGATTTTCACTTAATAGCACTTTCGTATTTTTGAACCGAATAGTCAAAACTATTTAATAAAAATAAAATTTTAATTACCTATACAAAACATTATTTCCAAATATTTTTCTCGATAATTTTTGTTGGAAATGTAAAACTTTAATGTTTGATGTTTAAATGAAACAGAAATATTTTTATGCCAATAACGACAAATCTATGTAAAAACAGAAGAGTGGAGATGATAATTTGGCCTTCAATCTTTTTCAGGCTCGTTTGTCGGAAGTCAGAACTCAACTGTTATGTAAGCATTAAGTTTAGAAACTTGTCAGATGAGTAGACACATTTTGAAAGCTGTTTATTTTAAGAAAATCGGTTTTCAGAACGCATTGTTGAAAACTTTATTATGTTATTCAACATGTACATTGTATACACAATGTATACTATAAACTTTATTCTAATAAACTTTCTAAAAAAAAAATCGTTTAAATCCAGTCGTTCAACGTCCTAAGAATATAATGGATACAATTGCTTTAATCCAAAAATGTTTTTCAAGTTGAAATACAATACATGATAAATCGTTGTGTTAAAAGTAGAAATGAAAGTGAAGCGTGATACTGAGTTTATCGTCTATTCAACTTCAAATGCTCATACGTCGATATCGTATAAAATAAGACTCAAAATTTTCATCTTGGCCCAACTTCACTTAAACGCTACTTATTAACTCATTTCAGGTCTATGAAAAGTTTTTGGAGAAACTATTCGGTTTGTTACTGAACAATTACAAACAACTGGTAAGTGAATAGTGAATACTGAGCACAAATAAGAGTAGTTGTAGCATTACTTAGTTGTACATAAACTAAGATTGATTAATCGCGTTTACCGTACTTATTTGTATAACTAATCAATATATCGTTTCAACGTGAAAAACGTAATTTTCAATAGATATTCGGTGGTCTAATTTTAGTCGTTGTAATACACGTTTGTAAATCTTTATTCAACAATAGTCATTTTCGGGTCTATTTATCGAAAATAGTCAAACTATCTGCAGCCAGCTTACAATATTATATTATATATTTCAATAGTTTAAAACTTATTGGAATCCAATAGAATAAAAGTTACGAATATGGGCAGAACGATGTTACCTAATGAAATATCCAATCCGGTTTATGCGCTGGAAACACAAAGTATTTGATTTGAAACGCGATCGATAAGTGTTCTAGCTTCAACGATCCATTGAATTTTGGAAGACCTCTATGGCGACCGTAACACAGCAAACAGCAGAGTCATTAGTGTTTTATATATTATAATTACTACACATACGATCGTCACCGCCACAAAGATATTACGTTTCGACGTTAACAAACTGCGTCACATCGAAGGAAGCGGCAAAATTTTAGGTGCGAATACTTCCTGAATTATCACTACGGGCGTCGATGAAACACGACCGCGAAGTTTCGTTTTCGAGCAGACGAAAAAAAAAATCGACTTCAATGTACGTTTAAAAAACGTACGAATACGTATGATGCTCGAAAGATTGGCCCGTATACTTACATACATATTGTTGGAAGAGTTTTCGCGATACTCGGATGGAAAAATCGAATTTTTCGTATTGCTCCAAAAATGACTTGAAAATTGTACGCGTCGTCGCGACGAGTAAAACCAACACCACGCGATGATACAAACGAGATAGAAACCTATCACGTTCGAACGAGTAGTATAAAAGACTGACATTTTTTTTTTTTAATTTCGCACATTTCGTGTCGTAAAACTCTTGATTTTCAGTTTATAGCCGTGAAACGCTCTAAAGCGATCGAAACGGCGTATACTTTTTTGGCAATCACTTCCAGAAATAATGGAAATTAATTGAATTTTTTACGCATTATTGGAATTGATAAAGTTTTAACGTCATAAAAGTTTCAAAATACTTTGACCATTTCTGAGCCAAGTATAGTTGCGTAGGGGCGGTAATAGAACGTTAAAATTTACATTTTATTTATCGTTGAGTACTGTCTGACTCGACGAACTCACTCAGAATCGTAAGTTTTGCAGTCGTCAGCAAGAGTTACAATTTGATCGGCGCTATAAGTTCACATTTCGAATTTCCTACCGACACCTCGAGCCGTCGATAATTGATTACGGAACATGGTACGTATTATAATATAATATGCACCCTATCAAACAAAAAGCGAAACGGGTTTTCGCCGCGTTTCGTGTACATTTCCCCCGGGGCAGTTGACGCGATGAACAACAACACGACAGTGTTATTTATACAATATGCCTATACGAATTTTCAAAAAAATAAAGACGTAACATACGAGTTAAAAACGATTTTATCGCATCACAAAAAAATAACCACGTGAAATATTCTTGATTTCATTTCGCATCCCCGACAATAAGTGCCATCGAACGGAAACAATTGGCTTAAATTACATCAAACTAAACTACGACTGATACAATAACCAAAACTTACAATATTACGGCATAAATGTGTGTATACGATACCTTCGTCGATTATTCCCGTCTAGTAAAATTGGAACCGGAAGAAAAAAGAAAACGGAAGAAATTTTGTCGATATTGCTTATCAATTACAAAACTTATTGATCGGACGTATATTTTTTATATAGACGTGTTACATATTTCTTAAGCAAGTACCAATACCATCCGTATTATCATAACCAACAACAACCTAGGAGCCTATAATAAAAACGCTGAATTGCTGGGAATATGTTACGTATTATTTCGTATTTCGAACTATAATAACAATAATTACTATTATACAATAATGGTTTAATCTGGTAGATTAAAAGGTATGAAACGCCGATGAAACTCGTACACGTTTTGCGGACATAATGTATTATTATTATAATTGTTACGCGTGTTCGCGCATAATAATATTGTTATAATAATTGCAGAGGAAAAAACAATGTACGGTAATTTCTACGATAAAAATAGTAGGATTAACTTACTGTATCGTGCATAATATTATTATAGTGTATAATGTGTATGGTTATCAAAAGCTTAGCAATAATATCATTTTGTTTTTTGACAAAACGCGGTTCGGTCAAAATGTCACGTAATTGTTCTGGCTGGAAATTCGTTCGTTCTGATTTACCATCCCCGTTATTTTTTAATAAATGACTTCGTTTTAAATCATTGTATAGTAATTAAGTATAAAATATAAGTCTTGACTTCTCGTAAAATTGTTGAAAGTATAATAAGTATATCGTTCAAAGGAGTTTCGTAGAAAATATACTTTGATTCGATTCTTTTTTAGTAGATAAAAAAAAAAATATTTGACAGTATAACGTGAAATTCGAACTAGGTATGTTATATACAACGAAACAAAAAAATCGATTTTCAAATAATTTTTGGTTATCTTTAACTGCCGTTCGTACAGATACGCGCATATTAATTGTAATAATACTTGACTGAAAACACTAAAATAGACGTCCCATAAGTTACCTATTTAATATTGCCAATAATACATTTTATTGGACTTGGAAAAGAAAATAGTGAATCGCGCGTTTTAGTCATTTTCATATTATGAATAATTTATTTGATCACATTTTCTTCAAGGTTATTCGGATAGGATTAAAAAAAAAAAACTCGTTGAAACTTACATAACTTACCATGAAATTTTGAACGGTTTAACAGAGTTAAAAAGTTGGTTTATGATCTCTGATATTAAAGTTTTACTATTAAATATTATTCTTGACGCATATATTGGAGTTGTTTTGTATCCTGAACTACAATAACTTAGATATTATAAATTACAGTGGTTTGTCGGAGGAAAAACTTGCGTATTTCAATTCTCAAATATTAGTTACTTAAGAATAAAAGCGAGTAAATAAAGGCGAGTAATAGATTAGAATGGAGAATTGGAGTTGTAAACCAACCTTTGGGTTGAAAAAAAAAAAAAAAAAGAATAAACTCTACTTTTTTCCTATTATTGTTATTTTAATGGTATAAGAAGTACTTAATGCATTTTTAACAGCATTTATGTGTCAATGAGAACATTTGGTGGATAGCGCATTTCACAGTTAATTGTTTGATATAACCAAGAAGAAACAATTCATGCAGTTAATTATGTTTTTGTTCTCTGCGTAGGAATACATATGATTATAATAAAACACCGTTTTATTCTAATAAAACAGCAAATTTGACTTCTCCAATCACTCTGAATAACAACATCTACTTGTGTTTTTATTCAATCGTTACAGTTTACACACTCAAAATATATATACCTAATCTTGTGAGTTGTGGGATTCTCTACAAACTATTACCATGACTTCAACTTCAACGCTTATAATATAAATAGTTAGTACAAACTTATAAAAAATAAAATATTCTATTCAAGTAAAACGACTTTCAACCGGAGACTTATTACTATTTAATTTAATTACCTTATTGACATATTTTTTAATTAATATTCATGTTAATTTTGAAAATCCGTTTGTTCAGAACATAATACATCATGTTTGTTTATCATATTTTTAATTATTCAACTTTTACTAATCTACGTTTTAGGTATGTGTTATTACAGTAACCGACATAACAAAAAAAATAACAGATTTCTCTATATTAAATTGTAATTTAACCGCAAACAACATATAATAGTAAACAGCATCTGTTGTGTCATTAACTGCTAAAAACACAATTATTCTTCAAAACTATGTCTAAACCCACGGTATATAGATATAAATTTTAAAAATAAAATAATCCCGAATTTATGCAGTTATACACAATCAATTTCACTTACGATGTATTGGGTGTTAAAAATTTTTATAAAAAATTGAAACACAAATGTACGTAAAAAAAAAATTTAGATTTGTAATAATTTTAGACCACAAAAACAAAAAACCAATTTTCATATGACAATGTTTTTTCTGTTTTCAATACTTTTTGTGATAATTGCTGAAACATCTAACTTAGAACACCCTGTATATAAGAAAAAGGAAAGTTATTTCGAATTTATCGTATCGCAAACAAAATACTTTTGAAAAATAAAACACTAAACAGTACACCAAGGGCGATATATGATGCTTAATCTGTTTGTTTTTTCTCTAATAAATAAAATCCAAATTCTCTAATATTGTGCGTCAATAAAGGATTAAATATAATTGTGGCCTAGAGGACTTTACAACCGTATTACGTAAATATTGCCGATTAAGTTTGTACAAAATTAAATAAGGATGGAAACAATATAATACATAAGATCTTCTAGGATTTAAGTTTCTATTCTGCGACTACGAACTGCATCGAGGCAACTATCGGAGGAGTTTGTGCGACAACTTATTCCTATAACTCTACACCGCCATTATAGTCCTTTGCTGAGACATTCCATTTACTTTTGTAGTATTTTAAGTCGTTTTATACGATTTAGATTGTGGATAAAATACTACCTACTTGAAATTTATTCTTATACCCTGAATGCGCTGAAAACAAGTGACTATTATTTACACTTTACAGGATTTAAAAAAAAATATACGCGAATGAATTGCCAAATAGTTACCTCTATTCTACTTTCACAATAGTTTTTGTTACTTGCACCATTGTTATAATAACGACAATGCAGGATAAAGAACGGAAACTGGATGTTTGTGAAAAATAAATAAAATTGTTAATTTGCCGAGAAAGATTATATTCATATGATGGCATCCGTAAGACGACAATTGAAAATTTTACAAACAAAAGATTAAATTTTGCATGAGCTGTTGGTTTTCTTTGACACACTGTTGAAATATTTCTTGAAAATTGGCTTCACAATTTGATTCTCTCTCTTTTTTTCTCTATAATTACACCCGTGCACAGTCTATTGCAAAAATTCCAGCTCCATAGCATAGCATTTTCAAGTCACGATAGTGGTAATATGCGAACTTTATCGTATGAACTGTTCTTCTTACAGATTTATAATTTTTTCAAACGACCCGGTACCTGTGAACCTTGTACCTATATTATAATTTATAATTTTTTACAGAAGTGAAAACTTCATGTTGAGCATTGTTTTTGTATACTTCTGACTTGTAGACTTCATGAGGTCTTTAATGAACTAAACTGCGGGGAATCGCATAAACTTGATTTTTTTAAAAAACAAATTTATACCTACAAAATATTATCGTTATAGTTCGTCAATAAGCCTACGAGGGGGCAAAACTCCGATCCAAATGTAAAAATAATCGATTGAATATTGCAAACTGACTTAAATCCTTGCATTCGTGCATGAGTTAAACCAATAATGAAAGTTAAGGATTTGCGACAATGACCAAATAATACTTTAGTGCCTAACTGAAATCATTCAACATTTCATTTTTCATCATTTTTTAATACTGTCGAGTCTTTTAATATGTATGTAAAAAAAAATTATTATTTGTTTATGAAAACTCAAATAATCTGTGATCTATAATAGTCTCATAAGTTTATGATTTATTAATACAATTTTTGTGTGTGGTTAATTTTACCAAATTATGATATTCGTACTCATATTAATACTATTTATACGTCTATGTACACTAAATTAATTTATTACATATTTAAAAGTATATTTAAGAATCGTAAACCTTGATTCTTAAGATCCCAACTCTGATTTTTTTATACGTGCACTGATGCACACCTACATTCTACATACTATACATACATGCCAACGTAGTACGTACCTATTATTACAATTTTCTGATTAGAACTCAAAGTAAACACCTAATGAATTAATAATAAAGTTATAAAAACCATGAAAAAAAAAGTAAAAATTTAAATACAAATACGTAACAAAAACAATGTTATTTTTCCTCGACAAATTTTAAAGTGATAGCAATTCGGTACCCGCAATAATGTTTTAAAATTCATCTTTGGCAAGAACAAAAAAATTTGATCATAAAATTTTGTTTAAAATAGCGTATACTCATAAAAAAACTATACGTGCTTCGATTTTAGAATTACATCGATTAATTTTTTTTTTTTTTTATGCACGTTTAATAATTCTCAAATTTAAAACAAAATTAACACAGTATAAATGTACACAAAAGTTCGGCAAGACACTATAAACTTATAAAGAAAAACTTCACTTACCCTATTTGTATTTAATTGATAATCTTGTATGATAAATAAACCACGAGCATGCGGTCTCTAAACGTTTAGTATATTTTCACGTCATACTTTTAAATATTGAGAGTTTTATACCAATAATATTCTTATTTGAGTGGTGGTAGGTGGAAAAGTACAAGATATTACACGTAGGCCATTAGAATTTAAATATCTTATAAAACACTAGCCGCGGGTAATGGAGTTTACACAGTTACTAATAACGGTTATAAATTATAGTAATCTTAAAAAAATATGACACTTTTTTTATATTGTTTTTAACACTTGTAAACACTTTAATAACATTGTAAGGTTAGATTTTTTTTTTTATTTATTTACCGAGCAAGCTCTAAATCTCCTAGTATCAATTTAACTATTTGTATTCTTAAAATATAAATTTTGTTTAGTATATTATAAGTTTTTAATTCCGTTAATTCGTTACGCCGTTACGCTATAAATTTATGTTTACTATTTATTGTTATTATTACCGACTTTGTTTTCACGGCACTCTTTGATTAACTGTACGATTTATATGATTATCCATTATTATTGTGTTCATAGTTATTGGTACATAAGATTTGCTGTACTCTTTGCCTTACAAGGCGTAATTTATTTATTCGTGGAATAAGGTTATTATAAATACTCGCACAAAAATGCAATCGTTGTGTGAAACTGTATCCCCACTGTAGGTATAGTGCAAACAAATTAGTAAAAAGTAAAATAACGTAAATTTTTTTTTGTCAAAAATAATATTGAATATACTAAATAACCGTTTTTTATCGTATAAAAAAGTCTTAAAACTTTTAAATTTTTTCATAAAATACCTAAATAACAAGACCGCGTACATTTATATATATACGTATATTTTATTTTGAATTTTTATCCGAGTAAATTACAACAAAGCGTATGTGCGCACGATCACGCTAATATTACCGGTGTATAAACGGATGCCGGTAAATTCAAAATTTGAATTGTTAAAATACGTATTATACAATGTGCGCTTACATATATAAATACTTGCTGAAATGTGTTACTACAGTTATTCGGGTTAAAAAAAACCAACCTTAATTTTGCGGTGAAAAACGTGTTGGTTGATACGTTTTGCCGATACCGAATTGACAACAAAAAAAAAAATTTTTTATATACTCCGAACCACCACACACCGTCGTACGTGCCCGAACGGATCCCGCGACTCTTCAGATAGGACGTTGGAGACAGACTGCCGATCGGGATGCTTACCCCGGCGCATTTTTCGCGTTATTCGAGGAGCGACATCTATCTGGTCCACAGGGTCTTGAACCGAGTTATCCGTCATCTATATATAACTTTTACGATATCATACGTGCATTTGTAACATTGTCGGTAATCGATAATACAGTTAATACGACGGGATGGACCGATAATTCGAGGACGCTGAAAAAAGAAATACGATTGTGTACAAATCAAATGAAATTAGTGCGTTCAAAGTGTACATGGAGCACATTTTTTGGCAGCTCTACAGAAAAATTCCGCGGTCCCCGTCCTTTTTTGTGCTTACGGGAACGGTATAAAACCGGGCGACAATAACTAACTATATATATATACGATTATTTTAAAACGTAAAAAGTTTTGAAATCAATACCAGACTGTATTGTACAGTAGTAAATTACGTAATCTTTACGTGTTTTTCCTTAGTTTTTTTTTTATTGTAACTTTTTCGATTTTGAACACCAGCGCCAGTCCAATCGCTTAGGTTACTGACTTAAAAAATCGAGGACATTTTTACACCACCCTTGAGAAGTTGTACGCAGAAAAATTCAAAAAAATCGTCGTGAAAACAATCAATTCTTCGATCTGGAAAAGAGAGTTATCCGCGATCGAGTCGGAATGCAGCTTTGGCGTGAGTCGATGTTTCCAATGCGGGAGTTTAACGGTAAAATAACGATCGCGTTTGAAATGCGATTGAGTTTGCTTACGAAAATAACTGTTACGAATGCTCAACTAATACAATGTATTATATCGCGACGCAAAACTCGTCTACGTCGCGTTAAAACCAAACGAGCGTTGAAAATTCGTAAAAAAAAATCAAGCGCACGCAGGCGAATGTGTGTCCCCGCGCAAGCGTCGCGAACGGATCGCGGATACGTCGACCGAATTAATTCGCCACCGAAACGCTATATATTATCATACGAGTCGAAACGGTTTTTTTCTCGTCGGAAAACGAGAGCCGCGGGAAAAGGAAAGTAGCCGAGTACCTATAATGTCACTACCGTACATAATATCATAACAGCAAGTTGTGTGAGCGAAAATTCTCGCCCCTGAACAACACTCGACGGCGATAAAACGACCGCTTTACGAGCAAAACGAAACATTTTTCGCTGTTCTTTTCCCAACACGCCCGTCGTAAAGTCCGACTTTGCCGGGGTCCGCGTGAAAAAAAACGAACAGCAGCTACGACGTCGGAGACAAAAAAAAAACAACCACCGAGGAAATATCCGTATCTTGTGCGTACCTTTATACATTACTGTTGTTATATACAACGTGGCGTAAATGGTCGCGAAATGTTGTCGGAACACGACAACAATTTAGTCCATAACAATTTATAGTAATTTATTTTTCCCGACAGAAAAAAAGGTAACGTATTACGCCGCTAATCATCGTTCATCACATCATACGCTCGCGGTCCATAATATTACTCGTGTATAACGTACAGATTTGATTAGATTTTTGTTGTGGGGGCTATTTATTATTTTCTATAACAACAGAGGAGGGGTGTTAGTTTGAAGAAGGATAAAAATATTTTAGGGGGCTCTTAATATTTGGGGGGTCTAAACCTCCCTAAGCGCACTCCCCCCGATCTCCGCCCGTACGTCTGCGGGCTGTACAAACATCGGCAAATCCAACAATACACTGGGCGTTTAGTCTTATTATTATTGTTAATGTGAAACTATAAGTAAATTCTATACGGCTGAAAAACAAAAATATCGGGAGGAAAAAATAATGTACTTACATTCTTATTCTGGTGGAGTTCATCGAGCTGTTGGACGCGTCTTGAAGTCATTCGTTAAAATAACGCCTGTCGTATCTCACGTGTATACGGCGGCCTATGTAGCTACATACGTGTTTGGAAATCGCAATAAAAAAGAAATCGAGTCGTTTAAAATTGGAAAATTTGCAAAAATGTATCGTTTATGATTTAAAATTTGAATTTTGAGACGCGTTAAATGAAATTCGCCGCAGCACGTGTCGAATATTTCCAAGCAATCTTACTACTACTAGCAGAAAGCGTACCGACGCTACATCGAAAAAATTATACAATTATTTAGGTTCGACGGATTTTTTTTACAAAACATCGATCGTACCAGTGTTATGATAATATGTACTCTTTAAAATATCGTCCAACGTGTTTGAAACGCGCGACACGACTATAATCCCGATTTGAGTTTAATTTTTCGGTCGCGAGTTCATCGTTCAAAATTATTATTTTTTTCGGCAAAAACGTTTATTACGATGTACACATAAAAAATTTTTCAAATATTTACGGACCGTAATAATCCGTGCGAGTAAGTTTATTTTAATATTGTTATCAGAGCCCGCGGAATTATGTGCACCAAGAGCGTGTGCTAATAAACATCAACTGAATGCGCTGAATTATTTTAAATATGCAAATTCAGTTGGAATTTTTGTGCCAACAAAAAAATATTACGAAATATACTTAAAATTATTATTATCGTTTTCGAGCAGCAGCAGCGGTCGGTCACACTGTCGACTCCTCGGTAACCGGTTACCGATCAGCGGCGAACTGAGATAACGGTTGATAAGGACGCGACGATCCGATAACGGCGACGTAAGATGGCCGCCCGTGTTATTTAGTCAGCGCGACGCGACGTCTTATTCAGTCCGCGGATCGCGGAAATTGCCGAAAATGTTCGTTCGAGGCCAACTGTTATGATAATTATTAACAGTAATTACGTATAATATACGTTCAATATACACGTTGCGTACACCGTGTGTTCAAAAAATCGAGGATCACTAGTTTCGGCTGTCGAAATATACATACGGACAATACGGACATTCGGTAAACGCGTCACACTTAATTTTTACTAATAATAATTATAATTGTTCGTGCGCAATACGTCTTGCGACGAGGCCGCGTGTTTGCGTCGCGCACGTCTAAGACGTTTTCAAAACGTGTCTTATTTTCCGTCGTTCGCGAGCGGAAACCGTCGACGCTCGTCGAATACCGTCCGTCGTCACGTTCCAGTTATTCGGGGTTTGTGCCCGCAAACGCGAATCTCACATACTTCAAACATTCGCTGTGCCGTTTTCGGCCTAGCGTTCGTTCCGTCGTCCGATGGACGGAACTCGGTCCGTCGGTGGTTGGGTTTTCGCTAATTTTTTTTGTGCCCTCGATCTTTCTATTTTACGACCGTCGGTTTTTGACAAATATTCCGGACGCTTTACTGTGCGCGGAGCGATTCGATTACATCGTATACGATGCTGTACCTACTCGCCTGAATCGGTTTGGAACTCGAGTTAACCGACTGTACACCCAGATTATAAATATATAATCTGGGTGTACAGTTGGTGGTTGTTCAAAATAATCGATAATTCCTGCGGTTCCTTTTTCTTTTTAGGTAGAAAAACGACTAGGTAGATATGTACTCATTACCGATATCTCTACTTTTTTTATGTCTATATTGAACCTCCAAACCTCGGTGATTACGTGTTTTAAAATGCATAATGTGTAAAAAAACATTTTTGCAGCACTTGCCTTGAACACGATTAATAATTTATGCTCGTTTTATAGCAGTTTCTTCTTAAGACAACAAAATGTCGCAGTTTCTGGACTCTGAAGCAGAGGAGAGTGAAGTGAGTACAATTGCGATTATTCGAGTACAGCGAAACGATAATTTGTACCCACTTTTCTAGACATTATCGAATTAGCTGTATCACAAAATAAACTGTTTGTATTATTAAATTATTGATTTTTTAAGGATGACGAATTGGATGAATTTGACAAAAAAAAAGCTAAGAGAATCAAAGCAATGGAAAGTGAAGATGATGATGATGAAGGTACTTACCATTTAGATTTGAAAGTTATCTTAACCGGTTGACTTTTTGGTGTACATTAGGTACATTAGTTGGTGAATTAAGTTAGTTATAAACAGTGCTCTGATTAGATAGTACAAATATAATTTTTAAAGTACAATACCCACAGTTGTTTCCTATCGGTATTCAACCTACTAAACCATTACTCGTAATCAAAAGAAAAAATGTGCTGGTGACATCAAATGCCCTTATCCAATTATCAATACAGTGTACATATATAAGACTGAATAGTATATTTCATGTTATGAATGTCATCAGTCAAACTACCTAAAATAGTATGATTTATAAAGTATGAAATATTGAGGCTTTAACTCGGAATAGATGATGATCTATTCATATCATCTATTCTGTGACTAAAGTGCCAAGTTTCAGACATAAACACCAAAAAATGTAATATCCATCATCATTGTTTAGTAATTATTTGTATTTATTTTCATTTTAGCATAGAAATTCTCGATTTTATGATTTTTTTTTTTTTGTTGAAACTAAAATCAGTAAAATTTTAAAAAACTTTTTTGTAATCGCCAAGATACAGGTACTTTTTACTAAACTAAAGATGTAGGCTCCAAAATGTCTTTAAAAATATTATGTTTTTAATAGAAAAATAGACCGCTGATTCTATAATTGCAGAAATTATTTGCAATGTATCAAATATATTTATTAACATAGAAGGTATCTGGTTTATAGCTACCATACAACCCCTGAATTTTATGCTCAAGTAAACAACTAATATTTATTGCTTGTTTTAATATTTTCAATGATGACTAATCACTGCGCAAATCTGAAACATACTTTGTTTCCAAATTTATTTTAAATTTGTTGAGACGTAGAATGTGACATGTCTTAAATTTTATCTGAGAAAATTTAAAACATTTTTTTTTTATGTTAGTATTTCAAATGGATTTCTAAATTTTTACAATATTTTACTAGATGACGAAGATAAAATCCGTGAAGAACTTAAAGATCTTATTGATGACAATCCAATTGAAGAAAGTGATGGTTCTGGTGATGAGTCCGATGGTTCAAAAAAAAGAAAAAAATCAGACGACGATTTTGATGATCGGTTAGAAGATGATGATTATGATCTTATTGAAGAAAATCTTGGTGTCAAAGTAGAACGGAAAGTAAGTTGTGCTTAATTTTGCTATTATTAACAAATTTTTATAGTGTTTTAAATGTCGGCTTATAGAAAAAGTTTAAAAGACTTAGGCGTTTAGAAGATGAAGAAAGTGATGATGAAGGCGTTGGTGAAAATGCTACAGAAGATCGAGAAGCAATCGCAAACACTTTATTCGATATGTCTGATAATGTAAGTAGTTTAAAATCACAAATATAATATCTCTAACATAAATTAACAATACCTACCTAAAATTAAATATTCATTTTAGGAGGAAGAAAGACCTTCTGACCGTGCTTCCGTTAGATCTGAACGAGTTGATAATTATAATATAGAAGGTGATGAAGAAGGTGGAGAATATTCTGATGAAGATGATGACTTTATTGTAGATGACGAAGGCCAGCCAATTGAAAAAAATAAAAAACGCAAACATGTATTTCATGATGCTGCTTTACAAGAGGCGCAAGACATTTTCGGTGTTGATTTTGATTATGATGAGTTTGAAAGATATGATGACGAATATGAAGAGGACGTATCTGATGATGACTATGTAGAAGATGAAGAAGATGGTGGTGAAAAAAGACAAAGACCTAAGCAACAAAAACGTCGAAAAGCAACTAGGAAATCAATTTTTGAAATTTATGAACCAATTGAATTAAAAAGGGGACACTTCACAGACTTAGACAATCAAGTAAACAATTATCATAATGATATGACAATTATTACTGTAGTAAACTGTGTTTAATTTGTTGTATTTCCTAGATTCGTAACAATGATATACCAGAAAGAATGCAACTGCGTGAAGTTCCAGTTACACCAGTACCTGAAGCTTCCGATGAATTGGATGATGAAGCAGAATGGATTTATAAACAAGCATTTTGCAAACCGAGTATCACCACTCAGGTAAAAATATGTTTTAACTGTTTTACAATAAACACATTTATGAACTATGAGTTGTAATTTTCAATATAATATAATCAATAATACCTTTACATATTATTATACTATATTTGATATCTAAAATAATGGTGGGGAATTAGTAAAATGTAGGTCTGACGTGTACAAATGATATATGTAAATGGAAGCAGTAATAATAATATTATATTTATTGCAACACAAAATACACATTATTTTATGTCAAAACACATAAAGACAAGAAACAAAGAAAATAACTATGTTAAAATGTTTATGATAAATGATGATACTATGTAGTAAAAGTCCAGAGCATTATCCAAAAGTGTTTTCAGAAAAAATAAACTATATTAATGCATCGTAAAATCAATACATTTCTCATCATTTTGTATTATTTGTTATTTTTATTTAATTTAAGTTCTTTTGTATCTGTGTACATAAAAGTTAAAAATAAAATCTTATATAATGTTGTCTTGGATTAAATAATAAATTTAATATTTATAGGAAAATAAGGGTGGTGTTGATCCTAGACATCATTCAAAAAAAGGTCCTCAAACAATTGGAAAAATTAAGAAGGCATTAGATTTTATGCGAAATCAAAGCTGTGAAGTTCCATTCTTAGCATATTACAGAAAAGAATACGTTGAACCAGAACTGGATATCAATGCTTTATGGAAAGTTTATCATTTTGATGCTAAGGTAAGTTTTATTATGTTTGACCTGTGCGTACAAATTATATAATATACTGTCAAAATAAACTGTTCTGTGTATTCATTATGTAGTGGTGTCAATTGAAATCTCGTAAGACTATGCTGATTGAACTACTAGAAAAAATGCAAAATTATCAAATGGAAATGTTAATAGCAAATGGAAATGCTCCCTTGCCAGATCATGTTCGTATGATCAGAAACGAAGATATTGATAAATTACGTGCAGTGCAAACTAATGAAGAACTAAAAGATGTTCAAGGTCACTTTATGTTGTATTATGCTAATGATGTCCCTGCTATGCAAGAAATGGCTAGGCAAAAATCTAGAGAACAGAAAAAAAGATCAAGAGAAATGAAGGAGGAAAGAAGAAAACTGGCGCTAGAGGCTGGTGAAGACGCACCAGAAGACGATGAAGATGCTAGTAGTTTAGATGATGATGATTCAAATGCAGAAACTGTCAAACCTGCCAGCAGTTCAGGGCCTTATACGATGTGTCTAAAAGCTGGACTTGGTATGTAATTACATCATTTTTATTTAGTGTTTCATGTTTATAAATTAATTATGTTTTCAGCTGGTTTTGCTCAGCGTTTTGGCTTGAAACCAGAACAGTTTGCTGTAAATGTCCGCGATAATTATCAAAGGCATGAAGTAGAACAAGCATCTGTTGATCCATATAAACTTGCTGGTGAATACTGCAACGAGTAAGTATAATTAAGCATATATAATAACATTTAGTAATTAGCTTTTAACTATACTAATTTACTAACTATGTTTAGTTTATTAAAAACTCCTGATGAAGTTTTGAAGGCTAGTAAGTATATGGTCGCTTGTCAGTTGTCTCGAGAGCCACTTATAAGGAAATGTTTGAGAGAGACTTTTTTTAACCGTGCCAAAATGAATATAGTACCAACCAAAGCAGGCCTAAAAGAAATAGATGAAAATCACAGTTGTTATACGTTAGTACTTTGTATTACTCTTTGACTTAATCGTGTACTCTTATGGTTAAAAATGTGATTCAAAACATTATACAACTGTATGTTTTATACTTTTGCGGTAGAATGAAGTATATTCGAGACAAACCAGTGAGAGATTTAACAAAAGATGATTTTTTAAAATTACAAATGGCTGAAGATGATAAACTACTTAAGATTTCATTTGATGAAGAAGTAGATGGCCTAGGTTCTCTTCCTTACATAGAAGAAGTCAAACAACTTTATATCAAAGTAAATCATCTACACATTACAATAATGTTATTCTGAACAGATACTAATATAATAGTGTAATGTTTTGTAGGATGAATTTAGCTCTAACGTACAACAATGGAATGACGTACGGCGGGAGTGTGTTGATCTAGCATACAGAAAGTTATTAATGCCTGAAATGGTAAAAGAACTGAGGCGAAATTTACTAACTGAAGCTAAAGAATATGTATTAAAAGCCTGCAAACAAAAATTAGCAAATTGGATATCTGTGAGTACCTTATTTAACCAACAAAGTATTTTTAATTAAAAATGAATTTATCTTCTGAGTAGGTGGGTCCATTTAAACCAGAAGTTGATGAAGATGACGATGAGTGGGATACTACTAAAGGCATTAGAGTAATGGGGTTAGCTTATTCTCCTGATCACGAACAAGCATCATTTGCTTGTATTTTATCACCTGATGGAGAAGTCCTTGACCATTTACGTTTGCCAAACATAATGAAAAGGCCATTCAATGATAGTGTGAAAGCAAAACGAGATGCAGATTTCAATCACATAAGAAATTTTGTAATGTCCAAAAGACCACATGTTATTGTTATTGGTGCAGATTCTAGAGATGCATTATGGTTAGTCAGAGATATAAAAGTAGTCATTGATCAACTTGTTGTTGATGAACAGTTTCCTCAAATACAGATTGAGATTTTAGACAACCATTTAGCTAAGATTTACGCCAATTCTATTAAAGGAGAAGTAATTATTATACATTTATATTACTAATGATCATGTTTATTTAAATTATAATTGTATACTTGTATTAGAATGAATTTAGAGATTATCCACAATTATTGCGGGAGGCTATATCTTTAGGACGTAGAATGCAAGATCCTTTAGTTGAATTTTCTCAACTTTGCACTACTGATGATGAAATTTTGTGTCTTCGCTATCATCAAAATCAAGTAATTATAATGTTTACATTCATTTTTCTCTGAGCAGATAATGTAAATCTATATGTACTTATTTTAAGTTTAGTTGTTTATTTCAATTTTTAAAAACTTTGAACCCAACATATTTGGAACGCAATGTCTTGGTAAACAAAAAAATTAATCATTTATAATACATTTACAAAATAGGTAACAGGTTAGATACTCCAAGACTAGAATCAAAGTATTCTGGGGTCAAACATAAACTTCAGCAATATAAACTAATTGCATGTCCAAACATTTATTATTTTTGTCCACATGTTTTCACTTCAACAAAAACTAAATAATTTTTTTTTTCTTACAAAAAAAGACATTCAAAGAACTATTCAAATTATTATAATATATTTTATATTATGTAGTTTCCTTACTTAGGTATAGTAATAAATTTCGTTATCACTAATAAATAACTAGTGAAATTTTCAACTTTTTTTTTTTTAAAGGTTTTGTTACAACAGAGTTTATAAGTTTGACTAATTTATAAAATGTGCTTAGTAATTATTAATTAATCCAGTTTTAATAGACGACAAATTTTACTACATTGACAACAAACATGTAAATACTACATTAGCATTAGCTTTTATAACTAATAAGTAATAAGGTTAAAAAGTTTTAATCTCATTAAAATCCAGTCTTTCAATTATGAGTTGATTAATTTCTATTAGTTAAATTAGGTTAAGTTTGAAATATCTTTATAATATGGATTATACTTTCCAGGAAGTACTTAACCAAGAAGAGTTGCTTGAAGGATTATTCCAAGAGTTTATCAACCGTACAAATGAAGTGGGTGTTGATATCAATGATGTTGTGCAGCGTATTTATGCACCAAATCTACTACAGTTTGTCTGTGGTTTGGGTCCTCGTAAAGCCACAGCACTAATTAAACTAATGAAACAGACCAACCAAAGATTAGAAAACCGAACTCAGCTCGTTACTTTATGTCATATGGGTCCCAAAATTTTTATAAATTGTGCTGGATTTATAAAAATTGATACAAATTCCCTGGGTGATAGTACAGAAGCATACGTAGAAGTTTTGGATGGGTCTAGAGTGCATCCTGAAACATATGAATGGGCCAGAAAAATGGCAGTAGATGCCCTTGAGTATGACGATGAAGAAGCAAACCCGGCAGGTGCCTTAGAAGAAATATTAGATGCACCTGAAAGACTTAAAGATTTAGATTTGGATGCATTTGCCGAAGAATTAGAAAGACAGGTATTTTTGCTGTTTTTATTCTCTAAAAATATTTTGTACTTAAATATTCTTGTTGTTGTTTTAGGGATTCGGAAACAAAAGTATCACCCTTTATGATATACGCCAAGAATTAAATCACCGTTACAAAGATCTTAGAGTGCCATACAAACCTCCAAATGCTGGCCAGTTATTTGAGTTACTAACAAAAGAAACTCAAGAAACATTTTTTGTTGGGAAAATGCTTTTAGCCACTGTCACTGGAATTGCACGCAGAAAACCACAAAACGATCAACTTGACAAAGCCAATCCAGTGAGAAATGATGAAACTGGTTTATGGCAGTGTCCATTTTGTTTTAAAAATGACTTCCTTGAACTTTCCGACGTATGTTAAATGTTAATGTTGTATAAATATTTAATATGTTGTGTATTGATTTATTGTTGTTTAAAACAATTTTAGGTGTGGAATCATTTTGATGCTGGTGGTTGCCCTGGACAAGCATCTGGAATTCGTATAAGACTTGATAATGGTATTAATGGCTTTATATCTATGAAAAATTTGTCAAATACTCATGTAGCCAATCCAGAAGATAGAGTTCGATTTAATCAGGCCATTCACTGTCGAGTCATTAAAATTGAACCAGAGAGATTCTCATTTGAAGCTACATCTAAGAGTTCTGATTTAAAAGATGTTGATCACCAGTGGCGACCACATAAAGACCCTTATTATGATCATGAGCTTGAAAGGCAACACCGAAAGGCTGAAGTAGACAAGAACAAATTAAAAAATGCCCAAACATACATTAAACGTGTAATTGTTCATCCGTGCTTCCACAATGTGTCATTTGCAGAAGCTGTTAAACTATTAAAAAACTCTGATCAAGGGGATGCTATTATAAGACCATCAAGTAAGGGTGCTGATCATTTAACTGTTACTTGGAAGGTAGCTGATAATGTTTATCAGCATATCGACATACAGGAAAAAGGCAAAATCAATGCTTTTTCATTGGGACGCTCGCTTTGGATTGGTTCTGAAGAATTTGAAGATCTAGATGAAATAATTGCACGCCATATATCTCCTATGGCTGGCAATGCCAGAGAATTATTGCGTTTTAAGTATTATCGTGATACAGATGGAGGTAATGTTGAAAAGGCTGAACAAATACTTCTTGAAGAAAAAAATAATAATCCTTCAAAAATTCATTACATTGTATCAGTCTCTCAGGTTTGTTATTAATATATATTTATATATATATATTTTTTTTTTTTTTTTTGACAAAATTTTGGGTAGTAAAACTGTTCTGATACGTATAATCCTTGATTGAAAGTAGAATTGTTTTTATATGTACCTAGCATATTAAAAAATTTGTCTTTCTTAATTATTTTAAAAGTTAAAAACATCTACAATTTTTACCAATAATAGTAAAATACACATAAAAATTTGATTAAATTTTGAACATAATATAGAACTTAAACATTTTTGAATTTGTTAAAAGTTAACTCTTTTGTTTTTGAGCCATATAAAGGCAAGTCTTTGAAAAAAAAGTTTTTTCATTTTGTATTATGAGCTGAAATCCATAAAATTTAAATTTCTTATAAAAGTGCTTCAAATTACTTGAAATTTTTATGATTTTGAAGTTAAATACAGAATTTAAGTTCTGTATTTAACAGTTCATTTTTTAACCAGTGATTTTATGCATTTTTGCAGAAATTTCCTGGCAAGTTTCTACTTTCGTGTTTGTCAACTCGTAGTTCAAAACACGAATACATTACTGTTACTCCAGACGGTTACCGATTCCGTGGTCAAAATTTTGATTCTATAATGTCTTTATTCCGTTGGTATAAAGAACATTTTCGAGATGCTACACCTCATGTAACACCAGTGTCAACACGATCAGCTGGACAAAATTATGGACCTTCTCCTCATACAGGTAAGTGTTGTACTAATGCTTGTTAAAAATGGTTCGTTGCTAAATTTATCATTTATTTTTTTCAATATTTTAGATCCTTCACCAATGAATCGCAGTCATAGTAGTCATTCAAATATCACGCCTCAGTATTCACAATCTCCTCATGCAGCATATAACAACATACAACCATCTGCATACAACACTGTAATTATTTAAAAATAACTTTTATCTAAAATATTTACTAATAGTTTGTTTTTACTTAAGCCGTACACACCATCTGGACAAACTCCCTATTTGGGTAGCTATACTACTCCTCGTTATGGTACTACCCAAGCTGCTGTTCACGATGGTGTATTTCTTCATCCGAGTTCTCTCACTCCGATTGTACAAAGTAGCCCAAGGCCGTCATCTACTTCTAGAGCACCTGTACAATCAGCAGATCCAAATGACTGGAGACGAATGGCCGAAGAATGGGCTAAAGGTAAACAACGAGGTGATGGAGGATATTCTACACCCTTGTCTGATGGAGGTCGACACACACCTCGTAGCAGGTGAGTAATAAAGAAAACAATGTTTTAAATTTTAAAATTATTTTTGTAAGTCCAAATCGTCTACTAGAAATCGTAGTATTTTATGTCATTTTTTGAACTGATCCAATGTAAGATTCATGCTGTGTGCAAAAAAACTAAGCAAACTTCAAACCAATTTAATTTATTTATGTTGTTTTGTTGTTGCATTAAAGATTAATTATTTATTTTACTTAAACACAATTAAATAAATTTGTTTGAAAACTTAAAAAATATTGTGCTGTATATTAAAAAGTTACCTCTTGGACATCTATCAACTTGACTCCAATGTTTTAAAAATACAATCACTTTTACACTTAAACTTTTAAATTGTCTCATCAATCCTAAATTGTTTTATTTTATTCTATTACTTGATAATTTGTTTGTACTTGTTCTATAAAATACAGAGAACAGCTTAATAATGTACCGAGTTATCTAAAACTTGACAGTTATCATAAATAAAGAAAAAATACTATTTTTGTGTGAACCTGTGTCATTAAAATGCAATTGTTTTTTTTTTTTTTTTTTAATATAGGTATAACAATCATCGTTATAACTCAAATAGAGAAAGAGAAACTAGTGTTCCACGTAGTGATGCTCCGTCTCCCTCCCCAAGTGCCTCATCATTTGGATTCCACTCGCCATCTCCATCCAAAAACTACAAAAATAACTATTCATCTTCATCACATCATTCAAGCAAGTCTCCACGTGGTCCATCATCTAATTCTGGTACGCCATACGATCCATTCACAATGGATCCTGGGCAAGAATCGCCGAGCATGTATGCATCATCATCACGCTCAAGTCGAAATGATGACTGTATTGCAAACATGAGATATGCGTCACCCGGTGACAGGTGGACGCCCAGATCTGGTCGTTCAACTCCTCATACCATTAATAGCCCTAGATCAATGATTGAATCTTCTATGGGTGATAACACGCCGTTATATGAAGATTCATAGATTTGTTTATGATTGTCTCATATTTATTTTATTTTTTTTTTAGTTAATTCTCAGTATCCAATTTTAAGAATAAATTATATTTTATATATTTTTTTAAATATATACATATGTTTTCATTTAACAATATCTTAAATTGAATTTAAAAACTGTGTAACAATTTTTATTAAATCATTGAATGTGTAAAACGTGCATTGGGTAGTATTTGGTGTCAAGTATAAAGTATTTTTTTTTTTTATATTATGACAAATAAAAATTAAAACTGCTTTATTAAAATTATAATTTATTTATAAGATACATATCTAATCAACAATATTTTAGAGAAACCAAACAATTACTATTGTTAGCAAAACTGATTAAACTGGTCTTGTTACAGAAACGTTAATTTCATATATTTAGCAATTTATTGTCGTTTTATGATTAAGCCTCATGCTTGTATTTGAGATTTACTAAAATACATCATACGTATGAAATATGGACTTGTATGTTCAGGACTTCAATTAATTTAGTACCTACTAAATAAATATTATATTCGTAACAACGTACAAATTATAAACAAAATTGTGTAAAGTTGGCTTTGTAACTATGAAAACAGAACAACAAAATCACAGCCTTGGATTGTTGTGCACCACCTCTCACTAATGATTGTGAAATACTATTTACCATGTACGTTTAAAATATCTGATTATTAAATATGAAAAAAAGGCCCTTGTGCTGCAATTTTCAAATGATCTTATTGGTATTTTGCAGGATAGGTATATGTTGTTTATTATGAAGATTTTGGTCAATATGCGACCACTTCTCTATTGGTACCCAAAACTAATGAATATTTTTTTTTTCTCAACTGTTTGGAAAAGCATTTTATTATGTTTTGAGCATGAATCCCTACATTCATACCTAGTTTACAAATAATTCAAATTTTGGCGAGCGAACAGTGTAGTTCTTATTATATTTTGCATGTTGGTGACACAGACCGCAGAATTACCAGAAAGCTCACTTTTCTTGAATTACACGGGTTCTTCTTATGGGGGATAGATTTGCTACAACCGTTGTGATATCAGTGTAGCGTGTATAGAGATAATAATTAATTGCACATATCCTTTGGTACCGTATTACAACTTATTGATACAATAAATATTGTACAATAATAATCATATCAATCATCACGGAAAAATATAACGATAACTTCAAAAATGTGTAGAATCAGTTTCAGCAGCAAAAGAGAATTTTTAATTATTTTCAAATCTTGGCTACACTGATATTTCCCAAACATTTTTCTATAATTTTCGAGTTCCGTGGCCGATGATTGATGAAGTGATACACAGTATTAAATTCGTGCCCTTACAGTTGTTACTGGTTGTGCATTTACACTTTTCAACGATGACTTCGGCTCTGTACTTGGAACATTATTTGGACAGTAAGTAACCTTTTGTCGTTTTGACTGCCGAGTACAGTAACACTACAACATTTCTATACTTTGATGTTTCAGGTTTGGAGAACCTTCCGGTGGAACTACAGCGTAACTTCACTCTGATGCGGGATCTAGACTCGCGAGTCCAAGAACTGATGCGCAACATTGATAAGTCGTCCGACGATTACATGTCGAACATTAAAGGATACTCGTTGGAGAAGAAAGTGGAAACCTCGTCAAGCATTCAGCGTCAGTTTGACAAGGCAAAAGAATACGGTGATGATAAAGTTCAGTTGGCCATTCAAACTTACGAGTTGGTAAGTTTTATTTGGATTTTGTTTACGTTACTTTTTTTAGACATTTTTATCAAAAATATTCATGTAGGTTGACAAACATATCAGGAAGCTGGATTCAGATTTGGCACGGTTTGAAGCAGAAATTCAAGACAAAGCCATCGCTGCTGCTTCAAGAAACGCCGAAGAAAGCTCGCAGAAACGTAAGTGCCTTCCTACTACAGAACTTTGATTGCGTTTAGATAACTTAATTTATGAGATATGTGTAGGCGGCCGTAAGAAATTAAAAGACAAAGAAAATAAAAAGAAGAGTGCATCTAGTGAAGAAGAAACGGTGACTAAAACTTCTAAAAAGAAACCTTTAAAAAAAAGTAAGATACAAATGTCATAACTCCTGCTTGATTTAAAATGATAAATAATTAACGTTATAGCGGGTGGCAAAACAACGAGTGTGGTACCCAACAAAACTCCTGTCAGTGTTGTTACCAATCCAACTAACCCAACTAGCAGTGTCACTAGTGTTGTTGTAGAAACAGGGTCTCTTACTGGTGCATTAGTTGGTGCTGGAGTCACACACTCTGCCGAAGTTTTGGACATGCCCGTTGATCCAAATGAACCAACGTATTGTTTGTGCAACCAAGTTTCTTACGGTGAAATGATAGGATGTGATAACCCAGACGTAAGTATTTTTGTTTAATTCGTTTTTTATTCTTTGAAGAACTTTCTGCAATCTTTGATGAGATAGATGTTGAAAATCCAATCTGATACAAATTTTAACTCATCACAAATCTGTATTTTTTACAATACATGTTACATACCTTAGTTAAATGTTGCTGTCCAATTGGTTTATAAATGTAAAATCCATCATATTATTTAATATTCGGTGGAAAAAAGATGAATGTTTTGAATACATTATTAAAGAAAAGAGAAAATGGAGTTAATAAACTAAATGATTAAAGGGCTGTTATACTGGATGTATAATGTTTGCTTATATAATATGGTTTTGGTTAGAAAAATTCTGAAAGAAGCTAATTATAGGCTGAATAAGTGGAGATGACGAGAAGGGATTAAGAATAAGTAGAAATAGAACAGTGAATGTAGCTTTATAATGTGTGGTATTGTGAAGACTCGTATCATATAAAAACTTAATGTATACATACCAAAATGTAATCATTTAATATTTTATTTCATTTTATATACTGTTGTAAATAAGACCAACAATAAATGTATTTATGTTTGTATTTATGTTTTAAATTCAACTAACTAAATGTCATTTTTATTTTAGTGTCCCATTGAATGGTTCCATTTTGCTTGTGTTAAATTAACAACCAAGCCAAAAGGAAAATGGTTCTGTCCTAAGTGCATCACAGACAGGAAGAAGAAGTGATTAATTTTATACTTAAAAATTGTATTATGTCTCAAGAAAATACACTGACTAAATAAGGTTCATTGTCTATGTTGGAAAATTATTTCCTAATGATTGTACCCATTAACAATTTTTTTTTTAATGATTAAAATTTCATTTATTTGTAATTACTATTTTATAATTAAAATACATAGCACAATTACATTTACAAAAGTTTGTATAACCGTGTATTAAAAATCATTCGACTCAATGACGATGATACGACTTATTCAAGAAAAATCGATCAAAGGTGTATTTAGTTACTATCTGCAGTATTTTTTTAAATATGGTTTACGGGTGTAACGAAGAATTTCTCAAACAACACTTGGACGGCGTCGCTGTCCAATCGTATTCGTATGAACTCATGTCTTTATACTCTTTGTCGCACATTTTCCCCGTTTTTACAATGTTGGACCAGTAGAGTCTCATTGCTTGAGGACTCTGTTTGTGCGTGACCAAATGATCGTTACGGCATCCACGACTACGAAACTCCGTGTCGAAACGCCGATCGTGTTTTCTCGTTATGTTCAAAGGCGCTAACCAAACGCCGACAGAGACGTCTTCACTGACGTACAGGCTGAAATCAAACTACGATAATTTAGTACAATTATTACTGTTGTTTGGTGGTGGCTATACTCGAACGAGTGTACCAGTAACACATTACTTGAAATAGTCGCGGTTGTTCACGATATAAGTGACGAGGTCTTTGGACAACACGTAGCCGCCGCCCAAGGCGTAGGGCAAATATCTGTCGCACAACGTCCATCCGGTTTCTTTCCACTTGCCGGCCCTCTTGACGCGAGCGTTGCCGTCAAAGTATCCCCAACAGAATTTACGCCGCGGGGCCCGTTCCAGTTCGCCGACCACTCTCGGCACGTCCACGAACGTGTCGTCGTCGCATTTCAGCAAATACTCAAAGTCGACGTGGCGCACGCCGTCCAGCGATTCCGACAGTTTGCGGCTGAGCAACTGGTACCCGTCGGGCACGCTCACCTCCAGCAAGTCGTCGTGCACCAGTTTCTCCGCGGCCAGTCGTCGGTCCCGCGACACGGCAAACAGTACCCGGACGCCGCCGTTCGCCCCCTGCGACGCCCACGTCTCGCGAATCACGTCCCGGCGGTTTTGGTTCTTCACCGCGGACACAACAAGCACGAGCAGCTTTAACCGGCCATCGACGACCCGCGATGGCGGCGGCCCGGTCGGCATCAACGCCGTGCCGTGCAAAACGAACAGCGTGACCGTGCAACCCAACACGAACGAGAAACACGCGGCGAACGCGACGGTCGCCCTTCTCGGATTTGTGAACATCGGTCGGACACCGCCGCATTTGTAGCTCGTCGGCGAGAAACGCTTTTTTGAAACGTTTCGAGAAAAAAATCGTTCTTGATTAAATAATATTGTTTACCTATTTTATAGACACTTACGACGGTACGGATTTCAATAATACTACTACTCAAACGCTATAGTGCGGCCTTGCTTAAAAATCGACACGCGCGTCGTTTACGGATGACAATTATCGTTACATCTCAAGGTGTTTATAACAGTGGTGTTGAGATGCACGGTCCTGTTTGTTTAACGAAGATGATGAATTCACCTGGGATGTATTATTCGTTCTTCCTGCTGGATTGATTTTATATTTTTTTTATTTTATAATTATTCAAACGACCGAGAAATGGTTAATAAACCGTTAATCGAGTGACGACGTGTTGAAAGTTCTGTGCTGTAGACCGCTGACCGGCGTTGTAAAACATATAAATTGAACTGACGTTGATAGCTGCAGCATCTGTTGATGGCAGAATGCGTTTGATAACAATTATAGATAAATGTTTGATTCCTCCTTATCATAAATAATATAATCGTACCCGCTGGCCACTACCCAGCCCATTCGATCTTCGAAATTATAGTAATTAATACTGCCAAACTCTAATAGGTAATATCTAATTATTGTCTTCGGAAGAAACGAATGATCGGCTGACACCAAAAGTCCGCGGCCCGTAATCGTGATTCGCGTTGTCGGATTCCCGAGCCGTTTGCCTCTCCGTTGAGACCGGTGCGCGTAAATATGGCCATGTGGACGACGTTCACCAACACAGGTACGCTTGAAACCTATCTACTCCTGGTTTAGAGGTGTGGAAAAAAGAATTTGTGGTTTTTGTGTGAGGACCGTTGCTCCTGACAAAATTTTTAGTTGGACGGCGTTGTTCTGGATCTAGATTTATTTAACAACTAGATTTAGACGAGGAAAAAACTTTCTCCCTAGTCGCGCGATAAGTTATTTAAGTACGAGAAAATCTGAGAGAAATAAAAAAACTTTGTACTAACTACTTGCCCCTAAGTATGTATACTTATAGGTACGTTTCGATACGCATTTGCGGGGCACTTATCAGTTTTTGTAAATTTTAAATAAAACGTGCGAATATTTTGTCTATACTTCTGTATTTTGGTCTTAAAAAACGTTTGGGATGTGCACTGTGCACAACAAAACTGTCATGTTAATGCTGAACCCCTTCTCTTTATACATGGGGTCATTGTTTTATAATAATTTGATTCTCAAACTTGTATACAAAGCTGGTTTTAGGAAGTAGAAATAATAATTATTTTTGTATCAACTTTTTTAAGATTTAATAAAATGATTTGTCAACTATTGTTACATAACACCTATTACCAAGAAAATGTAGTTATATTATAAATAATTTGTAGTTAAGTTCTTAATCATTTGTACAATCATACCCGATTTCAGTCAGTTTTTCTATCTTAATTCTTATTATTGCATTAATCTATAATAGTTAATAGTTTCTCATTGATTTTATACTGTTACCCTAAATTACCTATGTTTCTAATGCCTACGAAAACCTAGATCTGTGAAGTTTCTCTTCTATACCTAGTATAACATTACACATCAGAAGTTAATGTCTTTAAGTAAAACCAATAAAAGTACCTGGCTTAAGAAAACCGGAAAATAAAAAATATTTTGTAAATGATTAAAATAATGTTTTTACAGTAACTTCAAATTTTAATTTTTATATGATTATTACTAGGGACATCTGATCCAAGTCGAGAATCTGGTTTGGGAAGCGACTCTGACAACATGGCTGAATTGGCTCAACTGTTACAAACTGATATACCAGAAGGCCGTAATAGTTTGACCGATAGCCATGTAAATTTAGAACGTGTAGCAGAGTATTGTGAGGGAAACTATTTTCAAGCTGAGAATAAACGATTGGCTTTAGAGGAAACAAAAAATTATACTACTCAGTCCTTGGCTAGTGTTGCTTATCAAATTAACACTCTAGCCTTTAATTTCTTACAACTATTGGATCTGCAAACAGTTCAGCTGTCTGAAATGGAAAGTCAAATCAACCACATCGCCCAGGTAAACTTTCTAGTTTGTAAATATTAAACAAATGTAGACGTCTTAGTACCACGGCTATAGATGTAGCGGTGCTTAGTACTTATATTTAGTTATGAAAATGAACGTTAAAGAAAAATAGGTAATTTGATATGAATAAAAATTATATGAGGGCTGCTGATGTGTGTATATAAAGGTATGTGGATATCTATTACTAGTGGCCAATCCTAAATAGTTTAAAGAAGACCAAGAAAAAAAGAAGAAGATGCTTACCTAATTATATGTCTTGTAAAATTATTATAATCTCCAAACTATTATTTTGTTTTTAATTTAATACTAGTGTCTTGGCTTAAATTCAAAATTGTATTATGATATTCAAAAATTATTAAAATAATATTTTATCTAACTAAAACAAAAACAATAACTTCAACAGATGTAAGTAATTACTGGAAAATATGATTTTAATTTGCACTTTCTTCTATCACAAGTGCAAACTTTTTTGTAAACACCTACAGAATGTACTTGTAAGTAGCTTTATTCAATGAATACGAGGACGTAATCCCTTTTTATTTTACAGAATGTAATGATTCACAAAGAAAAAGTTGCTAGAAGGGAAATTGGTGTGTTGACTGCCAATAAAACAACCAATCGTCAGTATAAAATCATTGCACCAGCTAATCCAGAAAAACCTATAAAATATGTTAGGAAACCAATTGATTATACAGGTATTGACTATAATATTTCAATTATTATATATAATTCTCTGTTCGATTAAGAGCCAACCTTGAACCTCAAAACTGAAGTTCTTTTGTTTTTTTTACGCTATGACACCAGTGCTTATTCATAATTTTTTAAAATATTAAATTTGATTAAAGAACTGAAATCATAGAGCTAGGGCAATTGCTTTAGCTACAGTTGATCAAAAACATTATGTTTAAATAAAATACAAACAAGAGTTTTTTTTTTTTTTTTTTTTTTTTTTTTTTTATGATTTTAGTAGTAGTATTTTATTATTAAGTATTTTTAGTGTAATATAGTATTTTATTTTATAACAAATGTCATTAGGTACTATATTTCATACAAATATTTGATAAAACATTAAAATAAATAAATATAATATTGTTTATATGATATCAAAAACAATATATTTTTACATTTTTTGAAAATAGTTGTATACCTCTAAATGAAATGAATTAACTTCAATTTTAAATAAATTTAAATATTTTCATACCATATTTAACTTTAAAATGTATATTTTAAGATTAGCATTAATCTGAACTTAGCTAAAGGCATTCAGTAGAATGCGAATAAACATTAATAATCAAAATATTTGCAGCACTTGATGATATTGGCCATGGTGTTCGTAATACTCCTCGTATGGTTCGCCAACCAATTTCTAATAGTTCCAGTGCATCAATTAACATTTCTTCTGTTGGTCCGGCTCCCACAATTAAACCGCCTACTCCGCCAGCTGTAATAAGAGCCAGTGGGTCATTAAGCAAAGGGTCTCGTGAATACCGCACACCTCCTGCTGTTGCTCCACCTCAAGTTCCCAGTCATTATGCCCCAAATTATCCTCTTGGTCATGCCAGACGTGAAAAAGGACCCGGCTATAATACTCTGCCTTTACATCATACTTCCTCGTCAAGTAACATACAACCAGCCCCAATAATTGGAATGGTACATCCCATGCAGCAATCTGAACAGCCGTCTTCTTTAAACTCCATGCCTCGTAAGTAAATTTGCATACCTGTTATCAATGTTTTAATGATCCCAATTAAATTTTTGAAATATTGATCCCATTAAAAACATCAAATATTATGAATGAATAGTATAAGTACTCATGTATAAGTAATTACTCTTGATATTCAACGTTTTTTTTTTAATAAATTATTTTTGTTTTTAATATGTTTAGCATAAATAAATTTGTAAAATACTCAATTATCAGTTCAATTATTTAAATCTAAGTACTATTTAATAGAAAAATTAAAATTATCAAGTACCTAATACTTATATTATTCTGCAACACATTATATATGTTTAATTTTAATTTAATTACTTTTTAGCTCCGCCATCTCCTCATACATTAAACACGAGAATGGGAGTTGGACCAGACTTGTTAGACCATCATCACCACCAAGGTTCTTTTACTTCAACTATTGACCATTATCGTTCAAATACATCTCAACAATCATCTACAGACCATTACCGTTCAAATATTTCTCAGCAGTCTACTGATCATTATCGCTCTAATACACCTCAACAATCAACTAACGATCATTACCGTTCAAATTTATCCCAACAATCAGCTACGGATCATTATCGTTCTAACACGTCTCAACAATCGTCTTCTGATCATTATCGTTCAAACATAACCCAGCAAACATCTACTGACCATTACCGTGCAAATTCATCACAGTTGCCTGGTATTTTAAAAAACTCATCTCAATACCACGCTTCATCTGCAGTAGTAACTTTGCCTCAACAGCAACATACTAGACAAGCATCGGCTTCTCCGCCGTTACCACCGCCCCCTGAAGATAATTTTGGTCATGTTACTGCTAGTCCAATTGTACCCCAGGAGCCCGATCTTCCGGGATGGGTTCCTAAAAATTATTTGGAAAAGGGTAAGTTTGAATAACTTGGCTAAAATATTGTATTTTATTGCATATATTATTCAAATCGTTAAATCTGTTTCAGTTATTGCAATTTATGATTACTACGCTGATAAAGACGATGAGTTAAGTTTTCAAGAGAATGCTGTTATTTACGTGTTAAAGAAGAACGATGATGGATGGTGGGAAGGTGTAATGGATGGTATAACTGGTTTGTTCCCAGGAAATTATGTTGAAGGTTGTAAATAAAATAAATTTTGTGATTTGCTTTTAATAGAAGTTAGTAACATACAAAGATAATTATGAAAATTATTAATGTTTAATATAATACATATTTGATATTATTAGTTATAAATATAACAATTAATGATTAAATTTTATGAAATAATAAGTTGTATAAATAAGTTTTTTTTTTTATATTTTAAATGAAAAATGAATTTTAATATAAGTGCAGCATTGAATTAAAATGACATTTATGTAAAAAACTAAATAAATACCAACATTTTTAGTTAAGTTTCAAATAATACATTATTATTTTAGTTCAGTTAGTATTTTTTGATGAGGTTTATTTATGGTTAATAACTGACTTTGTTAAATTAATCGTACGCTAATTTAAACTTATAAAAATTGTAATTTATGAAGCAAATGGACATTAAAAATATTTTTACTTTTTATACTACTTCATATTCCATCATTATAATTGCATTCATTTTATTTTAATTTTAATATAAATCTTTAAATTTAATATTTATTTCACTTTATATTCAATATTTATTTATGTTTTAACCTGTTTAAGTATAAATATTATTTACTATGTAGTATTGTATTTATTTATATATACCAACCACAATATTATTATTTATCATAATAATACATTTATATTATTCAACTTATTTTCAATATAATTAATTTATTATTGCTATTATTTTTTTTACTACAAAACAATTTTAACAAGAATTGGTTGGGTTAGCAGCTAGTTGGACAAAGCTGGACAGTAACTAGTTACAAAGTTACTAAAATCAATAACTTTGTAACTTGTAAGTTACCTACTATATACTTAATAAAATAGGTCAAAACTGTTACCTGTTTCCAGCTACCAGTCAACACCATGTCAATCATTATACTAAAATACTAACTATAATATAATATACCATTGGTACTTTGTAAAAATATCAAATTTAAAAAGTAACTTGTCACATAACTTAGTTACTTACTAGTTTTGTCGAGTAATTAGTTACTTTTTTGTTCATGAACTGGTTACTTAATTTAAGAAAGTAACTAACTTACTCAGTTAATAAAATCAAATAACCTTCCCAGCTTTAGAGTAGATCACTGATTGAAGTGGGTTACTGATTTAATAGGTGTAGTTAAAAATTTGATCTAGCTCAACATACTAATCCCTTTCAAGCCTGAAACTTTTTGAGCCTTAAAATATTTTTTTTTTATAAATTCTTGTTAGTATGATCTAATAAACATTCATACAAAGTTTCATGTATATTTAATTTTTTTTTTTACCTGTGTTACTGTTATTACAGTGTCATTGGGTTTTTGTGGACACTGAAATATAAATAATTATTATTAATCAATACTTAGATATTCAGTATTACTCTCTAAATATCATTTAAGCATCAAATTTAAGCAAATTACAAAAATTTCAATTTTAATAATTGAATTATTAAATTCTTTTAGTGTAATAGTTTATGATTAACATTTAACAAACTACATGTAAAATAAACTTTTATCAAAAATAAATAAAATAGAAAACAATTCAACTATCTTTGAAAAAATTACTAGCTACTCATATTTTAAAATCAAAAGGTTTATTTATTCAAATAAATTTTTTTTTTTAGAGTAAATTCTTGCTTTGAACGTGGGCATTTTACAGATTTTTTGAGGGGGCTTAGTCCTTCCGGTTTCCAAGTCCCAACCATAGATAATCAAGAATTCTTTAATTTTCAAGTCCCTCCTAATTGCATCTTTGAGTTTAATATAAATATTCCATAGTAAATTTTAAAAACTTGACAATAATATTTTGACACAAAACAGCACGAGGTACTATCACAATGTATCAAAAAAATTTACACCATTTAATCAAAATTATTTCCCTACATTCTTAGAAACTACCGGGCAGACTTTTTTTTAAACTTTTTATTAGAGATAGGAAAGTTTGTGTTGTTTAACATACTGTATTTTTAAATCTTAGTAAAATTGTGTTAATTACAAATTTTTTTTGAATCACAAATCACAGGTATGAGTATGACCAATATTCCAACTTAAAATTAGGTATTGAAGAAAAATTGTGACCATTTTTGTAATTTGTTAGTCACAAACTATATGTCTCCAATTTTGTAATGAATTTTCAATACTTTTTACCAAAAATTTACGTTTTTAATAAACCAATTTGACAACAAAAATGTTAATTTTTTAAAATTTCAAAAGTCCAAGTTAAGTTTAAAAATATTCAACAAATTTTGAAATTTGTATCAATATTGAGTGTAAGTTTCCTATATATGATTGGGTGAAAATTCCAGGTTCCATTTGTACTTTTTAAATGTGATGACCAAATAATAACAGATGAATTTTTCTTAGACGGTTTATTTTTTACTTTTTGTTTTCTGTGATCATTTTTTCGGGTAGTAGAAGTGGTCCGATTTTTTAAGTCAGTAACTCATCTGTTTGGTTTTTGGATCTAGATGGTACTTTATTTCAAGCGTTTTTTAAACTTTGTATTATTTTTATCGTCCAAAAACCAAAATATTTTCAAAAACTTTGGGCTAGGATTTTTTAGATAGTTAAGATTTTTATTTTAGAAGGTTTATTATTTAAAATGTTTTTGTTAAGTAATGATCCAAAAACACAAATTTGATGCTTTTCAGTATTGATTTCGGGAAGTTGGAAAGTAAATACGGAGATAAAACACCAACCCCTGACACTCCTAAACAATAAACAATATTAATTATTATGTTTATATTTTTGATTGTGCTAGAAAACAACGTATTTTTTTGTACATATACTATAGGCTATAGCAAATATTACAAATGTATAAACGGTAAAACCATCATTCAGTATTTTACTGACACCGGAGTATTAGATTTCGTTGTAATTATTGTATCTAGATTATAAAAACGAAGATGTAGGCGTGTAGCCAAAAAGTCTCCTATAAGTAGGGTAATCTAAAATAATCTGAGTACCCACTGACAAGTGAAATTTCTGCTAAATATAAATAGAGCTTTGAAATTTTTGAAAATTACTAATTTTTTCGAAGATTTAATTCATTAATAACAACTTCAACTTTCCAAAAAAAGTTTTGAAAATATAATACAAGATAGTGCTTAGTAGCTGGCCTACATCGCTTGTTGGATATGATCGCTTGTCGCAATAGATACTGGAAAGTGGATTACTTGATACTTTGATAATGTAAACACCCAGGATAGATTATGAAGATATAATATCAAAATATTTCATATTTATTATTTTCATTGATCATGTAGGTAAACAATAAACACTCAAATCTTATAGCCGCGTGTTACTGCGTTAAAGAATTTAAAATTTACTATTTAGTTATTAGTTTTTACAATGTAAACATCTTCATGCAGTCTAGTCTAGGCAGTAGGCCTGCCGTCTGTCGTCCGGTCCAAGTTTTGACTTACTGCCTCAGTTTTAATAATATTTGATAATAAAAAATAACGTGTTTTAACTTTCAAAACAAAACTGTAACCACCATGCCAATCCGTTCGAAAGGCGCTTTATTTTCAACTGTATTTTTACATAATATTTTTAACATCGAACGACAGTTTATTGGGAACAAAAAGAACAAATAATCCTCACCCGGAGCGATGGCGTTGAATGTGACGGGTATGCGGACAAAAAAAGCGCAATTCGTTGCTCTGCTTGCGCCAGTCTTAATACCGGCGCTACACATTCTGGTTTTGGATCGATTCTGGAGCGACTTCACCGTCAAGGTCAATAGGGAACAATGCACGTGCTCCTGTTGGGACACCGTGTTCAAAGGTATTCTACGCTGGAGTTCCAGACAAAAAGTCCAAACAATTGAAAACAAGAACTCCCCTTCAAGTTTCTGTTTACAATGTATATTGCACGGTCATCATTGCCTGGTCGCCTGTTCCCGGTCTGGTTGGTGTGTAAAACAGTTCAGGGATGTGGGCTCACGCTGAGAAAGTTTAAAAGCGGCTCTCATGTACATAGTATAAATTATACTGTTAAATAAGAAGCACGGTTTGGGCTGTTGAATCACACTGAGTAGTCACTTACCCAAAATCTTCGCTGGTTTCATATAAAAACGCTTCTGTTCTCTTGTCTGTAACGGAGAAGAAATAATGGATTGGTCACAACCATTTCAATTTTGGTTTCTAAATTTTGATTTGGTGTAGGTAGCTAAGGTCTAGCCGTGTAGGTAATAAAATTCCTGTCATTAACGTAACGTGTATACATGTTATATTCATGGCTACCCACTTATAGTTATAATATTATTATAATTATTATACATAAATAATACAATTTTGATAAAAAATTACTGTACAAATTGTGCTTTAGACTGCACATTTTGTTTTAAAACTATGCAGTTTGTATTCTACTGTGCATTTACACAAGGCCTGGAACTTGAACAGCGGTGGCGTGAAACCCATATTGTTGCAAGAAAAATCGCTTTATATTAGATAAAACATAAACACGATCATTAATTTGCCTATTGATCGATGAGATGTCTAAAGAGTATTATGGAAGTCATATATTTAGAATGTAACTGAAAAAAAACAAATAGTAACCCCATCAAACCTTCTCAAAATAAATTGTTAAAACCTGTACAATTTTAAGATCCGCTATCAGTTTTGCACTTAGGGCTTAAAACCATTCAGTTTCTGCCTTGAATAAATATTTTTTGTACAATTAAGAACGAATTTACTTAGACTTATTTTAAACTTTATTAAATCAATGCAATAGGCTGTAGCCTCTTTAGTCTCAAGTGTTATTCAGATATACAAAACTGCCTCAATTAGTCAATCTAAAAATAATCGTTTTGTTTTACTGCTCTTGGCTTGAAGTTTTTACTTTTTTTAGGTCCATACGAAGCAGGTGTTGCTAGATATAAACACATGTACTTCAACGCTACAGACAACACATTGAAAATGTGGGCACTTACTGTGGTGTGCACAATTTTACTGTACGAATGCACTAAAAATATTGTTAGGCTTTGCCTAGAAAAGCAGATCCGTTACAATATTGTATCACTATTTATCTTATCAATGTTTTCACACTATTATTCGTGGTAAGTTGCTTCGTAATAATTTGGGTGTGCATTTGTCAAACTTGTTAGTGATTATTAATAACTATTGAATTTTTAAGGTGGTCATTTGTAAACTATTGGAACGACGATTTTTATTCACAGTGGAATCATCAGATATTTTTCACTGTAACTGAACTGTATTCTACAGGCATATTGTATATAATTTGTGACTGCAGAAAAGAGATAACTAAGTTCTATTTGTTTTCTATAATTGCTGTGGGCCTTATACACGTGTTGGCGGCTGGTTTTGACCAATTTGTAACAAACGTAATTGGAGGACACGGATTTGCTCATCAAGTAAGATTAATTGTCAGAGAACAACAGTAATACAAAATCATCCTCAATATATAAATAATAGGTGTACAAATTATTATGTAGGTATGTAAGTGCTAAATTTAATACTATTTACCTATAGAGTTTTTACTGTATACATGAATAGTAATACTTAATTGTTATTGTAATTTCAAAACAGTCTAATCAACCTTTAAAAATAATTTAAAAATTAAATTATCTACTAAAAAAATTATAGGATACAACATTTTGGAGTTGAAATAATTATAGATCTTTATTCTTAAAACTGTTAAAACATTTTTATGACTGCCTATTTATTCATTGATTTTCCATAAACATGTTTATGGTAGAATTTATTGAATACACATTGATTGATAATATTCAAGTATGAAAAATGGTAAATTTTTGAAAACCATCAGTAGTTACAATTAATGAAAAATTAGTTAGACCAAAATTTCAATATTCATTTTACTCATAATTTTTTTAAACGACTTTGGTACCCCTTAAAATTCATTGAAATTTGCTTTACATAAAGTCAAAATATTTTTAGTGCATACATTTTACAATGGCTTTTTACCAATGATCTTAGCAAAAATACTCCAATTATGAGCGTCAACTTTTTTAAAATTATTTACAAGCTCTGTGGCAAATTTGATATGGTTTGTTGTTCTCTTAAAAATATTCTTCCTGAACAACGAACATCATTTTAATAATATAATTATTTTAATTTTGTACAATTTAAATACCCTATTGGCTCAATGTGTCTTTCCATTTGATAGCCTAGATACTCTTATACTCAAAAATTATTGCATTAAAACCTTCAGTTTTTTATTTTAAGAAACTTAGTTACAAATTAATTACTATAGTACCTGTACTATAAATGTTTTATTTTTATAACATTCCAAGTATAAACATTTTTTTTTTTTTTTTTAGGTGATAAGAGATCTGTTCTTGATGATACCGGACGTATTGAATATTGCCATACCATTAATAGAACTCAAAAGTAGAAAACCCTTTTCCAAGAATCTTTACACAGATGACCCCAGCATTTTTAAAGAATTATTGTTCCTAGTTATTATAGTGATCTCCGGGTTAATAGTTGTTTCATTACTATAAAACACATAAATATTGTAATATATTTTAACTAACGAAACCTATGTTTATATTTTGATTGCTATTAAACAATACAGTTTTGGTAACATTTTTAGTTGGTGCATGTTTGAAGCATAGACATAATAGTATGGACTGGGCATTTCTATCTTATTTTATTAGCCAACATTACTGTATAAATGGACCCCACAAATGTATTACTATGTTACTCACTATGGTGGCTAAAAATATTCTGCATTAAGCTCAGTCAATTCTATTTTGTCAATAGTGCAAAAAAGGGTGAACAATTTTATGACACAAATGACTAAAAAAAAAATTCAACAATGATTTAGTTGTAACAAGTCGTACAAAAAACTGACATTGCATGTACAGTACTATAAACAGTTGTTAAAGGTATACATAAATAGAATCATTGGGATTTGGAACTATTCAATTTATTCTCCATCAGCTTGATTCCTAAAATAAAATAAAACAATACTATATTAATTAAAACTGTATTTTAGTTTAATTATTTTTCTCCATATAAATAAAAATCCTACAAGTTACATCTGTCCAGATTTAAATCGCCAGACCTGTAATAATGGTAAACAGACATTTTAATTAATTTAAATTACAAAACTACTGAACAACATGCATGTTCCAATGACAGTGCAGATTTGTTTTTTATAAAGAAACTACGGGTATATAGCACATTACCAATCTTATACTGATTTGTTATACCACACTTTAAGTTTGGTTTGGTTAAGTTCAAAAATCAAATTTAAAATGATTGAACTAAATACTCAATAATAAGTCAATATGATACTTGCTCCAATTGGGTTGATAATGAAAACTCTGGTTATGTATTAAACAAAATTTTTGGAATGAGTTCGAATGTTTAGTATAAAAATGTAATAATTTGATTTAAAAATAATTAATAAAAGTTGAAAGTTAACCAAAAAAAAAAAAAAAAATCACTATTCTTAATACTTGCCGACTAACTTTTATTACATTGTATATTATAATTATTATATTATTACTATTACAGCGTAGTAAGCAAACTCAAATTACCAAAGATCAGTTACAAAATTCATTGGTAAATGGCCCAACTGGCAAACTACACACAAATTGCCTTTGTACTAACAAACAATATGTAAGTGTAATAGATATTCTAATCATATGTTAAAGTGCCTAAGCGATGAAACAAATTTATACACCAAAGGAAACATGCACAATTTAAAAATATACATTTATAGATATTAGATACCAATTATTATCATTACTAGCAAACACTATAATTTTTCAAAAACACATTCCACGATTTTTTGGTGTGTTAACTACACAAATAACATTAAATAATGATAACAAATTTAAATTTACAGAAGCTTTTTACAATATATTTTCTTAAGTAGAGAAATATAAATATAATAATCACAAAAATGTCACAAACCAACACAAATATTAATGACATAACAAAATATTACAACTATTTAGTTATCAGTACTTGACTTTGGGGTGTACATAGGGGAATTGAGTACTACTTCTTTTAAAAAAAAAAATGTCTTAACACATACTTGAATTTTTTAACTACTATATAAAAAATGTTTATTAAAACTTACTTTTTAGTGTTTAACTTAATTTGTTCAATAAGATCTTTGGGCGATAATTCCCGGGCACAGATTTTATGAATCGTAGTAAACAGTGGAAAGCTAAAAAAAATTTACACTAGGTTTGTAATAAATTAATTAAAATACATGAACTATAACCAAGCTCTCTTACTCATTTTCCATATTTTTATTTTTGAGCATAAAATTAACTTCTGCAGCTGTAATTGGCCCTTGAAGTTTTTGCCCATTTAACATTTCTTTTTCAAGTTCTTCAATAGACTAGAAAATTAATTTTTGTTATACATCAAATTAAAATTAATGTTAGTACCAAATAAAAATTAAAATTATAGTGCAGCCTATATCCATATAAATCAATTAAATTTGTGGTATGGTCTTATATAAACCTGCATTGAGCTTAGATTTTTACAGTAATAAACAGTTGATAACATGTATATATCATCTTATAGTATAAATGTGTTGGGTTTGGTAGTGTAAATTGTAAAACATTTTATAATGCACATATGAAATGAAAACTTCATTTTCATGCTTAAAATAATGTACAAACCAATTAAAAACGAATCATTAATAATTAAAACATAACACCAATATAAATGCTTTTAGATTCTGAGTGCAGTTTTTACAATAAAGTTTTGGGTTTTTTTACTGTTAACACTTTTTCAGGTAATAGAATCTCATTTCAATCTTTAAATAATATAGTCCCTATAAAAAAAGGTAATCTATGTATTACACATTATTTGTGTAAATTGTAATTGAAATTAAATGTAATTATATTAATTATTTTTTTTTGTGACTTATAGTCTTTTTTATCTTATAATATATAAAATTAAAAAAAAAAGTAATTGGACCAAGATGTTTAAAATATATTTTATTGAAATTTTGCTTATTATTATAGATGTTCCAAGATGTTTGTATGCATTTTTTAGTTGCTTGAAATCTTCACGCATCATTAAAAACAATAATACTCATTTTTCATTTAAATTGCAATCAATTTTTGAGTGAAAAATAGAATTTTACATATTTACATGTTCAGTTTTTATTTCATAAAATATTTAGTTTTTAGTTTGAAGACTTAAGACATAATTGTCATATATATGATTTAAAATTGAAAAAAAATCTGTTAAGACAGACAGTTTTTTTTTTTTTAGACATTATTATTATTACATAATTTTCATTTATTTTAACATTTTAAAAAATTGCTTTAATGTCTAGTGTAAAATGTATAATTACACAGTAGTACACCTTTTAAAAGAATGCCCTGTTTCCCACTTTTTAATTTTCAGGCCATTTAGAACACATAGGAAGTAAACAAATTCAAATTGGACAATTAGTATATAACATGATTAATTTTGGATTTAGAAGAAAAACAATTTTAAGACATTCTAACCTGAATGTAATTAAAAGTAGCAATTGATATTTAAACATAATAGTTTAGAGCATGTAAAACTCAAATCACATAAATCAAATATTTGGAAATATTTTAAAAAGTATTTTTGCAATTTTCAATACTTAATTAAAATGGTTTTAAGAAAACGTCTGCAATATTTAAAATATTGGGAAATTCTACTGCAATTACAAATATATGCATTATACGTGTAATGTGTATATGTATATAAAACTAATTTCTTTTTAAATACATTATACAAAATAAATAATAAACTTATATTTACTTTTCCTGATGTCACATAAGCTGCAGAAACTCTTTTGTTACGACCACCATAGCATGTAGTAATTAAATCAGCAACACCACATGATTCAAGGAAAGTAGAAATGCGTGCTCCAGAATAAAATTGATCAACAAATTTAATCATCTCCATTAAGCCTATACGAATTATAGCTGCTTTAGTATTGTCTCCTAACTCTAAACCATCAATAAAACCAGCTCCAACAGCAACAATATTCTAAATAAGTAATAATAAGTACATATTTCAAAATCATAGAGATAAAATTGTTTTACAAAAACATACTTTTAATGCACCACAAACTTCAACAGCTTCAACATCGTCAACAACATTAACGCGGAAATAGTCAGTTTGAATTAAATTTTTGAGCAATGGTCCAACTATCTTATCTCTGCATCCTAAAAAAAAAAGTTTTTGAGTATGCAAAAAAATGTTTCCATAGATAAAAATTACCTATAGTAGTTTCACTGAAATTTTCGTCAGCAATTTCGTTGGCTAAATTAGCACCCATTAATACAGATACTTCAATTTTTAATTTTCGTTTAATGATTTGTGAAATTAGATCAATTCCACCACCAGCTGCTACATCAAATCCCTAAAAAAAAATTTACTTTTAAGAATAATGCACAATGATTTTAATATTAAGTAATAATATACTTTGATCAAAGAAAGTCCCACAGCAGTAGATTTAATATTTCCTTCAAGAACAGAACATATTTTTGGAATAAACTGATGAGGAATAACAAATACTAAAATATCAGCATCTTTGGCTGCTTCAACTACATCAGGTACTGCAACCTAAACAAAAGTATAAATGTAGTAATTTATTTACATAATTATAGTTCACTAATTTAAAAATGCAACGTGAAGGGTGATCTAAATCTGTCAACAATTTTAAGGAGTAAAATATTAAAGGAGTCTTAACATGCTCTGTCAAACCAACTTAAGATTAAACATTTTGGTAAAACAAATTTTGATTGTGTATACTTCTCCTATACCACCATAAAACTATAAAGTGTCATTTCTTTTCAACAAAGTAATTGACGCACATGCACATGTCACTATCTCAAATAAAGTGCATGTTTTCTTTTTCTTGACAACAAATAAATAGCAAGAGGGAGAAAAATCTGCATAGGCAAAACAAAATTTGTGCCTAGACAAATAATTATTCAATATCAAATAGAAATATGAAATATTGTACTTAGAACACGATTGTAATTAGAAGTAATTTAAATGTACACAATTAAAAAATCTACAGTTGTGGCTTAAGTATAATAAAAAAATTGATCTACATATAAAATACTTTTTTGTTTATAGATACCAAATAATAACAAGTAATAATTTATCTCTGATATTAGTTTTTTATTTTTTACCAAAAGACCTAGTTAAAATTTTTAGACCAGTGTGTAAATAATTATTAAATGGGAAAATTTTCTGTGTAAATTTAAAATAATTGACAACACTAAGAACAATAAATAACATAGAAAAAATTATATATATTAAGTGTATAATTAAAACACAATTATTCTTTTACATTAAGTATTATAAACATAAACATTTGTGGTAGGTACAATGTACAATTCAAAGCATTCCACATACCTACCAATGATTGATCAAATAACAATTATAAAAAATCATAAAGTTTGACATTGAAGAAATAATAAATGTGTACATTAGACCTCCACAAAATTATAAAAGTAATCTCAATAGCAAGTTAAATAAGTGTGTAATGGTAAAATTACCAAACCAAAAGCAAATATTCTAATTTACTCTGATTAACTGTTACCAGCTTCAAAATAACATTATTTTTTATGCAATTCAGCCTAATCTTTATACTGCAAAGTCATTGGCTCAAAGTCAAGTATAACAAAAAGACAAAAATACACACATAATGACATTGAAATAGAACAAAATGTTCTTGATTTATATCATTGTCATGTTACATACCTTATAGTTCAAAAGTCTTTAAAAATAATGATTATTGAAATTTAATTAGGCGCCAAAATTATTTTTATACTCGTATTAATACACAATTACAAAGGAAAATTTTTTTTATTTAAACTACGCAACAGTGTAACATTATGATAGATTTGCGAATTGTATATTGTATATACAATATACAACTTCCTATACAACTCATACCTATAACCCATAGCTGTATGAAAGAATGATAGATTAAATTTTTTCTTTAAAAATAAGCATAATATTTTTATTTTTTAAGATCCCAAAATAATTAATCCAGTGTTTTTAAATTTTATTTCAAAACTGTTTTCAAGTGTTCACTTACAATCAATATTAATAACACATAATCATAATTATTTACGAAAGAGATAACATAATATATATTATAACATCAAATATTGTCCTTACCACATTTTCAGGGAGCTTTCTTCCAGGCAAATATTTTACATTTTCATGAGTGGTATTAATAATTTCGGTCAATTTTTTTCCATCTATAATTTCTTCGTAAACCCACATATTTACACGTGAATCAAATGAATCCAAATGAGCTGCATTTGTACCAATGATTTTTGCTATAGCAGAACCCCTAGTAAAAAATTTAAATTATCAAGTATAATAGGTACTTATAACTAAAGAATATAGGAAATTTAACTAATGAATATAGAAAAAAATTTAAAATAATATTTTATTTTTTTATTTTAACCTCATTTTAACCTTGCTCATTACTTTTTGAAAAAACAAAACAAAATAAAATTATTATTCCCAACTTCTATCTAGAGTTGTATACATAAAATGTGTATTAAAATAGGTGTTTTTTATTTATACGTATTTACTGCAACATTTACTTGAGCAGGCAAAAAGTTACCCCAACATTAACATCAATGGTAATTGACTAAATTTATGATTTTTTTTTTTTTTTTAATAAAATTTATAACTTTAGTATATTATCAGAGGGTACTAAAAGTTTTAGAGAGACAAATTCATTTTAAAAGTATAAATATATATGAAATTTATCTGAGTGATTAAGGGTTAAGCCAGAGTTTAAAAAATGACAATAACATAATTTAAATCAACAATATTAGTAATTTTGGTAATTTACACAATAATTTAGTTCTTACAATAGGAAATAAAACACTCGCATATACTGTTATATATACGTTATACTCGCATAACTTAATGATAAATCTGTTTTCAAATACTGAAAAAATACTTAATCAAAATTTATAGTACATTTTCCATGACTTGCATAATTTTTTTAGTTTAACATTTAATTAATTTGTCACTAAATAGTTATTAATAGATTAGATCACTTTTAATAGCCAAAAAAAGGTCGACAGTAAAAAAAAACTAAGTTCAACATCCTATCATATAAGATACTGTACGAAAAGATTGGAATTTGGAGCACTCCTTATACGTGAAAAAAATTTATAATACTAAAATCTTTCATTTTCTTAAAACGTTTGTGACATTTAAAATTAATTTATTCCATTTAAATGTGAAAATGACATGGGATTATTTCTTATATATAACATATTATTTTTTATATTTTGCAATATTGGTCATTTTTTTTCATTTAAAAAATAATCAAAATATCAAAAAGTTTTGCGTTATTCAAATTAAAGATCAAAGCACTATTTCTACACAAAAACATGATCTCAAATCTAAAATTTCAAATTTTTCAGCAACAAATTTTGAAAATTTTTGGCGTTTGACTAATAACTTATTAAATAATAAAAATTTTAAAAACACTTCAAATTAAGTATCATAAAAATTGAAACATCATTATATAAACAATAAATTCTTTGCTACGCTCAGAATCTAAAATCCATTCAACCCCAAAAATGTATTGATAATACAAAAAAAAAAAAAAAATTAGTTAAAAGTTTTGAGTATTTCTACATTTTATGATAACACTTTTATACTATACACCTAACTTATGTAATTTAGAAAGCTCATACACTAGTAAGTAGATTAAAAAAAAAACTAAATAATAGGTATTCCACGCAAATATAATACACTATTACCATATTTAAGCTATTTATGTACAATTAAGGACGGTTTAAAAAGTAAAATTGTTTTGTTGAATGGCATTTTAACAAATAAAATCGATGTGGTTCAACAAAAAGTCAGTATAAGTGTTAAGTCCAAGAGTTTTTTAGTTTTGTATAACTCTAATTTGGTTTTAATTGTGCATGTCAACGCATTAACCATTATTCTAATTATTATCAGCAGTATAATTGGTATGGAGTTTTAGTAACTTAGTACTGCTATTTGTGTTTTTGATTATGCTAAATTAAGTGTATAAGTATATTACATTTATCTTCTTCTTCTAAAATATTCGAGGTCAATCACCCTGATTCTAGTTCTTCCAAACAAACTTCGACATCTCCTATGCACATACAAACAGTCTTCACATAATTCTTAATTGTATTTAATCATGTCTTTTTCAGTACTCCTTGTATTTTAAATGTAGTGAAAGTTGGCATATAAAAAAATTTACTCACAAGAAAGAATTAATGATAAATAATAACAAATATGACATGGATAAACTAAACAATATAAAAATGTGTGAAAATGTGATTCAAATATCACATATCTAAAAAAAAATCAGTTGAATAGATACAGATATAAATGACTCAATTAACACAAAATGAAATATAATAAAAATGCTATAAAGGTAGTGACAGAGTCAGAAATTGGGGAAACAAAAACCAATGTTCGACAACATATGCAGAGGTGGTTTAAATTGGAGGATGAAAGCTAGAATGATGCAATGGTACCTACAGGTTACATTTCTTTAAAATTTAAACAAATACTCAAATATTATATATTATATTATATTATATTATTATATTATATATTTGATATAATATTTAATATTATAATACTCAATAGGTAATTGAATAAAAAATAATGTCAGTGAATACCTATTATAAATTGGTTATAATTAATTTAACGTTGTACCATAATTTAAAATAAATAAGGAGATGTACTCATAGCACTCAATTGAACTATAATAATTGCATGACTGAATTAAGACAGCACCATTAAAAAATTAAATTACATTACCTAATTTAGATTCAAACACTTCAGCAATACTAGAATGTTCTTACAACTATTTTTAAAAAAACTACGTCACTACTTTTATCTCAAGTTTTACTTTTATTGGTATAAGTACTTATTGATATTTTTTCATGTTCTATACTTAGCATAAATAGATAGATTATGTGCATTTTGTAGGAGAAAATATGTATATCATTTAAAATTTGATTAGGTATTTGATCACCTAGGAACTTTTTACTTTTTTTTTTTGACTAACTAGTCAACAATTAATATAACCAAGCTAATTTTATGTATATACTTAAGATTTTGTTTTATATTGGACTATATTTTATCCATTGACCTATTCTATACTGTTCCCTGTTTTAAGATTTCCCAAGTCCAAAACTGATAAAATATCTAACTATCCAAAAATTTTTAGCACCAAGATAGAAAGTACCTAATGATATCCTAGTTTTACAGAGAAAACAAATTAAGAACTGTAACCACTTTACTAACAGCCAATTAGATTGATATGCAGATAATTCTATGACAGAGAATATTACTTTATTAATAAATGAGGTATGGGAAAAGTACATCAAATATACACCTAATACATAGAATGGGTGAAAATGTAATAATTACAGGGGTATATCGCTGTTTGATACATGTAAGACTGGTAAAGCTCCAGGGGAATGCCAAGAGAGTAATGGCATCCCCCAGACAGTCAGAAAACTAAGTTTCATAATGAAGTCTGTAATTGATTTAATTTAAAAAAGATGTATGAAAAAAAAATTTTAATGATTTATTATTTATTTGTTGTAAGTAGATACAATGACTCTTTAACTGCTAAGTCACTAAAATTATGTGGGGAGCTTGACTTGTTATGTTGATTATTTAAATATGTTGTTCATATTGTACATTAATTATAGTAATTATGAATTTATGAACATTTTGTAATCACTTAGTTTGAGATGAAAGGCCATGACTATTATTAATAATTTTATGTGGGATTAAGCCTTCCAAGTTTCTATTTTTTTAATAGTTAGATAGTAGAAACTATTTGAAACAATGGTAGGTAAGCTTTACAGCTTTTTCAAAAAATTTGGTAATATGATAAGTAGATCCATATAATTTTTGTAGATCTTCAAACGGTATACAATAGTGTGGATACAGGATAGAAATAGCATAATCGAGGTGCTAAACCATTTCCAAGAAAAATAAAAATTTAATTAGACCTAGGTAGTAGTATAAACCATATACAGAAAATAAAATTCAAGATGGAAATACAATATAGAATTATAGACAGCCAGACTTAGACTATGCACAATTACATATACTTTATAATCTGAAATTAGAAAGTGGTTCAATAGATGAAGATCAAAAATTGTTCATCATGAATACTGAGGAAAAGTATGTGGTGGTTAAAGTAAAAGTACTTCCGAGACAAACGTAATATTATTGTACAATTTTAATTTTACAAACGGAAATTATTTTTGTTTTAGTAAAATGATCAATTTACAAACCAATTTCCTGATCCCAGAATGCACACCTTCTGTATGGCCGACATGATAGATCGACAGACGATATTTTGAGTCGGAAGGGACAAAATCAGGAAACGAAAGTGCACTCGATGACGCCAAAGTGCGAACGCAACTGACTCGGTGACACCTAGAACTCAAAACTGATGAAGTTTTAAAAGAAATTGTTTGAATATATTATTAGTATCCGAGTTACCTGTGTTCCAAGTTCCGACAAGCTGATCTAATCTAATCTGTTTTTTATGGCCTCGATTGGTCTTATCAACTGCCTATGTTTGACCTTGACCTCGGCGCGCTCCATGGCGAAAACAATATATCAATTATATCAAAAATTATATCAAAATGAGATTGTTGAAAGAATAATCAAATACCTTAGTTCGTTTTAAAGTATTAGCCGTAATAAATAAATGCCGGACATAACTTTAAACATATTCCATCTTGTGCTCGCCGGCTCTAATTATGTCTCGGCCGCGGCGTTTGTCACGTGTTCACAAAAAACGAATATCGCCACACAGAACGTATTCGCAACGGGGGAAAAAAGATATCACTATAAAATTTAATAATATGTAACCTATAAAAAATTGTTTACACTTTTTCCGCGCTTTTCACGACGCTCAACAGTGTCGCGGCGAACAGCGTGCGGCATTTTAATTACCTAATTTAATTGCTTTATGCCAACGTCATTTCACGTATGTAATGAATTAATTGGTTTTACTACTATATGTAACTAACCAATAGTAATTTATAGTAAATTATTATTAGTAAACACTTAATTTGCGAGAGTTGTTCGATCTCTTGTCGTTTTCTGTTGTTCTGTCATGAGTACTTAAAGTTGATTTGACTCGTCGCACTTGCCGTCTTTGCAGGCTCAATTTTTTTTTTAATTTAAAAAAAAAATAAACATGAAATACATATTAGTCACCGGTGGTGTTATGAGTGGTGTGGGCAAAGGCATTATTGCTTCGTCGATCGGTACGTTGTTGAAAGCTTGTGGTGTCCATGTGACGTCTATCAAAATCGATCCATATCTAAACATTGATGCCGGAACGTTTTCACCCTACGAACACGGTCAGAATTAACACCTAAGATCATGATGAACACACTTGAATGTGCTGGCACAATCAATAAATCACAAAACAATTATATAACTGTCTTTCAGGGGAAGTGTATGTGTTGGATGATGGCGGTGAAGTGGATTTGGACTTGGGGAATTATGAACGATTCCTCGATGTCACGTTACACAGCCAAAATAATATTACCACTGGTAAAATTTACCAAGAAGTCATCAACCGAGAGAGGCGAGGTGATTACTTAGGAAAAACCGTTCAAGGTAACTACTTACTGTCAATTATTGTCTATACTCTATAGGTACCATGTTTAAATGTGTCGATAATAAAGTAAAAGTAACTGGGTGGATAATTTTTTATTGTTTTCTGATTTTACAAGAGTGTTTGTTTAAACTTCAGTAATTAACCATTTATTACTTTATTCATCTAAATTGTTTAGTTTTGTTACTGCAGCGCAATATGACTTGGATTAATTAATACAATTTGTAAAAATTAATTTGATATTTCAGTTATACCTCATATCACCGATGCAATACAAGAATGGGTTGAACGTGTGGCAAAACAGCCAGTTAGTGAAGATGGAATACAACCTGATGTAAGTGATTGTAATTCTCATATTTCATGTTATAAATCATATATGATTTATGTTTAATATTATTTTTTAATGCAGGATATAGTTTGTTAAATACCTGCTATAACTTGAATGTATTTAGTAGGTAGCACTAAAATAATGAACGAGAAAGGTTCAGTGTCCTAATAAGTTTTTTTTAATTCAAATTATTATTTAATTGCAATTAATACTGTTCAAATTATTATATATATACATTATTTAAGTTAATAGAACATCAAAAACATAGGTATTATTTAATACGGTATCTTGTGTTTTGTACTATTTTTGTTCCCAAACTATAACTGTTTTAAGAATTAGCTAAGTGTCACTTATCTCATTGTTTACCATACCGAACATGCCATCTTTACTTTGACTTTAATAATAACTGCCTACAACTATGTCAGTAATTCAATAGCATTATGATTCATAAGTAAAATAAAAGAAAATGCAAAAAAATTTTTTTCAACTACCCAAATCTTCAAATGGATATGTTTAATATTAGTATTTTTTAGCGAATACTAAATATCTGTTAATTTGTTTTAATTAGGTTTGCATTGTTGAACTAGGAGGTACAATAGGGGACATAGAGAGTATGCCATTTGTTGAAGCTTTTAGACAGTTTCAATTCAAAGTAAAGAAAGAAAATTTTGTCTGCGCTCATGTTTCTTTTATTCTTCAGGTAGGTACATGCATAATATTATATTTTAAAGTATTTTATTTTTCATCTTAGTTTATTTCATCGAACAGCCTGGTGCAACTGGAGATGACAAAACAAAACCAACACAAGCTAGTGTTCGTGAACTTAGAGGTCTAGGTTTAATACCCGATATTGTTATTTGCAGGAGTACAAAACCTTGTTCTAATGTAGAACAAGTAAAAAAAAAAATATCAACTTTTTGTGATGTTCCTTTAAATCAAGTATGTTTAACTTATTTTGTCAATATATTTTTCTACTTTATTAATATAATTTTTTTTTTTTAAGGTACTATTTATGCATGATTTAGATTCAATATACCAAGTACCTTTAGTAATGCAAAAACAAGGTGCTTTGGAATTTTTAAAATGTCGTTTTAATTTAATTGATGATGGATATAGTTTCATGAAACAGTGGAAAAGGCTATCTAACAAGTATTGTATTATATATTGTGCAATATAATGTAAAATCTTTGTGTAGTAGAATTACTCTGATCATTACGTGGAACGAGTATATAAGTAATAGGCCTAAAATAGTACTTAATTTAGGTACCTTAAACATTGTTTAAAGTTTTGTTTATTTTGAAAGTTATTATTAAATTTTCAACTTATGTAATTCCTACACTCAAAATTAGCATACATCTTTGGAATGATTAAAATGCATTGATTTTACTATGATGTTTATACTTAATCTAAAATACTTTGATTTATACATATAAGAACTCTAAAATTATGTTATTGGTCCTTGATAGTATTTAATTAAATCATTTTCAAATCAGTTTGCTATCAGCATATTATGTTTATTATGATAGTTATAACAAATTAACAGTCGGTGAAAATTGTGAACCTATATTATCCTAAAATAAGTACATTAATTAAATTAAATTTTATTAGCTAAATTTTCCATTCTGCCCAGTTAATTGTGAACATTATATTTACTTGTTAAATATTATTTGCAGGATCGATAACTCTCATAAAATTATAAAAGTTGCTTTAGTTGGTAAATATACGCAACTTTCTGATGCTTATACATCAGTTACCAGATCCTTAGTTCACGCTGCTGCTTGTATCAACCACAAAGTTGTTATTACAGTAATAATTTATTAAATTCAATTCAATGTGGCATCCGCGTATTTATTTATTTTGTATATTGTTACTAGTATGTTGAAGCGGCTAATCTTGAAATTGAAACCAAGTTATCTAATCCTGTTGGCTACCATGAAGCTTGGCAGAAATTATGCCGTAGTGAGTAAGTAAACACCATAATATAATAGCCCAAAATGTAATCAATAATCATATAGCCAACGTGTTTCAAGTGTATTATTTTGTTTATTAATATAGTGGTGTAATTGTACCTGGAGGTTTTGGAACTAGAGGAGTTGAAGGTAAAATTGAAGCATGTCGTTGGTGTCGTGAGAATAATATGCCATTTTTGGGAATTTGCCTTGGTTTGCAAGTTGCTGTTATTGAGTTTGCCAGGTAAATTTTTAATTTAAGTGTAGTGAAGTGATCTAGCAATTTTTTTTTAAATCCTTGAAAATAATTTAAAATTATCACACATTGTTAAAATATAGTACCTATAACAAAACTGTAAAATTAAATCAAACGTATTTAGACATTTTATGCTTTCAATTTTTATAGATTTCTACTTTTTAAAAACTTTGTTACATCTTATTCAACTAATTTTCTGTTTAAAACCTCAAAAAATGAATTATTGACAAATTATTGTGAACAATGTAAACAAAATATAACAAAAATTGTTCTCAATTTTTTAAATAAACTTTCTAAAACCTTGAAGAATTTCAAAACTATGGCATAAAATATCAGATATTATTTTGAGTTCTATGACTGAAAAACCATTGTGTTGTCTAAAACAAAACTCTCTAGCTGCACTTATATAATAGTATAAAGATTATTTAAAAATTATTTTAAGTGCTGACCTAAAATATATTGAGTTACTGTGCAAGTATAATTTAATTATATTTCACACGCACACAGAAATTGTAAGATCAATTAATATAATATGAAACGTTTTTGTATTGACATTTTTTTTGAATTAGTCTATAATTATTTTGATGACAATTTTATACCATTTCAACTGTTTTTGACAATGTTTAATAAATTACATTTAAACTATGTTACAGGTACCTATTGTTTGGTTTTTAGTTAAAATTTCAAACTAGTTTGATCATTTTTCTAGAAATTGTAAAATTTGTTATTTTTAAGGCAATAATTAATGTTGCTTTTAATTATAATGCGTGTATATTATTTGCTCTTTCGAAAACAATGACTCACCCAAATGTGTAGTCTGTTATTGATTCAAAACAAACTTTTTATTTTTAGAAATGTATTGCATTTAGAAAATGCAACTTCTACTGAAATTAATTCAGATACTATAGAACCCTTAATTATTGAAATGCCTGAACACTGTCCTGAAAACAAAGGTGGAACAATGAGGCTTGGAAAACGAACTACAATCTTTAAAAAAGAATGTTCATCTACTATGTGTAAGTATAACATGAAGCTTTTTGATAATGAATACTACTTAGTACTTACATTTCTACATACAATTTTAGATAAACTTTATGGTAGAAAACAAACTATTGAAGAAAGACATCGGCATCGTTATGAAGTAAATACTGATTATGTAGAACAACTAGAAAGAGCTGGTTTAAAGTTTGTTGGAACAGATACAGAAAAAATTAGAATGGAAATATGTGAACTCGAAAAACATCCATATTATGTTGCTACACAGTTTCATCCAGAATATTTAACAAGACCTTTAAAACCATCTCCACCCTTTTTGGGACTAGTATTAGCTGCAAGCGGCAAACTTAACTCTTACCTTGATAATGAATGTCGCTTTACTCCTGAGAAAAGCTGTTCAGAAGATGAATGTGATGGTAAATTTTAATGAAAAATTGTATTCCTTTATTTATAAATTCTAATTGTAGTCTTATAACTATCTAGAGATATCATTGAATGTTCAAGATCTTACTATGAGCCCATAACACCCACTGTGACACCTTCAAAAATCAAAAAGAAATACATTTTCTAGATTCATTAATTTACTTATTATATCAATTTTTTTGTTTGGTTTGTATTTTTCCTAGTTAATCTAGCATCAGTTGTCAAATGTTTAGGACTCTTATATTTTTGTTTAACATTTTTAGATTGAGTTTTAAGAATATTTTCTTATTTTTATAATCATTGTTTTATATTATGTTATGACTATTTGAATAACTAGATAAGTTGCCCAATAACTATTGTATTGATTTTTTTTGTAATTCATTTGAAGTAAACATCACTTGATTTTCTACTTAATAAATCATCATGTTGAAGTACTTATCAGTTGCATTTATTAATATTTTAATCAGCTTATGGGTAAAAACATGGTATCAGAAGACGATGACAAATTTTTGAAGATTAAAGTACAACTTAACTGTTCTTAACTTAACTCTATTTCTATTCTATTATCTTAGTCAATATAATAAAACATTTCAAAAAACTGTACTAAAGTGAGTTACACTCTTGCTCCCTTTTTTCTTTTAGAAAACAAAAACTTACAATCTGTACAACAAGCAATTATTTTAACAAGATTTATTGGCACAAACAACAGAATGCAAGGGCACTTAGTAGTTCCGCCTGACAATTTAATTTTAAGATGTCTCTTGACCAGCTTCATTTTAATCTTCTCTGTATGTTGTTTGGAAGTGTGTTGGAGGGTATATTTGCAAGTTTTTGTGATGGAGTTGCTAAAAATAATATTTAAGGAAGTGTCATTTAATGTCATTATTTGTGGTAATGAGGTAATTTTAAGTCATTGTGGAGATTAGTATTTTGATAAACCAACAAGCGGAAACCATATTTAGAGGAAGACATAATTAGTTTGTAGCGGGTAAGATAAAGTCTGGGATTGACTGATTTCCTTGTGTGTTTAAAATACTGAGCTCACTGCCCAGGTTAGGCGTCATCAAACGTCAAACCTAAATTACTGGGGTTGAGATTACATTATTATTTAGTGAGACTGGATGACACTGAATTAGACATAAGGTTAAGGTGATAAAGGATAAATCTTTATTTTGTATTTCCCATTGTTTAGACGAAAGATTGATCATATTAAGAACAAGATGGTTTGGTAACTTTTTAGACACAATCTGTAAATTGTTATTTGAGGTCAAAATTATTGTCATGTGTCATCTATGTAGGTACCCCGTGAAGTAAAGAATGATTTAGTATTATCATGAGCAAAAATTAAAGAAGTTATGGCTCTACCTTGGGGTACACTTACTAGAAATATTCTCTTAAACAAAATCCCAAAACAACTTTAAAACGACCATCAACTAATGGTGGTTTAAGCCGCTCAAAAGCAACAGGCAACGCGCGAATATTGCCCATCTCACAACCTTTGCACTTATCCCACATTCCCTCTACCGACTACAGTGTGGTACCAATAAGTCTTGCCTGTTTGCTGCACACAAGATACTGGTTGAGATTTGACATCGTGAAGTAGCCAAACGGTAAATGCCGCCACCAAGTCACTACCTGTTACTTGCCCATGCTCTACCACACACCATCAACCTATTAAAACTGTAATAATTATTTCAAGTATCATAGACAGAACAAGTTTTTCTAAACCACATTGTGAAATATTTTATCATAATATTCTCAACTGCTTAAAACACAATAACATGAAAATGATAAATGAATACATGAAAAAAAAAACTTAAGTAAAAAAATACTAAAGTAAAAAACTTGAAATTGTTGTGGAGTTCATTGTAGCTATTTACAGATCAATAAAATGGATCTACAATATTTTGAATTCATCTTTATTACTTTTATTGAATAAAAACTTAGATTTTGTTATTTTGAGGTTTAAAAAGGTAGTAAAAGTCTATATAAGAGACAGATATGCAAAAAAAAATTACTGTTGTACCTATTTGAAGCCATATGACACACATGTTTTATCAAAAATAAAACATTAAAATGCAAAAAGCTCAAAATATTTTAAATTACTTCTCCCTAGCAGAAATCCTGGCTACGTAACTGATTCATCCCCATAGATAAGTAGTTTTTTTGGGTAATACTTAGTGCAAATATTATTTAACACTTATACCTCACTTACGGTCCTATTGGTGTTAGACTTTCAGGTTACACTTTCGTAAATTGGATATTTTTTGTATTTTTATAATAATATACATGATATACATCGTTTTATATGAATATTTTACTTAGAAAATTAAAAATAAATAAGAACCAACTCTGCAAACGTCGGAACCATTGTTATATTTTGTGTTGCAACCAACAACAAAAAAAAAAAACTGCTGTTTTCGTTTTTTCAATATTATTTTTCGTGTTGGACCAAAGTTGAAAACCCGTGATTCCAAATCAAATATTTAACTATTTTCTAATTCATATTTTTTCCCACTTGATCGCAAAATATTAAATTTTAAAACACTTATACCTAGTACCTACTAAACTTAATATATGATACAAATATGGCTTTAAAAAGTGGATTCAAAAGCAATAAGTCCCAACGTCTCTGTAGTTCAAAATATTATTTTCTTGAACCCCCTTTCAACTTTTCTAAATACGCCAATCACGATGTAGAGAAGATCTACTCTACATTGTGGCCACTGCAGTTTATTATTATTACTTATTATTATTATTATTAGCTTATTGTTAAGTCGAAAAACCGAGTTTCAAGCAAAAACGAGCTTCATCATACAGTAAACGAGTTGCAGTGTGGCCATAGACAAAAAATATGAATACTGAGTGTGGAGGCCTGCTAAAGAGAGAACAAAATATGATTTCCACGAAGAAAGAATTAGGAATTTCCGATTAAAACCATCTTTTTTCCGCGAATCGCGCCAGAAGATAGTACATACAAGTACATCATACGAACGTTAAGTCATAAAGTCTCGGTTTTATATAGGTATTATAAGTCTAATTACTAACTGTGCACACATTGTAAAAGGTAGTTTTTCAAAACTATTGGTGTTTATATTTCAAAACTTTCATCGATCAATTCGATCGTTTTTTTTTAATTTGATGTTTTTCAAAAATTGTGATTTTCTTAGAAATTTAACATTTAGTAATCAGTTATAACGTCATCGGTAAAACGTATCGCTCAACGATGGATTTCTCAATTCTCCGAAACAAATGATGACAATGAGATTCTGTCTGTGTCATCGAGTCTATGGTACACACTACACTAACGACAAACCTATATCTGCAATTATTGTGTGTATAAGTCCTGTTTAGACTAAATTTTTTTTATAGACGGTTCGGCATTCGGCATTGAAATTCTCTGGGGGATTAATAGGTAATATTCATTAGGAATTTGTTTTTACTTTAGTTTGTTGTCGCGTTGATTTTAACATTAAATTTTTATTAGTCATTGCTCATTTTGTCGTTAGTGTTTAAATAACAATTCGCTTAATCATTTTGACGCCAAATTTTTCGCGTAAGTATTCTAGAACTCTGTGAAAAGTGTACATTACTCATTCATTATTTGTCGTATTTTAAATTTACATACCTAATATATTTATTGTTGTTTATTGTAGTTGCCAAAAAGTATTTCAATGTACTTTTATCGCTATTTGCTAGGCGCGTGTTGGATCCATTGTTGTACCTATACCTATTTCCGGTGGAAATGAATAAATATAGGGTCCATTTTCAAGCAAAAATTATAGACAAATTTAAAATGAGTAGAGAATTAGCTGATCATAATTCTTAAATATACTCTTCAAATTTTTATCATATTTCCCGAATTTTTATTAAAAATGTGTCTATAAACTTTTGTCTCTTACTTGAAACCAATTTAAACTATATACCAACGCATGCAGCACTACTGTCATTTTTTTAAACAATTACGGAATGAAAAAGGGCAAAATTAACGATCAACAATGTTTCAGTTTTAAAACAAATCGTAATGTAAAATAGCTTGTAAATATTATGGTTAAGTTCATAAAATATGTATTCTGGAAATGTTTTAAAAAATGCTCAAATTAACATTTGTAATATACCTACTTAAGTATAGGTACTTAACAAGTATTAAAAATTCGTACTTTTAAGAAATAGGTGACAACAAGTGTTTATTGATGTGGGAAAAAGACCCCTATAATATGTAGTATAGTAAAATACTAACTTCAAGTTAACTCATGTTCTGTTTTGCTGCGACCCCATAGGTATCATAATTTTACAATTTAAGCACTGAAAGTACTAATTTGTTTTCTTGGCTAATGGCCTCAATCATTTTACCAGGTTGCTGTTATAATCCAGTAAATTATGTACTCCAGGAATGTCTATGTTTATGATTATACTATTTATATATTTTAATAGGTATTTCTAGTTAAATTAGTTTGTAGTGGATACCTTAATCAAGTTGGTTTACAGATTACAACCCAGTTTAGTTTGTTCTAAGTAAAGCTTTATATATAAGAGTTATATATAATCGTTATAAGAGTCACTATTTGTATTACAAATTGTATGCAGTTTCAAAAAAATCTAATAAAAAAAATGAGTTTTCATTTTTACTTCCTCGTCCCTATTTGACCTATTTGGGGTTAAATTTTGAAAAGTCATATTTTGTAGTGTGGATATCTGCAAAATTTAAAGTCTCTTGGGAAAAAACCATTTTTCATACTAATCCTCCTTAAGATGTCAAATTTTAAAAAATCCTTTCTTAGCGGATGCCTACGGCCTACGCCATAATAGCTATCTGTATGCCAAATTTCAGCTCTATCCGTACAGTAGTTTGAGCTGTGCCACAAAATAGAACAATGGCTGTACGTTAATAGATCAGTCACGTCTGCCTTTTATAGTATATATATATATTTATATGTATAGTTAACCATTTACCTAGGTATAAGTAGTATCTTGTTTTGTAAGCAATTAAAATGCTGCCAAAAAATGCATCTTTATATAAAAAAAACCATAAACTTTTTACTTAATATGCTCATAATAATTTATTTAAGCCATAGCAACTACCTAGGTATAACTATGCTGTTTTCAGCCAAATTATGCTTTTACCAAAATTTATCAGTGCATTTATACCTATGCAAAACAAATTTTCACATTATTTGTTAGAAAATGTTCAATGTAGACAATTTTTCAAATAAATTTGATAAATAAAAAATGAACATAAAACCACTAAGTTACACATATTCTTTGTTTGCATTGCTCTTTTGTAGTTTTGTAACCTTTCTACACAATATGCAAAATGAACTTTTTCTTTGGATTCTCTGTTGAACAAATTGTAAATGTTTCTTACTTCTACTCAATAAGAATATGAATGCATACAAATTCAGGAGCTTAGGTATTTTGTATTTAGAGGCAACCGTGCTTAAAGCATTTCCCTCTACGTTGTTGTTGAAAAAAGGAGGTGTTTTGTATTTAAAAATATCAGTAGGTAATAAAATTATTATTATTATTGTATTCAAATTTTTTCACTATAACATATTATCTATACCAATTGACTTGATTGTTAAAAAAAAATTAACTTGACATGTTATTATTTTTAGTATTTACCTAGTGTTATTATATTTTTATTTTCTTACCTAAATCAGTTATTTATTACAGAATACAAATACCATGGAACAAATTGTCAAGATTTTTGTTCACCAGAGTTACTTTATCGAAAATGATTTAGTAGTCGACTATAATGTGCAGCAAGGGGTAATTTTTAAGACATACATATTATGTATTATTGTTAGTGTTAACATACAAATATTGTATTTAGGCTCAAATTAATGTTTCGGCTAAAGACTGGATTGCTTTAATACCTAAAGGATGGACAGGCGTTGATGAACAGGTTGCTTTTAAAACTGTTGATACAGACTGCGATGTAAATTTAGCCATAAAATCAGTTATTATGGAGAAAAAATGTTTCCAAAATGTTGTGGAATGTGAAAAACAGTATCAGCTTATGTATATTGGTCAATACTTAGAAGTAATATTTGAATGACATTATTCTTTATAATCATACCTTAAGATAGTTACTATTAAGTGGTGACAATTAAATATTAACAGATATTGGGAAAAAGTGAGTATTTTGTATTTCATCATCAATCTGGTTTGTGCAATTGTGTGTCTTCCACAAAAACTAAAGGTAAAGGCGACTTAAAGCAAATTCGGTTATCTGTAAGTATACACACTATATTTTAATAAATAAATGAAAAACAAATGTCTTTAAGATAAATATAGATATAACTTATAAGCTATAATGTATAAATATTATACAAATTCATAACTTAAACATTGATATTTTTATTATTTTATTTATTAATACATTTTTTTAAACACATTTAACTTTGTATATATATATTAATGTAGTAAGAATAATTTACTGCCTAAACTAAATATTATATGTTATCAATATTAATTTACTGCGTTTTCAAATAAATCTAAAATATGTTTTATATCTTTTACTTGCTGAGCTAACTTATAAATAGGTTCCATCTCTTTAGAAAGTTCTTCACATTTAGCCATTACTTGATACATCGATTTAATATTGGCATCAATAGAATCACATGTTTTACAAACAACATCTCTGTATATTTCTAAACATTCTACAGTTAATGCTGACATACTGTGTAGTACTCCTGAAAGAGTTTCAGTCAATGTGTCTACAGACATGGCAATATTTTTGGCTTCATACTCAAGATCATTCAGTAAATTTGCATCCAAAACAAACCGTTCTAATGGTCTAACTGGTGTAGTTGGGCTAGTCTGTTTAAGTTTGTTTTCTAAATCTTCAGCAACAAATGTAACCATGCCTCCACTTTTTGTGACAGTTCCTTCAAGACTGTTTAAGAAATCCATTTTATTAGATTCTTCCATATTTTAAAATTGTTTTCTGAAAAATAAAAAAACATGAATTTATATTTTAGGTTTGCCACATGACAATTAGTAATAGACAGTAAAAACTTGAAAGTTATTTTTTGTTTTCATTTTATTTCATTTAGGGCCATACATTAAAATCTTATCATGTGAAAGTATAGGTACTGATTAGAAAATCTAATAAAACATTAATTGGTAGAATTATCACTTAGTAGACAATTGGGGACCTCGATTTTTTTCTTGGTCTATAGTTTTCACCCACAAGTCATTAAGACATAACACTTGACAAATGTACCAATTGATCCAATATTACAATATAGATTCTGAAAATTGAATTAAACTCAGACTTTCTCATATATTTTATTTTATGCCCTTAATTTATACAAATCAAAGTTGCTCAGTTTTCAAATTATAACCACCGATAACTTGAAAAGTTATTTGTGTTATAACCAATAAATAAGAAATATATTCAAAGTCTAGAAAAGTTTGTTATGTTGGTTTATTTCACAATAACCCCTCCTCTACAAATTTAAAAAAAAAAAATAAACTTAACAAATGTGGTAACAAATTTAAATGTTTTTGATACAATTTGTAAAGCTCTAGTTGTTATAAAACTAAGTAGTTTTCGAAAATTTGTGAAATTTAGGCACTGTTTATTTGATGTACCTAAACTTAAATTTTTAACACAATCATAACCATGAATGTCATTAGGGGGCAGGAGTAATGTATTTGCCCATCCCTAGCTAATAAAAAAGTTTAGGCTAAATTTGTTCAATATGGGTCGCTTCTAATAAAAACAGGCCGATAGAAAATTCAACAATTGGGCCAGTTATTTTTTGCACTGCTTTATCAAACATTGAAGTGACGCCCCTGATCATAACAGTATACTTTTTTGTGCATAAATAAATAAAACTAACGAATTTGTCAATAAAAAATTTTTTTTTACTTTAAAAAATCCACCTCATCCCATGACATAATCATTTGACTGCCACTGACTAATTTTTTTTATGTTAGCAGTCAGTGTTTAGTGGTAAATCGCAACGTAGACAGTCACCTACACCACGTGAATTTTATATAAATCGACCTCAGTCGTATAATACTGTAATAAAAACTGACAAGTTAAAAACAAAACAATGTACATCAGATACTTGTACCAAATGTAACGCACCAACTAATTTTGCTGTACTTGAAAGTGCATACCTTACAAAAGTATGAATATTCATTATTTTTTATTCAAAAACAATTTACTTTAATAATTTATTTATCTATTTAGATTCAAGATTTAACAATAAATAATGAAATGATGGAAAAACGTCTACTAAAAGTAGAAAACGATTTGGTCGATACCTTGGATGTAGTTAATAAACAACTAGAACTAAACAAAACCCTTTCAGAAGAAAAAGATAAAAATCAAAAATTTGTTGATTATATTGTAGATGGCTTATTAAATGATGGAAAAATAACATTTTGGGCTCGCAATGATGAGGTACATTTTTAAAATTTTTCTTTTAGAGAGAAAAAAGGCAATCAATAGGATGTTATTCATCAGAAATAATTTTTACAATTTTTATTTTCAATCTTAATTTGTGTGTTTGCAATTTTTTGTTTAGTTTTCAGTGGTAAGAGAATTTCCTGATAAAAACCACCATCCCTCTCTTTTGTCAGATGATTGTCCTGCATTATCTTCTGATATATCATTTAATTCATCTAGAGAAGCATATATGAAAGCTGTTATTAGACATCAAGAACAAACTATTCAGTATCTTGTCAACAAAATAAAGGATTCATTTGATATTTTCCTCAAAGTATATTACATTTGATACAAATTATGAATAATAATAAACTTATAACAAATTTGATAAATTTAGGTCAATACACAAGTCACTGATCAAAGTAACTCATCTTTAACATTGTCTGAAAATAAAATGAATAATGTTAGTTACGTGGATATATCGGGCACTACATACTTTTTACCTTCACCATACATCGCCAACACTTCAAACAATCTAAATCCTAATTCATCTTACAGAATGAATAACATTAAAATCGAGATTGATAAGAGTACATTCAAGGGGATAAATAATGCAGTTTGTAATGATGGATTATTTGATGCTCAGGTTGGCAGTGTTTACTATAATATTAACTATAAGTTTATTTTGTTTATTAAAGTACTGACCCTTACTTACCAAATTAATTCTAAAACTTGTTTGTAAAATCACTTTAGGAGTGTAAACTAATATCTACAATTAATCAGAAAATGGAAGATGAAGTACCGCCTTTTGAAGACTGGGAAAAAGATAAAAACAATTCTACTTTATTTACTCAATTTCCTCATTATTCTACCAAAAAAGAAACTAATTCATTGAACATCATAAAACCATTTGAAAATCTTGATACATCTGAAAATGATGATTCCCTATAAGTGAGAGTTCAATTAATAACAATTATCTATTACAGAGGCTGCTTTTACATTATTATTATTATTATTATGTCATTTGACTTGTTCACTGATTTTATAAATGTCAAGTGCAATTTAAATTCTATTTTACAAAAAGTTCATTTATAATTTTTAATAGTTATTTGTAAAAAACGTTACACTAATTCATATATCCAATTTATGTTATTTTCCAGATATGCTCTGTTATCATCAATTTTTAAGAATTATATAAACATTACTGGAGTTTACTTTTACTTATAAAGATCGTATTTTTCTTATGCTTTTGTTGATTATCACCATTTTGTTTTATTTTATAATAATATGTACTATGTACACATTCAGGGATAAAAATTTTATAAAATTTATGAAATTGTGTACATACCTATCAAATTTATTTTAATATGTTTTTTGCATGTGTTCCATACATTTGATTTTGACTATTTTATTGTTTTTCTGCTATTTGAACTATTTCCATTAAAAAAATGTACTAATTTTTTTTAACTAATATTTTCTTATATGTATTAGTAGTAATATTTAAAATAAATAAAATAGATGCGTTGCTGTGAATGTTTTGTTTAATCTACCAGTACTTACCAATTTTATACATATTGGTTAATAAAATCTGTTTAAAAAAATGTGCCTTTGTTGATTTACATCTTTAACCGGTTTAAATTAAAAATAATCAACACACAGTCAATAAATGGATAGTTGGTAATGTCTAAAATATTTAGTAGGTTTGATTAAATATGTAATATTTATATCTAAAAATTATATTAAGATTTGTTATTAATGGGCTTTGATATTAAAGTTTTTAATTTTTTTTTTTGAAAGAACTCTTACAAATTAGGAGCAGCTATTGTATTTATTAGGTTTATTTTTATTTTTTCAATTCTGAGATTAGTTTTTAGCAAATTTGTTTACACAATAATGCCTTCTCCACATTTCTCTGTCGTTCCCTTATAAAATGTGACTTCTACATCCATCATTTATTTATTTCATTCTAAGCCTTCCTCTTGATTGTGTTATGTTTCTTTTATCATTCCTTGTCTGTATTTTTTTTTTTTTACAAACGTCTTCATTTCTACTTTTTCAATCCAATTTATTTTCTGAATCCTTCTACTGTAACACATTTCTATAGTTTCTCACAATTCTTTTTTTTATTTTAATTGATTGACCATGTAATACATATATATCTCACTCATATATATATATATATATATTGGATCCATAGAACTGGATGTACTTTTTGAGATAATTTTCTTTGTATATATGTTTAAATTTTTTTATTTTAGTTAGGCATTTTCTTTTTTTGCTATTATTAGGTACTTATCTAAAATTTTTTTTTTTATATTTAAATTTAGAACTTGTGAGAAGATCTTTATGGTTTTTAATGATAAGATAATTCCAAGAAGAAACTCGTTTTTCAGTGTATGTCATGTGAAACAGGTTTAAGTACCTAATATTTGAGTTTTTTCATTCAATAATTTCATATAAATAGTCTAGTAATAGCTTGCAATAAATATTAACCTAATACAAATAACAATAGATAATTCAAAATCTGAAACCAATTTGAAGGTATTGTACAGTCCTTGGATTGATTTGACCTCTGATATGGTCAAAAAAAAAGGAATACTAGTTCAAGTTCATAATTACGAAGGAAATACAAAACATTGTTTTTGCTTCGGTATAATAATACATCAGTTGTGATGTTTCATAAATAAAAAATTAAACCAAGACGTTTAAAATGTCTGAAAAGATTATTTCTATGGACATCCACTGTATAAATGACAAACGCTATAAATTATAATGTCTGTAAGTAAAAATATTTTTTTTAGGTAATCGCTGTGCCAAACAATTTTTTACTGACCTCAAATTTACTCCCTTTCTTTCCTTCCTTCTTCAATTTTTGTTATGCAATCTTACATTTACTATGTTATGTTATGTAAAGCTTTTTTTTTTCATTTTGTTTGGCAGATGCCTAACTCAAAAAAAAATTTCTTATTAAATATATTTAAAAGCTAAAAATAATTTTTTTATGGTATTCAACGTAAAGATCAAAGTATAACCTGCTACCCGTAATAGTGAATAGAATTTACCAACATCGAAATTTCAAGTTGTTTTTTGAAAGTGAACAAAACATTTTTTGGTTTTTGGGCCATAACATAAAATTTAAAAAAATCCTTTTTATTTATCAAAGATGGGATTAACTAGTTAAAATGATAAAATTAAGTTAAAAACTTGATTATTTTTTAAAGTATCCATATAACTAATTAATTATTTTTGTTTTTAACTTATATTAAATTATTCAGTCAAAAATGTTATTGCGTTAACTTTTTATAGTTGATTATTATTGTCACAAAGTTAAGTTTTTTATAGTAGATGGTGGGTGGATTGGGAGTAGTGATATTTTAACATTTTGGATGTAATTATTTTTAGCATCTGGTTACTGGTAGCAACACCCAACAATCAACATATTGATTTTAAGAATGTAAAATAATAATATTATTTTACAATAATTATATTATATATTATATATATATTATAATTTATTTTGCACTCCAAGTGATGATGAGTAATCTAAAAAATATGTGTAGATGCATCCTATAAATGTCTGATAACTATTTATTGCAATACCCAATATGTATTGCAATATGTTTTTTTGAATATGGTTTATATAATATGTACCTACCCTTTGTGAGGGTTAGGTGTAAATAAGAAAAATTACTTTTTTTTAACTAAATGAAGTTTGTTTTATTTTCTATCTTAACTTATGAAGTTATTTTTTTCTTAGTTAACTATAAACTTTTAACTAAAGACCATTAATTATTGAATTAACTTAACTTATTTAGTTTTTTCATTAACTTACCCAACCTTGCTATATATATATATATATATAACCTAACCTATATATATATATATATATATATTCATTTAGGTATACACCCTCTATATATGCAGTGCTTGACATGTAAGGGTTTTTTTTTTTTAATTATTTTTGTGTTTGCCTTCTAGTTTGGTACTCTTAATGGTCTAGCTTGTTGGACAAGTCGGTCAAAAAAATTAACTGCAATAAATGAAGTTGCTTCAGTTAAATTGCCTTTGGTTAAAAGTTTAAAGTTAACAAAAAAAAAAAAAATTTAACTAGATAAGTTAAAAAGGTGATTTTTTTTTTTTCTAAAATATTTACAAGTCATAAAACGCGCAATCAATAGCATTTTTATCTTATGTAATTACTAAAATAAATGATAAAGTTAAAAAAAAGTTGATGAATTAGTTTCGGTTGTTGGTTCAGCTTGATAACGAAAAAAATAGAAATAAACTTAACTTCGCTAACAATAATAATAAAAGTCTAGAATTGAAGTAGTGTTGTTTGGACACCCCCTTCTATCAAGCCGTCCAGTTTTTGTGAACATTTTAGCCATACTACTTATTGTATAGTATAATACAGATTGTATATATGTATTTATTCTTTTTTAATAAAAAAAACTTTTAAATAAAAAAAAAAAAAAAAAACTTCGCAACAATGATAATTAACAATAAAAAGTTGAATTAATGCATTACAATTTTCAACTGAATAATTTAAAAACAAAAATAATAAACTTTTTAACTAGTTAATGCCCACCTTTGTGGTCTAGTATAGGCACATCAAAATACATATTATGTTTTTTATTTAATTGCGTCCCCCTACTATTTTTTCTACGTCAAGCATTGTCTGTGTGACGTCCATTTTATACGCGGCGGCGACAGAAACCGATCAGATATTTCTATAAGTAATACCTATTATGACGAGTTCAAAACCTACAGTACCTATTAAATATATATTGATAAAACCGGTATTTAAAAAATACTTCAGACTTAACGGTCCAACAGTCGATACTCGGAAGCCGATAATAACTGCAATAGCTATATTATCATAGCCAATATAAAGCATCGAAAATTGTGTACCATACACTATACGCAGGATGAAGTAAATGAAATTATTATTCAATAAAATATTCATTATATAGCTTGTTTGAGAGCATAATATTATTTTACGTTGTGTGGAGCGTGTTTGTCGTCAAAATATACTGGTCGCGAGATGCGCGTATTTTTAACTGGCACAGAAGTAGGACGCATTTGGTATAGTAAAGTGATAAATTTAAAAAAAAATATATAGAGACTGACGCTACTATAATGTCACCTATAAGTGCATAATATAAATAAATAATTAAAATATTTACAGTAAACTGCAGTCGTATACACCTACGTGCTTTTTTAGGTGCGCTAATACACATGGTTGGTGTCTAATAATATGTATTAAAATATTATTACCAATTACAAAAATTTATACATACAATATGCAATAGTATTATAATTTATATCGTTCGCCACTCCACGTACCGACAATTATTTGAAACAGTTATAAGGTGTACGAAAATTGTTAGATTATTTTACAGTTATATTATCTACAGCCTGAAGGGCAGATTGCCGTTACCAACACCAGCTACTATATTTTAAGTTATAATAAAAAAAGAGAAAAAAATTGAAGAAAGGAATGTTAGAATAGAGAGTAAATTCTAAGAACGGAAAGGTTGAAGTAGAGGTTCTATACTAGTGTGTCTCACTTTTTCGGATAGATCGGTGGTTTGGAAGTATTGTGGTTTAAATTTTAAACTTAAAACGTATTATATTATTAACTGAGAAAGCATTAATTTCCTACAAAAAAACGATTTTAGCGATCTCAGTAATCTAATACACGTCCAAGAAAAAAAATTTAACGAAAAATATCATCGCTATTATTGCGTATACAACTATATAGGTTTCGGATCGGGTTCAAAATATTGAAATATTAAACTTCAAAATATTAAATAACACGTATATGTATTTCAAATGAAACACGCAAAAAATAGCAATTGTTTATTTTGTTCAAGTGGTAAACACCTTACACCAATCGTTTGATATTTCGCAAGGTGTTCAAAGTTTAAACCACGGTTATCTACCGATAGATAACCGTGGTTCAAACATAATAGAGTCTCAAATTTTAAACACAATCAAAAATAACAACATGATATCTGCATGTGGTTTAAAAATTTCAAAAATCAGTTACACAATTTTAGTTTATAGACGTTTTTACATATAGTAGGTAACCCCTACCTGATTTTTCGTATTTTTTAGTTATTTGTTCTTGGCTATAATAACTTTCAAGTAGGCACCTATTACCTACTAAAATCGACCCCTAAAAATTTTTCTAAATCTTTCATTCACTATAACATTTTTAGCACAATTATTCTATAATATATTCGATGAGCCGGCCGTGCCGTTTAGTAGTTACTAAAAAAACAATTGATTTCAGAATAATATTCTAAAATCAATGTTAAAAGGTACTGAATTCCGGTACAGAATCCAGAATTAGAGCGTCCAACCTTGCTATAATAATAATAGGTAGTATAGGTATATAACCTGCAACTCGTTATGATCGGTCGTCGCATTCGATGTCACCTTCACTATCTTGTAAAGCGTAGTAAATTTTACACTGTACAATATATTAATTTATACATTTAATAAACAATAGCGTAATATTTGTAAAAAAGACAAAAAAAAAAAACCAAACATTTAAAAACAAATTTATTATAGATCGGTGGCAGATAAACAATAATAATTAGCTTTCTCTTTTTTTTTTTTACTGTATAATGTATAAGCAAATGAGAGAGGTATACGCGTTTTTGTTGAATAAATTACTTAAATAATAATTATTATTGTAATTGACAATTGATATAATTCACTCAGGATATTATATCGTGTTGACAAAATTTGTAAACCACAATAATATTATCATTCACACTGCCGAACACTATACAATAGTAAATTTTTTTTTTATACATTATTATCTATATAGCGTTGCATGTTGTATTGTTGTCTATGATCTTTACACTTTCAACTGTATCTACTGCAGGTACCTACTATAATAATGTAATATGTGACCACAACCGAACGCGAGAAAAGCGCCCGCACACGGGTTTTTGCTGGAGATTAAAATGTTTAAAAAAATAAAAAAGTTTAATTAATTGCAACAGAAACACACAACGATCGGATAATAAGATAAGTCGCACCTATTGTGTTGCATATAATAATAGAGTTAATTTTACATTATAATAGTACACATGTGGGTACCTGCCTATCTTTTTGTTTATTTAAATTGAACTTCTAAACCGGTTCTTTATAACGATTCAACCACCAGTGGGTGTAGTGTGTACGCGCACGAACCTATCTATTTTTTTTATTTTTCATAATAATAATAAGATGTTCTTGGACGCCGTGACCCATGTGCGATGTGGCCGCTGCAGCCTGCAAGTGCCCGCGTATAATTATAATACCTAATAATATTGTTTTGACTTATTTTATTATTATGATCATAGTGATAATATTAATTTATGTCAGGAAATCCCCGTGAGTATATTATTATTATTATTATTATAGCATATTAATATTATATCTTTTTCCGGTAAAATCCTTTAATAATTATAGTTATTGTAATAAACGAAAAAACAAAAGTAGGTGGTATGTCCCATGACTTTTGTGTGTAAAAATATAATAATATGCGGCGGGGGAAAATTCCCCCTCGTTTCATTAGAAATCACCACACACTATAATATTATAATACCATATTATTAGTAATGATATATTTTTTTTAATAGCGATTGACCACTTCAGCCAAAGGTGAATCTTTTAGTGCTTGGGAAGGGAGACGCGCCGCGTTTTGCTCAAGATGAAACGCATTTTCATTCAGTGCCATCCGAGCAATTAAACCGATCGGTGTACAGCAGCACGCGTGTACCAATGAATTCTGTAATGTTCGTCAATGTGTACCAACACCACTGGTCAAGTTGTCCGTTTTGAGTTTTTAGTACAATTTAAGTTGTGAGTATTATAATATTAAGTACCTACGTGTATAGTTTCATATTTTCAGGTATAAAAGGTAGAACATAAAACGATTTTTCGCGCAAGTACCTAAATGTCTTTAAACAGATGCAACTCTTAATATTATTGTGCATGGGTTTTTTTTGGTTTCAAATTCAAAATGGGTTGACGTACGAGTTTTAAGAAAAAAATTTTCAAACAGTACCTAAGAGTGCGATTAATTTTTAAAACTCGAAATATTTACTCAATTGACTGATTTTAAACAAAATTCTCATTGAGCCCAATGTATTTTTTCGGACTTTTACCGGTGTCCGGTACTATACCTACCTGTTACGCACTGGTTTAACACTTTTCTACTAATTCCGACTTTGATTTGTCGGATCAAGGATGTTGAACCAATGTACTCACTCACTAGATTTTATTTACTTACGTCCTACATGCTATGTTTATCACCACGTTCGTACCTACTGATTGTGATTATTTAAGTAACATTACACTTTCAATAGTTTCAATTGAGCAGGTACATAATATCAAACCGCCCGAGTTCAATAAAACATTTTAATTTTAAAGGTAGATAGACCCCTTGCCTGGATTTTAATACTTTCAAAACAATCAAAGATGAAAAAATAATCAGTTTCATATAAATAGGTTTTAAATATTGTATAAAATTATTAAATGGTAAATGTTTATGCGCCTAAATTTAAAATATTATAAATCATACATTTTGTTTTGTTTACAACAAATTATATAAATTTTTTTTTGACAGTCACATATTTCAATCGAGTATATTACGTTGTACATTTAATGTAAAATACAGCCTTCAATCATACATTGACCAGTTTAGTATAGAATTATTTTCAGCAAAATAATTTGCATAATACATCAAAACAAGTCACTACTAACAATTACTACGCACATGGAAATTTGCATTTTTTATTTATCTACGTCTCGTGAATTTGTTAATTGTTTTTATTATAGTACCTATGAAACAAGTAAACAGCAACTTTGTTGTTTACAATATTCAACCGCATACTATAGTTAAAATTACTTTTATATACATATAAAAAAAAATAAGTAGTAGTAAAATGATCACATTCCAAAAACTTTGATTTGCTATATTAATGAAGGTTATAACAGACAAAATGTATACTTAGCAAAATTAACGAAATAAATTTATTTTGTAAATAAAATATTATTCACAGTATTATATTTATTTGTAAACACAAAATTAATAATTATTATTTTGTACTTAAATAAATTTCAGTTTATGTAACAATGCTAACATGTACCTAATACCTATTGATTCTTGTTTATAAATTATAAGTATTATCATACAAACATAATTATTTTCTAAAACAGTTATTATTTTTACTATACTCACATTACCTATTAATAATTAATAAATATTAAATCCTATTAGACGTATTGCAAAGACCAACAAATATTGTCAATAGTAATTTACTACAGTTAAAGATGCAATTATTAATGTATCTAATTGTAATAATGTTACGCTTATTTGGCAGTTATTTATAAATTATAATTCAGCTGTAAAAATCAATTAAACTGTAGTCTTCAAACAGATGTTTTGTTTTGATTTATAAATAGTAAAATTCTAAGAATTTTTAATAAAAATTACTATTAAAATCAAAACAGTAAACAAAACATCATTGGACGCCAAATTGAGGCCACAATATTATAGTCTAAATTTAAAAAAAAATTTAAAATTGAATACTTAGATTTTTTTATAGTTTAAATAAAATAATACATTTGCTTTTTAACTTGCACTGTATACGTATTACCTATATCCTACACTAACAAATGCCTACTTTAAACAACAAAAGATACCATAAGGGTGAAATTTCAATTTGATAGCTTATTGAGTTATAGAATATTATGTATGTTTTATGAAAAGTCTTGTAGTTATTTTACAAACCTGTAGACTTTGGAATAATACTTTATTTTGAGAATGTTGGGTCAGTGTTAGGTACTAACATATTATGAAATTCATTTAGAACAAAACACTTGTAATCTTTAAGCAATAAACTTACACAAGTGATTACATTTCATTTAAATTAATTTTTAAATTATGTCTAATTGATTGAAGAATACTTGCAGTATCATAACTAAATGTTATTACGTAGTATCATCATTGGCATTTGAACAAACAGAAGTGTTCTATTTTATACTAATTTTTGTTTATTTTATAAATTGTCACTGATGAATAAAAAAAACTTATCATAGCAATGTTACTTAAATAGAAACGTATGTACGCCATAAGTGCATATTTATTTACCTAAGATATTCTCTTAAGACATAAAGACATTCATCTATTTGTTGTGCCTCTATTCCAGTTTTTTTTTTTTTCAAAAATATTTACTAAGTACATAACAACTATTCTGTTCCAAATTAATAAACATTAGTCCATTTTATTTATCATTATAAAGTATAAAACACAACCCAGTTAAATTTTGTTACAGTACGTTTGCACGTAAACTGAAAGTGAAAATGTGGCAGAGATTTCAAATACTTTTAAAATACACTTGAATGATTTGTATACAAAAACAGATTTATTAAAATTAGCTCAAAATAATTGTTGTTTTTTTTTAAATCATGATAAGATGCATAGGAAGATCAAAAGTTTTCAATAAAAAATTTCTTACATAGTTTCAATGCATGCAATCATATTTATTTGTAAATAATTGACAAATTAACCCAATCATCTCTCCCCCTAAAACAAATCGTAGTCAGCAATGACTTTTAATCTTTTAATAGTAAATTGAAGTGTGATTATGAAATATCCTTATTTGAATTAAAACTATAATTTCGAAACTAAAGCTTTAGGGCCCCACTAGAAAACACATTATAGTAGAGAAAAGATGTATTAAAAATTATTTGGTCATAATTTAAAATCAAATGTTTACAAATATGACAACATAAAGAATTAACATTCAGTAGGTAATAGCATAAATAGATCTTTACACAGTATAATGTAACAGACAAAATAATTACAAATGCATGTTTTGACTAATCACTTTAAAAAATGATTACAGTTAATGACCAAACAATAATGACCAAAATGAACTCCTTGATGTTTATTCAACTGCTGATATGCATAGTGGTATTCTTACCATCATGTTATAGCGGAGAGAATGAATTACAAGGTAAATTATTATAAGTTTTAACTTTGATTGAGGATTCTTTTAAAAGCACTTAATGAATTATTCTTTCTTGATCTCATTAGAAATTGATAATTTAGCATATGGTAGAATGTACTTATAATTTATTACAATCACAATAGATACTGACTTGTCAAAACAGTTCCAAAATCTCAAGAATGAAGATCTGGAATATGCGATTCAATATGGAACTCAACAAATTAACATGCTTTCCCGTCATGAGGACTCGTTATCGTATGCTAACGTCAACGTGAAAATTGGAAGTCCGTCTCACGGGCAACTGGTCGACTCCCAACCTTCCTCTGATGGACACTTAGCGTCTCGCAATGCTGAAATTATTATCAAAGCTTCACAATACCTTATGAACAAACATTGTTTAAAGTAGGCACATTAATATAATTTCTCACAGAAACTTTAACAAATAGGTACAACTAATTTACAATTTATACAATCAAAGTTTACTGTTACAGTTATGGGATTGGTCTTATGCAGTGCGCTAAAGATTTGTCCAAAATAAAGTTAGACCAGACTTCACTAGGAGCAATGTGTTTGTCCAAATATAATGACAGCACGGCGTGTGAAAGAATGGACTTGGCTTACCGGCGTCCAGATGGTGCTTGTAACAATTTGAGACATTCTTTCTGGGGAAGAGTGAACACAGCTTACAAACGGTTACTGTTTCCGGTCTACAAAGACGGTATATAAATTTGTCTCAAAAAATGTTGGTTTGAGCGTATCATCACAATGGCAGGACGATATTTTGTTTCCACAGGTTTAAGTGCAATCAGAGAATCGCCGAATCCTAGAGAACTGAGTACTAGTTTGGTGAACGACGAAAACTTGCCCGACCGTTCGAAAACCATCGCGATGGCGTTTTGGACAATTTTTATTGGCCACGATTTATCTCACACTGCAGTGTCTAGCATGCGTAAGACTATACTACTTTAACCAGTTGCAAACATAGGAAACCCAAAACGTGAAGCACTCACGAATTTGTCAATCCAAAGATTATTTATACTTATTAAAAATATTTTTTCAAACCCCACCTACCCAAGATTTTTTTCTACGTTTGCCTCGAAATTTATTAAGTCAATTGCTTATGACATAATTTTAATGTATAAACTCTAGTGAAAACCAACAAATCGGTGGACTGTTGCAACGAGCATGGTGCGAAACAGTCGCCCAGGAACACGCACCCGTCGTGCGCGCCCATAATAATACCGAAAGACGATGGATTTTTCTCTACTTTGCACCGCACGTGCATGAACTACGTGCGTTCAGTCACAGCCATGCGGACCGACTGTACGTTTGGACCCAGGGAACAAGTAAAAATACTACTGTTTTATATTATTATTAGTAAACACGATCGAGGAGTCTTTGTCTGAGATGCTAATAATATTGTTGTTTATTATTATTTATATATATTATAACATACAGACTATCATATTAATATATTATTATTTAATCAAACAAAACAACTTAGGTGACAATTGCTACAAACATTTACTTTTTATTTTAAGTAGATTAATACTAAATACTTTTTTCAATAACGATTACCATCTTTAATACAGAACATAAGTTTATGTTTACAGTTTAAATAATACTGTAAAAAGTAAAAATTTATTGACCAAAATGGGTACCTTAAATCTTACTTAAAATAAAAAGTGAATTTTTGTGGTTAGATGTTTTGTTAAATTTATTAATATATAACCTCATTGTAACACAAATACGACTGTCGCAAATTCTTTCAGCCTTCTGCAGGGCATGTGGATAATATATTTAGGCTACTTTTTCAACTTTAGATTTTGAGCGTGTTGAGGAATGTTCTTATTGTTTTTCTTTTTCGGGTTAAATCTAACTCCTTTTGAAGGAGCGGTCCGATTGTAAAATGTTATAGGTACCACTACAAATTTAGAAATATGGGTAATTCACGATTGATAATCTTGTACACCAGATTTCTTGTGATTTACTACAATTTTTTAATTTTGTATTCGCGAAAGATACTCTCCGTTATGGAAAGATACCTACTTTGGTTAAAACTTTTTTTTTTGTTGAAATTTTAATTATTTAGAGTACATAATTTCAAAACAAAAAAGTCAATAGTTTGAAAACTTCTCCAAATTATTTGAAATGTTCACAATCCTTCTAATAGTTTGAACGTATTTATATTTTATACGTACAATAGAAAATAATAATTTGACAATTTTACAGAACTTTGAAACTTGTAGATTTTCAGAATTATTGTATCATAAAGCCTAATTTTCAGGCTCAAAACTTAAATGTCATTCGAAAATCAGTTTATAAAATGGGTTTTTAGTGTGCGTTTTATATTGTTATTAAGTCGTTTTCATCACTATTATGGTTTCTGCAGCCATGAACTCCTCTAAAATTGTTCAAATTTATTGAAATTTATATACGTTATTGGAACGGACATTATGCATGTATACAGACAAACCATTTCTAACAGTTTTGATTTTTTTTTAAACTAAATAATAGCACATTATAAAGTTTTCATAATTGTGTATAGGATTTGTAATAAGTTATGTAATTTTCATTTTGAAGATTTAAAACTTTTACACAAGTTAAAAATATAGAACATATCTACCATTTTTCCATATTTAGGTATGCTGTTAAAAAATGTAGACTCTAACATTTTTTTTAACCCTAACTTTATTTATAGCGTTATTTTGGATTTTTTTGACAATAATTCTGCCAAAAATTATTATTCAAACTAACAACACTTTTACAAATTATTGGAGTAGATATAAGTTCAAAACGTCAAGCGTGTAATAAATATAATAATATAAAATATCATACAACTTATGGAATAAATATACTTGACTCGATGAGCGCGCTAAGAATCATAATTTTTGTAAACAATCCATACATTACACGTCATTGCATACAGATTTTTAATATAAACGTCAACTTCCACACTGCTGCGACCACCATAAGCGCAATATTGGGTGTCTAGAGGGTGCATAGCTCAGGCGGGTTTAATACAAATTAGCACATTCCCAAAAATTTTAACTTCGGCTCTTCAAATTGCGTCTATGCTGACTACCCTCACAAAGTTGTGACCTACTATAAAGCGCAGTCCACCCACCAAGACTAAAATTTACTACATATTTTTTTTTTTTTTTTTTGTCACGTGCTGCACGCAGTTGAACCAAGCCACGCACTATCTGGACGCGTCAATGGTATACGGGTCATCCGCGAACCGGACGTCGTCCCTCAGAAGTAAATCTCGCGGCCAACTGCTAACGTACCACACCGGCGACGAAAACGTTCAGCAACATTACATGCCACTGACCAACGGTTCGGGTGCGTGCCAGTCTGGCGGCACGTGCTACAAAGCCGGCGACGTGCGGGTAAACGCGCAGCCCCATCTGACGGCCATGCACACCCTGTGGATGCGGGAGCACAACCGGGTCGCAGACCAGCTGGCACTCATCAACCCCCTCTGGGACGACGAGCGGCTGTTCCAGGAGGCCAGGAAGATCGTGACGGCCTTTGTGCAGCACATCACATACGGCGAGTGGCTACCGGCGCTGTTGGGCAACAAGTACGTTGCAAAAAACGAGGAGCTGAGGCTATCGCCGAAGGGCTATGGCGACGTTTACGACGAGTCCGCCGACCCAACCGTCAGCAACGAGTTCGCCACCGCCATACTGCCGTTTGCCAATTCCATGTTAAGCGAGACTCTGAGGTACCTATTTGCGCCGACGTTTTTCTTTGACCCGGTGGTTTTTTTTTTTTAATTTTTATACGTTATTAGAGCGGATGCATAGTTAAAAAATGTCGTATAAATTTAGACCACGTTTCAAAATTTGACTGGAACACAAAACTTCAAAGTTTTCAATGAACGGCGACGTTTTTTCAGTAAATCTTCACCATAAATTTTACTATACACTGTTAAAAATATTGCTAGTTGGCAATTTTTTTTTCGCATTTACACAGACATTGTTTTTTTCACCAAAAAATTGTTCCAATTAATTGTAATTTGTACACATTATTGAAATGGGTGAAGTACCTAGTACAAATTTGGTAAAAATTACAAAAAAATTTCAATTTTTTTAGAGTTAAATGTTTGAAATTAAAAATTTGACCTACTGAGCTTGCTCAGAATATTGTAGTATTTTTGTAAGTAATATATTATTTGTTTGTTTAAGATTTTTTTTTTTTTAATTCTGAGAGATTATTAAAAATTCACATTTAGCCGTGTAGACCTTGGTACGACTGGTTGGATTAATAATTATAATAAAACTGCTTTGACAGTGTGTTTTTATGAAATTTACTGTCGAGTATAGTTTTATATTAGTATTATTAGATACAATTTGACACATAAAACATTGATTAAAGAATATTACGGTATTTTTGAACATTATTTGTTTCATTCAAAATTATTTTTCTAATGTTTTAGGTAATTTATAACTATCTATACATTGGTAAAAACTATATAAAATGTAAAATACATTATCTGTGCTATTTGGTTATGTATTATTTTGAGTTTAATAATTGTATATAATACAGTCTGTTTACACTTCGAATACAAAGTTTTCTAATTTGAATTTCTCATTCCATTTACATGTAACCTTAAAGTTAGGAATGTTTTAAAAATTTTAATTTGTGTGTATTTTTTAGTTTATATAACGAAAATCGAATGACCAACCAAAGTTTATCTCTCAAGGAACATTATAATCAGCCGTCTGACTTGCAAATGAATTACATAGACCACCTTGTGAGAGGACTCTCTATGCAAAATACACAACAAGTTGATATGCTTTTTACTAAAACTGTACGTTACATAAAATGTTTTACTGAATATTTTATTTTATTAGTTAATATATTATTTCATAATCTCTTAATGAACTTTATATAGATTACAAATTACTTGTACAGTCATGCAGATAATAACACGTTTGGGATGGATGTAGTAAGCTTAGACATACAACGTAGCCGTGACCATGGAATTCCAAGCTATACACAATTTAGAAAATATTGTGGGTTAAAAGAAATACAAAGCGTCCATGATTTGACTCTAATTATGGTTAAAGGAGTAAGTTCAATAACATTTAGGTAATTTACAATGGATCATTATTTACTACACCTGTAAAGTATATTTTTTTTTTTATCTTATTTTATTTTAGTCGACTAACAAGTTATTAAAGCTATACAAAACTTGGGACGATATAGACCTTTTGATTGGTGCATTATTTGAGAAACACGAAGATGATGCAATGGTAGGTCCCACAATGAGGTGTCTCATCAGAGAGCAGTTTGTAAGAACTAGAAAAGCAGATAGATATTTTTATGATTTACCAAAAATGTTTACAAAAAGTTAGTGAGACAAAATTATTTAAAATAGTTAGATCTACTTTATGTTAACTGAATTATTAATTCAATGATTATTAATTTTAGATCAATTGGCAGAAATCAGAAAAATAACCCTTGCCAGAGTGTTCTGTGATAATAGTGACAGTGTAACAAAAATGCAACTACAAGTCTTTTATAAACCCATGTCAGCTGATGATTTGCTGTCTTGTGATTCACAATTAATCCCAAAAATCAATCTTAAACATTGGTCGGACACAAATTATAGAATTAAAAATCAACTTGATTTTATTTGATAATATTTATTCATAACATAAACATTAATAACGTTCATCATACTAGCAATTATAGTACACTGAGTCTGTATTATGAACAAATGATTACTTTGTTTTATTCGTATCCATTTTTTAGTTTAACAACTAACAATATAAATCACGTCTTTGTTACCTGCTTACGTATTTGACTTGTATGATTACATTATGACAAAAAAAATTACTATAGTTGAGTTCAGACTAGAAAAAAATAATTTTCAGAATTTTTTGAAAACTGAAAGTTTTCTGACGATGTTTATGGTTTTCCATCTGAATAGGACTTAAGGGGATAGGGTGCTTTGTTTTCTTTTTTATCTATCACACAAATTTATTAGGTACAGGGATTTAGACGTTTTCTATTTACAATGTACCTATTGATCTAATGATGCAAGTTGAAAACTGATTTGAAGTGGTCATTAAGTCTACTTACAAAAAAATTTTCCAACATTTTTTATTTTATCTTTTACATTTGTACTCACAAAAAAAAATGTTTAAAAGAAAAAAAAAATGTTGGAAAGTAACTTTCAAGTAGACCCTATGATTAATTTAAATATCATGTTTTAATAACTATTATCTAATCATTAGGTTAATTGGTATGTTGGAAATACAAAACGCCTTATCTCCTATGCTTTGATAGAAAAAAATAGAAGCTTCCAATCAAATATTGACAATATTATTGAAAACAATAATAGTTAGTGACATTTTTCTTTGGTCTGAGCGCAGCTTTAGTGAACATAATAATTTTAGATCTTATTTATCTTCTTAATGATATTAATGTACCTAAGCATAATATTTTGATATTAATAATGTTTATATTAGTTTAAAGACGTATAATTTAATTTATGATTTAATGAAAATTTAAACATGTGGATTACTATCCAAACTTCCTACTACATAACTAAACCATATTATATTAATATAATATACTGTATATTTTATTTTGTTTAAATACAATTATTAATAAATGTATGATTTTATTTAACATAATTTAAAGATTTTAAATAATCTTTTATCAAATACATATATTATTCATCATATTTTTTACAAGCACAAAGAGTCAAATAACTTTAACACCTAACAAAATTTAGATTTTTTTAAATTTTATACAACATAACCCATTTTCTTGGTTGATAATAAAATTTTAAAAATAAACATTTTCAATTGAAAACCATTAGTAAATTTCAGAATTATTACTTACCAACAATTATATGACAATTAATTAAAACACCTATATATTGTAAAAACTCTTTAAAAAAATTGAATATTAATTGTATTTTAAGCACCTGTATTACATGATAAATAGAAATTACATTTTTACAATTATATGCTTTATTGATAGAATTGAGACATCAGGGTTTTGATGAAAATATATTTTAAATAAAGTAAATTAATGAATAAAATTTAGATTTGACATAAAAATATGTCGACAAAGTTTATTGAGAATTTCACAAACCCTTATTATAATTACATTAAAATATTTTTCACACAATAATTATAGTATTAAAATGGATGATTAAAAGAATAGTGTCAAAACAGCAATTTTTTTTTTTTTTAAAAAAACATTACATTTTGTTTAGAAATCACTAAACTTAAAAAACATAACAATTAATTAGATAATACATGATTAAAAGTAGCAGTCTATTTAATTGTATACTTTATAGACTTAAACAATTTATCTTACGCATCAGTCGTATTATCACTAGGAACATCAATAAGAAAAATAGTATCACTTTTTTTCAGCTTTTGTCTAATAGCTTTTTCGAATTGTTCACGATGAATGGCAAACTCCATAAGATCCTTGGGCTTAGCATCAAACCAAAATTTGTCAAACTTCCAAAATAAGTAACAATAAAATTCATTGAAATCTTCATACTCGGGTACATTACGTTTATTGTAAAAATGAGTTTTAGCTGAACCATCCACAACCAATCCTAGTGCCATACTCGTTAAATTTATTCCAACAATTGCAAAAGCATATCCATGAACTGGATGCATTGAGTGTAATAGCGCACTTCTGGCCAGATTAGTGTACTTGGACGCAAAGTACACCAAATTATCTAGGCCTAACATTCCCATACCTCGAAAATCGGTTTTTGGATCGTCTCCTTGAAATCCAATATCTTGCCACTGTTTGGTCACTCTATTTTCTAACACTTCGTTTGGCATTAATTCGTCCCACAGCAATAAAAGCGATTTTTCATGCACATCATTGCTGCAGTCATACAGGATGGCTGCAGTCGCTTTGACTTCTTCTACCAGTTCCATGTAAGACCATATACTGTCTATACACTGTTCGAGGGCACCGTTAAACCGCTCATATTCGCATTGGTCAATACGTTTGACGCGCGTAATGGTTGATACGGCGTTTGGCACCAGTATGGACCGTCCAGAGTAGAAATTTCGGTCCAATGCTCGGGCGTCCAAAACAGTCAACAGGCCACGAATTTGAGGCCTGTTGGAATCGCGCAGAGACCTCTCTACGTTCAGCGAGCGACAAGCGCCCAAAGGCTGCGCGTAACATATGCGTTGCAGCTCACACAGCTTGGTGGTCTTGCGCAAAAACCACTTGACCACTTTTCTCAGATACCAAAATACATAATTCCGTATTAGAATAAACCACATGACTATGGACGGAGAAATTTTGAATAATTTTTGGGTTGTTTAATTTGTGTGTTTTAACGTTTGTTATATGCCTATATATGTAATAGATTTGTGTCTGGGTGACTTACCAGGAGAGCACTGAGCATAGTGACGCCGGTCAACTGGTCATCTTAATCGCATGCTGTCTTCTTTTCACTGGAGAGTATATTGAATATGTAACCACGAGAAAGTTGAAAGGTTTGAATTCCGGTTTAAGCGACACAAGTCACAAAGGGTGAACTACTATATAATTGCACACAGCACAGGGCACACACAAGAGACAAGGACGAAACTCAACACGCACACTGAAATACTGAATATACCGAATAATGTTATGATAATAATTAGCGATCGTTTTATGATTGTTTATCAAAAAAAAAATGGTAAAACGCAATATCATAAGAAATAATAAGTGAATAATCTATGGATAACATTACCACTCGGCACTCCATCTATAAAAAAAATTTTATAGATATATTTTTTTTATAGTCACTATACGACAGAATAGAATTTTATCTATTCTGTGACTATAACACTGACCACAGATATACATAATATGTCATAATATTATTATGTGGGTGTATAGTACTTTAGATATAACAAATAACAATAATTTTGTTAAATATCTGAGCACGTAAAATAATATATATTATGGGTAAGCACGATTTGAGATCTATCTTAAAAAGTTAAAATTGTGGGTGCTTTTATCACTACTTTCATGAACGGTGTACCTAGGTACATTAGTTTTTCCAATTTTTGTGGTACAAGTCATGTCATTCTATTAGCCATCTCTTTTGTCATTGTAATAAGCAACATTGACTGCAGGTTCATCTAGTTGTTGAACCAAAGTAATTATCGAGTGTTCAGTTTTTCATGTCTCATAGAGTAGACATGGGTTTTCCTTAAAATTCTAGTGCTTGCCTCAAGTTCAACTGACTTTGTGTAACCACAGAATACCTAGATGAAATTTCATTTTTTTTGTGTTGTAACTTGGGATAAGCTTCAAAATCGGGTAGAGTAGTTGACTTTTAATTTTATAATTTCCTTAAAAAACAAAGTAAAACACAGATTATTTGTAATCACAATATTATTTAACTTAAATCATTTTCTTGTAATTGGCAGTTAAATTAAGTGACACAAGTCAAATTAACGGTACACAAATGTACCATAACACTATTTCCATCTTCAATTATTATACCAGTCTGCTAGCTATTGCCACAGCCAGTAACAAGCAAAGTTAAATTATTTAACTAAAAGACCATGGAGCTGAGTTAAGTTAGGTTTAAATCAAAACTTAGCTAATCAAATTGAAGCTAAATGAAGGTAGGTGGAAATTAATAACAAACAAAATTATTATAAAATAGAAAAATAAATATGTAATTAAAAATTCAGAATCATAAAAGTATAATTTATTTATTTGTTTTACCAACTATTTATTAGATACAATATGTCCCGTACATTGAAAAATAAAAACTAAGTATAGTATTTAAATACAATTTTATTGATAAAATATAATAAGTATAGGTAATAACATTATATTATAACTGCATTTGTAAGTACCAATAGGTAGGTAATAAAACGATATTTGTACTTGACATAAAAAAAGTGATATTTATTGAGTAATAAAAATAAAAAAATTACACGTTTGGCATTGTAATAAAATATATATGTAATATATATTTAAAACAAAAATTGAGAATATAACTGCACAATCATAAACGGATGCATAATATTAAAAAAAAAATACAACATTGAACATAGAGAGGAATGGAGAATTTATAATGTTGAATGTTGATAATTATTATATTTATAATGAAGGGCCTTTATAAAGACCTCTACATCTTTAACCTTCATAAAAGCTCCCAAATTAATGCATTTTTTAAAGTGATTTCTCTGTAGCCATGAAACTCAGTGCATTTGGATGCACCTTTAAATAGATAAACAGAGTGATCAGGGCAAATACGACAACGAGGGTGGGCAAAACAACCGAGACGACATTTTTCTTGTTCTCCAAGAATTCTCTTTTCCTTTCCTTCTTCTGCTTGTTGGTCTCTTTCGGCTTCTGTGTGCGAGAGCTCCTCATCTTCGCTGTCGATTCGAATCTACAACATTAAAATAGACAACCAATAATTTCAATACTTTCCGGCAAACATTCGAAATGAGTTCGATGAAATCCAAACACACATATTGTAGAAACAGTATGTTTACTACATCAGTGCAAATAACAAACATCATACGTGCAAATAACACTTACACAAAACAAACCAAGTTCACTATCAACGTGCGCGTTTGAGAGTTCAAATACACGTCCAATTAATAATATTGCTGTTACCGTTTGGCTTGCCACGAAAACAAAACAAATTTATTTATTTTTAAATAACACGTAGTCACACGACACGTCTTGACAAGTCCGTCGGCTACGAAAATACGAAATCAAAGTAAATTTTTGTTTACGTCGACGATAAGAAGAATCAAAACACTATCAATTTGCGACCACAGTAACCGTAACAATTGTGGTGGTAACACCTGCGTTTTGGCCGGGCTCCACCCAAGCACAGCTAGCAGCTGATATATATGTATATAATAAATTATTATTATCTAGACCTACATACCACATGAATTATTGTAAATTCTATGAACCATGTTTCATTTATTCTGCAGTTTATCCTAGAGAGTGGAGATGGGAATTTCAACTCGTTTTGGTGAATTAATTCCCATGACTCAGTTCATTTAAATGAACCGACCGCTGAGTTGACTCGCAACTCTCGATGAGTCTTTGACCCGTTATGGATGATCCGTAACACTTATTCAAGAATCACAACTCCCAAATGAGCTTATATAGTTTTAGGTAATGCAGATAACTGTTTAAATATTTTTATGCCTATGCCGATTTGCGAGTCGCGACTTAGTAAGTTCAACGAGTTGAAACTAAAAAATAGATTTGTTGGTCACACTGAGTTACGGAGTTGCTTCATTTTGAAATACTGATTCAATTCGTTCAGTTTGTAATATCAAAGTCGACTCATGAGCAGCTCATCCCTATATTATAGTCCGTTTATCCACACAATAGATTAATGGTTTGTCCATTAAGGTAAGTCATGTCCGACGTCCGTACTATATAAAACCTTCTACTCTATAAATAGTGATGATACTAGCACTGTCCGCAGAATTATTTTACTAGGATGTCGACCGTTCCACAGAATCGTGAATTAAGATATCTTAATTCACGTACTCTACAAATTAAATTATTTAAATTAATAAAAAACCAACGGTAATAATAATTCTAGAAATACTTTCGGTATCTTAACGTGGAGTACTTACCACAAAAAAGATACGTATGGCATTAGGTCTAGAGTAGCTGCAAGCAGAACGAGGTCACATGTGTCTAGTTTTTTAGAATTTATATGTATAATCGTTTGGAGTTTGGAATTTTGAAGACTATAGCAGTATAGCTTATCTGCCTATGAAATAAAGAAAAAATAAAGATACAATAATTACAAATTTTAAATGAGTATTAATATGCAAATTATGTGCTATAAATCTGAGTGAAAAAAAAATTGTTTACCGTGTAAAAAAGATAAGTACTTCTTGCCCAATCACAATATGATCATTGTCGATTATATATAGTGACAATTTAGAAGAATAGCTGCGGATAATTATATTATGTGGATCACAATGTAGTCGATTTACACGCAGAACAATGAACGCATTTGAATACTAATTATACTGTTTTTCTAGAACCACAGTAAAATGAACAATTATTGTAATGGTCATTCGTTTAACTATTTATTTCCAAGCGTCATAAATATTTAAAGTTTTGGCAATTCACGAATAGCAAAGCCGTTTATTGTAGCCACCATAGACTTGTTTTTAATCTACTATAATAATTAGGTTCATTCCAATATTGATAGCTAATCATAATTAATATTTGTGATTATTTAGCAAAATTTAAAAAAATAAATACGTACATTTTATATTAATAGCATAAAGTATAAATTAAAAATCGTTTTAATAATACTGTTAAATAGTAGGTACAATGTTGGCTGCTGGTCGTGAAATCGTATCCAACACATTTACGATGGTGCAAAATACATCGAGTTTCGAAATTAGCGGTTGAAAGCTTTATCTCACAAGAGCAAGTATCGTTTTAATTTAAATATTAATGATTAAACACGTAGATGTGAAGTTCGGAATGAAAAATTCGGAAGAATTATTTCATGTTATTTTTGTAGTTGTCCATTTGTTTAGTGCGAAACGTACTAGTGAAATAGGAAGTATCTTTTATGGAAAAAAAAACTAATTCAAAAAGGTCCGCCGTAAAAAATGGTATTGGACTAGTTTTGGATATCTAACAAAATTTCATAACTAATACCATCGAATAAGTATAATAATCAATGCTTATACCATAGCTAATACCTACTTAAGTGTATTGGTTAACTTTGTATACAACGTAACGATACAAAATTGTGGCGCTCACAAAATTATGTAGAAACGTCGAAAGTAAAATTTTTGCGAAATCTAGATGGAGACATAGAGCGTGTAGCATTTAAATTACGGCTATAGATACAATATATAAAAAAAAAAATAGATATCTATAGCTGTGATCCAGTGCCGCGGTCGCGGCGCAGAGCTAAGTAAAAAAAGAAGAGCGCTTGACGACGGCGGTATAATTACACGAAACAGCCAACTCGTATTTAAACAATGTAATTTTACGAAAAATGATCCGACCTCTATGTAGCTTAAACCAACGAACCGATTGATTTGAAATTTACATGGGCTGGTTCAGTTTACTATGTAGATGATACTTTTATAAATTTTAAGTTAATTAGAGGATTACAGCCAGAGTAATATGCAAAACTATTAGCTAAGTAATTGCTAGAAATGCTATTTTTTTCAACAAATAAACAATGTATATGTTGTACGCGCCGCTGCGTTAGTGCTGGCCGCCCAAACTTCCCCTTCCAAGTAGCTAGACTAGTATCTAGTTATGTTGTACGCGCCACTGCGTTAGTGCTGGCCGCCCAAACTTCCCCTTCCAAGCAGCCAGACTAGTATTATTTCTGCGTCACGTCGGTTGCTATCGCATTTTGATCCGCGAGTGTGGTAGGGATAATGCCGACACGATATGCCGATATTTGCATTATCGCCGTCACCACTGACCGTCACCACTCACCGCTGCATTCGTGTTCTGAGTAGAGACGTCATATCGAAAGAAAAGTATCGATACTTTTACTTGGTATCGAATCGAAATAAAATACCGATAAGAGTAAAATATCGAAGCAAACGGACCGATATGAGTAAATATCGAAAGAAAAGTATCGATAGCTGTTTATAGCAACGTTATGACTTCTGATACTACCGATACCAGTAAAGTATCGATACGAGTACTACTGTATACATCGTTGCAAACTGCAGGCTTGTTTTCATTTATTTTATATTCATACTATTACTATACATACATCATATTATTATAAAATAGGTATCATCGTATTGAAAACAAAATAGTAAAATTATTTATATACAAATATACAATACAAAATACAAATTATATAATATTAATCAAAACTTAAATTAACTTAAAACCATTGATCTTCAGGTAGATCTGCTAATAGTAAAATTAGTATTATTTAAAATTAGTACTCGCACTATTCGATCGAATGTGTTATTCTTATTTGAACAGCGGAATGCCGAATTATCGCCGTATCCAGTGTTCGAGTATTTCCCCGAATTCATTGTAAAAAATATTTAAAAATAGATGATTTATCGCCTTATCGATAAACGGGCACTTTATAATTCCGATTAGGAATTATTTATAGTCGTATTAGTAATATGTGATTTGTTAGAGCAAATTTCCAACCGTTCCGGCGGTCCCCACCAAGCGCAAACTATTTTACTCGAAAGGAATTGTTCGATACTTTTAAACTGATATGGCGGTATGGCGGTAAATAAATGATTCGATACCATTCTTTCGATACTAATACTTTTTTATCGATATGAGTAAAGTATCGAAACCATGTTATCGATACAAAAAGTACTCGTATCGAAAGAAAAGTATCGATACTTTACTGGTATCGGTAGTATCATAATGTCCCTAGTTCTGAGTTTCTAACCGCGCGGTCTTTTCTTGATCTGACCACAATTATTAATTTTGGTCCCTTGGGTTAAGAATTATATTCTGAGTATAGTACGCGTCATTATTACTATAACTTTTTCCGTTGATATTTTGACTGCGTGTTTGTATATACGGAATAACGCGTAATATATAATATTACGCGTTAAACATTTTTCAAAAATTATAGCTTAACTAGGTATATTCAGACCATAAATAAAAAATTAGTGATATCTTAACAAAAACACTCCGCCAACTACGTGTAAAAACCTCGCTAAGTAAAAAAAAAAAAAACTCAATTTTGAAAAGTTGTGATATCAAAAAGGGGCTAAGTAATTTTTTTAATTCATTAATATAGAAGTGTTTTTAATTGCCTGTATTTTATGTAATGTGAAAATTTAATACGAATAATTTAACTTAGCTTGGCGGTCACTATTATTTAACTTATGATGTACATATATCTACAACTAATGATACAACACCTCTAAGTCGACATGAATATTTACATCCTCATTATGTATTAATATAATGTTACAAAAAAACTATTTAAGTGCTTACCATGAGTAGAGCCGCCAAGCTAAGTTAAATTATTCGTATTAAATTTTCACATTACATAAAATACAGGCAATTAAAAACACTTCTATATTAATGAATTAAAAAAATTACTTAGCCCCTTTTTGATATCACAACTTTTCAAAATTGAGTTTTTTTTTTTTTTACTTAGCGAGGTTTTTACACGTAGTTGGCGGAGTGTTTTTGTTAAGATTTAAATTAACAATGGAAATATGTAAGCACTGATAAATAATTTAGGTAGGTATAGGTAATTTTATTTAATTTATATACTTAGGTTATTTAAGTTATTTAGCAAGGGAAAATATCAGGTAACTGACAATCGATTTATCGTATTTTTTCACTTTTATTATTTTTACATAATTCATTAGTCATTTTGGACTTTGGTAAAAAAATATGGCAAAAGGTATAAGCATCTATTATAAATAGTATATTTAATCAATGGTATTAGGTAGGTAATTTTGGATGGAAATTCAATAATAATTATTTTGTTATTATAATTACTACATTATACAATGTATCAAATACTGTAAATATTCTATAGTATTTGATAAAATCAACGTGAAAAACAAATAGGTAAGGATGTCTAAAATAATGTGATAAAAATTTAAGATCTGACTGATCCACTGATCTGAAATCACGTCGGCCCACGGTTTAAATTTTAAAATATACAGGTTAGCTATCGCCAGCCCTCTGAACGGTCATAAAGTGCCATAGGTACAGACTGCTTACTGCTTAAAAAAAAATAGTACATATTTTCACCGTATATTTTAAACCGTGCGTTTAATTTTTTTTTTGATAACTAGTATCATTACTTTCGGTTGTTTGCATAGATATTACGATTAAAGATAATAAAACAGATATATAAAACAAATGATAATGGAAATTGGAATCCTTGCAAATTGCTATTTTTTTATTTAGTTAGAAAGTTGCCGCTGTACCCCGGGTACCTACATTCAAAAGTACCGAGCTGGGCGATCGCCCGTATGTTTGTCGTTGGCCGGTGAATAAAAAATGAGGTGAGTTGTGCAGTTCGGACGTTCTGTTCGACAAACTTTGTTAGTGCTTTATTTTTTTTACAAAATATAGGTAACCTTGTGGTACTTACATTAAATTAATTTGGTATTTTTCTAGTTGGTACCTATTTGTTATTCTAAGATGTTTCAGTTTTATTTTGTTTCATTCCAGGATGGCATTTGAACATAAAATAAGCTGACATCAGTAAAAACATGCCATGTCGTTTTTCATGCATTTCAGTAGAGATGAATACTCAGAGTTTGTTTGCGGATGTGGAGCTGCTTTCATAAACATTGGCATCACCTTTCCCATTAATAAAATCATATTCAGACAGGTACTAATATTATTTATAACAAATTAACTCATAAGGATCCCTTTGTTTAAAATTGAAATATAGTTGTTATTATTATTTTAATTATTACTTATTATTTAATATTTGTATAATTTTCAATTATAATTATGTAAGAAACAATATTTACAATTTACATTATTTATTCAGTTTATAAAATAGTTATTAGTACCCTGTAGACTGTAATTAAGAGAAAATTATATTTGATTTGTTTATTTATCATAAAAATATTATTAGTTTGGATTAAATCCTACATTGCTCAGAGTCTATGCAAACAAATTAGTGCTCCTCCTAATTCCCCATAAATGCTGTGAATAATTTCGTGAAAGAAATATCAACGTTTTTCAAAAAAATTTCAAAATTTATAAAGAACTTTTATTTTACACTTAAAAAAAATATCTAGTTTAAAAATAAAATATTTACCATTTTTGAAATTACAAAATTTTAGAATTCAGTAAGGTCGCTTACTTCTCTTATCTTAGTCTAAAATATACAATATACATGCTTTAAGTTTATACAAAAAATTAATTTTTATTTTAGATGTTACATGGAGTTGGCCTAAGAAATGCAGCTTCGCAACTAGTGAATGAAGGATTTTCCACTCTTTATCGAGGAATTACTCCACCGTTACTTCAGAAGACAATCTCAACTTCATTAATGTTCGGCACTTATGATGCAATACAAAAACCACTCATAGAATCCAATATTAACTCCAGATTAGCAAAAATTATTGCAGCATTAGCAGCTGGGACAGCTGAAGCTTCATTGACACCATTTGAAAGGGTTCAAACACTACTCCAAGATAAACAATACAATAAAAATTTTATCAACATGCGTCATGTCATTAAAGTTATTGCCACTGATTACCCTGTTACCGAATTTTATCGTGGTCTTACACCAATACTATTACGAAACGGTCCTTCTAATATTTCTTTTTTTTTGCTGCGAGAAGCAGCCAACACGTATATCATAATACCCACAACTGCATGGAAGGGGTACAAACTATTCAAAGAGTTTTTAATTGGGGCATTTATTGGTGCTTTAAACAGTGCCCTATTTTACCCTTGTAATGTATTAAAAGTTCACATGCAAAGTAAAATGGGCGGTCCGTTTCAAAGTATTGGAGAAGCCGCTGTTGAAATTTATCGAGAACGGGGCAATAGAGTGTCATACTTTTATCGTGGAGTACACATGAATTATACAAGATCATTTGTTAGTTGGGGTGTAGTGAATGTTGCTTATGAAAATTTAAAACATTTTCTTAAAAAAAATTAATTTTCTCGTTTAAATGTACAATTGTATGTAAAAAATAATTCATACTTTTGCTTATTAAAACTATTTGATCACTTAATTTATTGTGCGTATGTTTTTCTGTTGTGAATTTACTATATCTATTTATTTGATAAAATCGATTGTTACTGTTGATACATTTTTAGTATCTAGTTATTTTTGTTTTGTTTTGTTATTTTATGTTATTTATGATGTGTACAAAAACAATCTATAAACTTTTTATATGTATGATTAAATTAACCTACGTATAATCTGCAGCTGCTAACAGAGTAATAAACTAGTTGTTAACTTTTGTGTTATTTTTTAAAACTGATTCAATGTATTTTAATTGTACCACTAACTAATGTATACAAATGTATTTAGTGGGTAATGTGTACCTTTAGTTGTCCTATGCTTATTGAGTGGGTTGTCACCACGGCTTTAGATATTATCTAAAGCCGTGGTTGTCACGTACAACAAGTTGACGGGGGGGGGGGGGGGGGGCAAAAATGTAGAGGTTATAACTTTTTCACTTCCCCTAATTGCATTCAAAGAAGGTTGTTAATCCATCCATCCAATTATGTTTTATTCTTTTGTTACTCTTCAGCTCATTCTTTGGTACAAAAATAACTATAGCGCAATTTCAAAAGAACGTGGTTATTATATCAATTATCATTATCATATTATATCAATTATCATAATATTAGATTTATATTAGCTGCGCTATACTCTTTTTGAAAAACGTATTTATTTAAGATACTATAGGTTTTATCTGTTTTATGAATACAATTTATTTTTGGTCTATCTAATAAAAAAGAAAAACTACTATATTGTCTTCTTTAGATTTTGAGCATTGCAAGAATTTATTGTTTTTACATTAATGTTTTTTTTTTTTTTGTGTTCAGTTTATTGATTAATAGATAGAATCGTTCTGATTTTCACATATTATATGAAAGACAGGTTATTGGCCCGATAGATTGTAATTTATTTGATGTATTTTTAGAAAAATTTATAACATATTAATTGCGTTTATGTGGATTAAATAATTGGATATTTTGGTTTATTAACGTCTTACCTGGTTTTTTATTTTTTTTTTTAAATTTTTTCGCACAGCTATTAACATTTGTTTTTGTTATATTATGAAGTTTGATCTACATATTATAAATGGGGAAGTGTAATTGAAGAGAATTCTTTTAAGTTTGCCTTATGAATACTTGGATGCAACTAATCATACACCAAGGCACTGAAAACCGTGGTGATAACTAAAAAACCAATAGCACATAATAGATATGATATCTAACATCTTATCAAATTGATCAATACAATAAAAAAAAAGTACTTGACCGTCCTATTATAATTATCAATAGTATGTTTTGCAAATGACGTCAATTATTGATATTCAATAATCAATTTTCATATTTTATTATTAACTTAATTCATTGTGAAATGTGATGTTACAATCATTACAAGTACTCAATAAAAGAATGATTAAGACTATTTCCCCGAGGGCAAGGCTTTACAATTATAGGTAATAAGTGGTGCTTACTTATGGTAATCACTAAACATACAAGTTTTTCGCATCATACAATTGAGATCCAACACTTTATAATAAACCACCGACTGTTGTAGTTTCATTTTTCAAAATGGCTTTTGTACGCTTAGAACCCAAGTACGAACTTCTTGATGGAAAAAGGTTGGTATTATTTTGAATCAATTTTTTCTATCTGACTGCAAACAATTTTGTTCTTAATTTTTTAGAAAATATGTTCAGCCCATTGTGCATACTATGGTACTGATTGGTTTGGCCGTCCTTGTAATCTTTGTAGTTATACTGATGTTTTATGTATCCTGGATGAAATTTGATGACTCTAATAATTATCAAAATATTCCAATGGACTATGTTCTTTTTGGTCCTCAAAAATATACGAGTAAGTTTCATAATAATGTACGATATATTTGTATAGAAATCACTTGATATGTATCTAATTTGTAAAATTAAAGAACTTAATTACAATTTTTCAATAATTGGGTGGTGTTAGTATTAATAATTTTGAATAAAATTCTTTACACGGGTTGGCTACCACTATTACATGCTTGTTAAATTAATTTGTGATGATAATTGTTCTTGAATCAGATAAAAAGAGTCCTACATACACTCTACTTATTGGAATCCAAGTTGGAATCTTAATATTATTTATTGTTAAGTACAAATTATTTTATTATTGGTAAGTAAGGTTTACTAGAGAATCAAAACTAGAAATGTATCTAGGTATTTGTGGAAAGAAATGTTTGTATTATTGTTATGAATTTCAAGCTGTCTAATATCTTATATGAGCACACAATTATAATTCATAAACATTTGACTGGATTTCATAAGTTTTACAACTATCACTTGTGCATAATTTCTAATCATGTTGAACAATTTTGTGTTATTACCCATGTGTCCTAAAAGTTTGGCATTATTCGTAAATTGATTGATTTTGCAAAAAGCTTAATGGTGTTGATTTCAACTATAGCGCCCTCGGGCATTACCAGGTTTTGTGATCTTAAATTATTGTTTATTGTGGACATTCTATTTGGGTGTGGGACATAATGGACTAAGAAAATTTGACGCTTTAGGGCAATGACCCCTCTGTAAATATGCTACTAAATCAGCTTTTGACCCAACAAATTAATTTTGGATTTCAGTTTATGATTTTATTTTGAAATTTTTTTTAAGTTTTGGTTTATGCCTGAAGTCTCAAAACACTAGAACACGTATTTTAAAAAATTGAATAAATGTTTCCCAATTTTTGAAAGATTTTGATACAATTTGTAAAGCATTTTTGAACTACTAATTGATACTATATGTTATTAGTTATTACCATATGATTTATTTATTTCAGTTTCAGATGCCGTGTCGTATCGCTCTCATACATTTGCCGTTGCTGCAAAATCCAATTATAAAACTAAAAATTGGACAGCTAAATACAATGTAAATCTTGAAAAACGAATTAACAAATTGTATAATTTGGCTTGTTATTATTCTTTACCAACACAAAATTCAAGTGATCATCTTCTTCCTTCTCAAATTAATGCTACATTGTGTACTCATTTAATAGTAACATTTGCACAAGTTAAAGACAACAGTGTGTACTTAAGCTTAAATGATTCAAAAGTAAGATATTTTTTATTGAATATAATACTACAATTAATGTTTGTGTATTTTTATGTAGGCATAATTATAAATAATGGTAAATTAAACTTGAAAACTTGTGACTATTTATGTTAAAAATAAAATACACAAATCAGAAAATAAAAAAGTGTATTATTTTGTAATTTGGGTATTTTATTTTTAGCTTAATATTAATGATGGTTTTAAATTTGAGTTTAACAAAAATTGCAATTAATTTTTTAATTTTTGGTTTACTTTGTTGATAATTATGCATTTGTTTTATTTTTTTTTAAATTAGGTAGGTTTTTAATAATTCTTAAATAATAATGATCATTAATACAATTTCACTAGAATTAATTTTTTTTTTATAATTATTTGAACACAGTTTTTAACAATATTTTATTTTACCATTTGTTTTTTTAAGAAATTTCTATATTTATCCTAAAAACCAGCAACACAGATATAATGTACACACATGCATATATTTTAGATTTGAGGTGGTGTTACCTCCCAAAAATTCTAAACTGGAATTTGAACATTTTTATATTTTATGAAATATACAGAATTAGAATAAACATGGTCTATTTATATTTGTTTTAAGTTGGCTATTGTAATCTATTATGTATACATAATTTATTTTTGAAAATATTTATTGTTACAAATTTACCAATAATCAACAAATTAACACACCTAACGATTTATTATAGTACTATTTTAACTCATTCAAAACAATAACATTCTATAAAAAGAATTGTTATTTGTTTTTTGAAACAATTACAATGCTTAATTTTTTTAGATTTTACAACAAGTTGTTAAACTTCGTAAACAGAACCTGAACTTAAAGGTATTACTATCCATATTGCATTTATCAAATGGTTCACATTCAAATGAAGGTTTTCCTGGAGTTGTTGCTGACAAAGAAAATTTAAACAAGTGTGTATTTTTATAAAAACTAGTTTTATCCAATCAAATTTATTAAAATAACAACAAAAATATTAACATATTTATTTAAGAGCATTTTAGATTTTCAGTGTATCAAAAAATGTGTTGATTTTACAGTAAAGTTTTTTTTTCTTGTAGTTAAATTGCTCCAATTCTTGCATACAACCTCCAAAGATTATATAGAATTAGTTACTAAGATGGTATTTTGGTTGAAACTTTTTTTGATAGTTATAATCCAAAAACAAAAACGATGAACTATTTAAAATTCTCCAAATGACTGGTTAAAGGGTAATACAAATGGGTATGAGTAAAACTAGCATAAAAACTGATTTCATTAATTTTGAGCAATTTACATAATTTAAATTTTGGTATTCATAAACTTTCACAGTTATTGTCATTAAAACATTAAAATCTAAATAACATGTTTACTTGTACGTTATTTACTTTTTCCATTATTTGTTTTAGCAGTAACTTCTCCAATAATCTACAAATACACCAATCAAATTTTCACACATTATTAGAATGTTTGACCAAATTTCATATAAATTTCAAAAAATTTAACCAATTTTTAAATTTGTATTTAAATCTTTAACTTGATCAAAATTGTTTGGATTTTGTTAAATAAACCGTATAATTTTACTTAGCTTAAAAAAAATTTTTTTATGTGATATCCCTTCTCCAAAATTAGTTCATATTATTTAATATTTGTTCTTATTACTGAATGGATGAAGTTCAAACTTCATAAAAATAACAACAATATTTGTGTTAGTTGTAATACTTCAAAATTAACTATTTGTTGATTATTAGACTTACTGGGCTCTCTCAGAATTAGAATTTTTGATTAAAGAATTCAGTTGGATAAATCATTGCTTACAAATTTTATAAGGAAAATATTAAGCTACACTGTTCAAAACCATAACTTACTACACCAATAAGATTACTATCCTTTTTTGCTTTTGTTTAAGCTAATGAAGACATAGTAATCTTACTCCTACTTAAAATTAAGACTAGTATTTATGTTTTTATTATTTATGACCAGTTAACAAGTATAATATTAATACTATTGCAAACATATTTTATTACTAAGTATCTGACTTATTAATTTTAGGTTTGTCAATAGTGTTGTGTCAGTTGTGAGAAAATTTTATTTAGATGGTATTGACATAGATTGGGAATTTCCATCATGGCCATTATTAAATTTGGAAGAAAAATATGGATATGCCAAGTTATTAGAAACCTTACATAACCAACTACCTGATTCTCTTTTGACTGCAGCTGTGGCTGCTCCATTAAATATCATTGATAGCGCCTATGAAATTTATGCCTTGGCCAGGTATGTAAAAACCTATTTTTTTAATATAATATTATAGAATCCTTATGTTTAAACATTTTTTTATATTAATAATTTTAGTTTTGTTGATTTTATAAATGTTATGGCTTATGATTATCATTCATATCAATGGTATTTTCCAATAACTGGACCAAATTCACCATTGTTTTCTTCTAAATCTGACACTGGATTTTTGCAAAACTTAAATATCAATACTTCTATACAGTATTGGATATCTAAAGGCATGCCCAAAGAAAAAATTTTGCTTGGTATGCCAACTTACGGACATTCTTTCAAGTAAGTTAATCTGTAATTAAGTAGGATAAACGAGAAAATGCTTTACATTACTCTCTACACTCTTTAAAAACAGTTGAATTTTTGAATAAATATGTACTTTAGGACACAAAACATAATTTCAGATCAAAATATTACCTAAAATTCAATAATTAAAACTGTAGAATTAACGTTTTACATTTGTTTTTATAAATAGCTTAATAGCATTAGTTTAATCATTAATTATTAGTATTCAATTCAACTTTAGAATTAAAAGTGTTTTAAAAGTATTTGGTTTGAAAAGTGATCAGCTTAAAATGTACCTAGATTAAATAATTTTTGCATGCTTAACTTATAATTTTTATTCTTATTTTGAAGGTTAATAAATGAAGCAAATCATGGTTTTAATTCACCAGCTGATGGTCCTGGAATCGGCAAAGGCGGCTTTGTAACTTTTTCTGAAACATGCAACTTTATTTCACAACATAAGGCCCCTGTTATTTTTGATCACGATACTCGTACGCCATATTCGTACTATCAAACAAATTGGATATCTTATGATGATGAACGTAGTTTAGCGTACAAAGCTGAATTTGTTGCATCTTTAGGCTTAGGAGGAGCAATGGTGTTTTCTTTAAATACTGATGATTATAAAGGATTAAATCTATGCACAGCATCAATATTTCCACTAACTTCTAGAATAAAATTAGTACTGAATGATGACTATTTATAAATAAACTTCTATGGCGTCTCCCAAGGAAGCGACATAGCACCTTTTCTTTACTCTGTTTTTGTACATGACACTCCAAAAACTTTACTCACATCACTAGATACTTATGCCGACAACACAATAATCCTGGCCTCAAACAACAACCCACAAATAGTGTTACCTATTATGAATGATTTGAGAAAGATCTAAGTCAGGACAATTTTAAATATAATAAAATATGATTGTAATTCTTAGGTAGCAGAATAGGACGTTAGATATCCCAAAAATGTGAGATGAGTTTATAGGTAAAACAACCAAAAATCACAAAGATTAACTAAAAACAGTATTCGATAATCTCTACAATTAAAAATGTATAAATATAATTTTCTTGTAACACTCAAACCCAAAGAAAGTGTTTTATAAATACCAGAATAAGCTAGTAAATAAGGTTAGGCTAGGTGCGACAGCTTAAGACAACTGAGTTAGTGAAATCCTTGCAGCTCTTTATTAATTTATTTAAGTAACTTCTAATTATTATAGTTAAAATTGTTCAAAAACAGTTGAAACTTAATATATAGTATTTGTTGACTATTTTGAACATTATTATATATGTATTAAAAAAAGTATTTACTTATTTTCTTTTTTCCCCTTTGTAAAATGTACTTTTTTTTTTTTTTACTTAAAATGCACTGCCTTTCTTTTTATTTATATATTTGTTTTAATTATTTTATTTTATTACTTATCTATGTATGTTAACAGTTTTAATGTTTTATACACTTAGAAAATATTTTTATGATAAGTAATAACTAATAAGTTATTATACCATTATTTATTTTCAAATTTAAATGATTTATTTATAAAATTTAATTTATTGAAAACATTTATTATACTAGACGAGTATTATTTTAAGACAATTTTAAAAATGTAAAATAAGTTTCTTGCTGTTGAAATTAATGATATTGTTATATGTGAAGTTAATTGATTACATTCCTAGTAATATTTTTTTTTTCTGAACTTGCTAAAAAGTCGTATTTTTTTAATAAAGTTTAAAAAGGCTATTTATATAATATAACTATAATCAAACTCTTATTTATTTTTTTATCACATCCTTCCTTTTTTTATATTTTTTTTAAAATAAAGTTGTGGTGTATATACAACACGTTTTGTTAGTTAATGGTTTTAAAATGTGTGTTTGTACTAAAATATTGTAAAGTTAAATTTCAAAACTCAAGTTTTTACTTTTGTATGTTTCATAATAGTTTTAATTACTCGCTGAAATTTAAATATATCTTTTCATTTGATTAGTATTAAAACTTAAAAAGCAACTTGTGTATCTTTTTAGTGTTATTAAACTTCCAAGCACTTTAGGTAGATTAAAATCTTCTTTGGGTGGATCATTTTTTTGTGACAGATATGATATAGAATTTTGAACTTAAAAGATGAAGGAAAATAGGCTGAGATGACTTGGACATGTGATGAAAAGAGAAGAAACTGAAGCAGTAAGAGCAGTTATAAAAATGAACGTTGAAAAAAAAGAAGTAGCCAAAAGAACATATAGATGGAAACAATTGAAAATGTTATGAAGGTTTTTAATGTATGTGTAGGGGATGTGAATGATCATGATAAGCGGAGGAATAGCACTGTTGGTGGCTAACCCCAAATAGTTGGTAGAAAGTCAAAGTAGAAGAAGTATCCATAATCCATATAATATGTATTTGTAATATACATTATAATTGAAAGTAAATTAAACACATTGGTAGGTACTAGGTATATATTATTCATTTATTTTACAAAATATTAAATACAGCACAAAGTTCAGTTTTGTGCCAAAAAAATTTCTTCCCTCCTTTTTGATACTTAATCTCTCAAATAAAAATTATTAATTGAATAGTCCGATTTATTGCCTTTTACGTTCAGTCAAAAAAATTTAAAATTTAAAATTTTTTTTTCATTCTGTAAATAAATTAAAATCAATCACATTTGATTACAACATTTAATCTATGAGCCTCTTTTATATTTTTGTTATTTCATGTATATTATGGTTCAATGTTTGTACTCTTACTCTTTGAGGTGTAATTTCACAAATAAATAAATATTCTTATGACCATCCAAAATGTCAATGCTGATGTCGTAATTTGTGCTGAAAATTGTCATATTTTTTTAATTGAAATAAAAAAAAATTGATAAAATTCACTAAAATCGAAATAGTTTTGATTATTTTTAAGTCAATTACAGAAAATTATAGAACTTTAAAATGTTTAACATTTTACAGATATTTGTTGTTTTACAATGAACTATATATTTAAAAATACATATTTCTATAATATGTAAGTGTCAGAACTTCAACTCAAGCTTCCCAAAATGTACTCCTAAAAGCTGATAAGTGGTTGATAATACATTTTTGTATTACTTATACATGGTTATTTTCGTTTTTTTTCAGGTAGTAGGTAACTCCTTCAAAACAAATTAAATTAATTTCTAAAGTTTTAATTTTTTTTTTACCGTATAAATAGGTATGGACTATGACATTTAAAAATGTTTAAAAACTTTATTGACCAAGCTCGCTCAGAACCGTAATTTTCGGAAGCAATGATTAAATAAATTTAATACAAAACGTTTAACCACAGAGTAGATTTCATCTGTGCCTATAATACGAATACAATCTTGTAATTTCCAAGTTATGTTATTATAAGTTAGTTTAGTCTATAGAAATCAGTATTATTGAAACGCGCGAACACGTTTTTGTACCGTGTTTTTGGCCGGTGTGGATAATTATCGTGTTTGTTTTTATCTTAGAGTTTTAATAATATAAAGTTAATATTTCTCATGACAAAATAGATTTATTTTTCTTTAATAGAAGTCATAGCCCCGATCATAATATAATATAATATATATACTAATCTATGGCCCCGATATAGGTATACTCAAAATTCATATTACTATCGTTTTTTTCCTCGAGTGCTCGACTTCAACTAGGGAAAAACTAAGGAACTAAAACTGATATAGAGTGCCCAACTTCAACAAGTCGACTACCTATATAATATTAATTATTAATCAAATTAAAGTGTTACCATCAACACCATAGTATATGGAATAAGTTTATTATTTATTCCTTATTCTACTATTGATCAACACTGTGCAAGTGTGCGACCCCCCATGGCTAAATTATTTAGCCATGCGGCAGCTGCACTATCCGTAGTGTACATTAATATAATATAATATCAACAATTATATAAGAAGATAGTTTGAATTGGAATTTGGGTGTAATTCATCTAGATCGTCTCTGGAAATTACCGGGAAGATCGCCACAAATAATTAATATATTAATTAAATAGTGCGTACCTACCTACCTTTTTATTTTAACTACTTACAGTGCCGATGCTACGTGCTATATAGACGACGGATAAAACAAAATACAAAAAAATTAACTAATAATAATACTGCGGAAGGCTGAGCTACACTCATGTGGTGAGTATATATCTAAACACTTAATCTAGGGATGAACAAAATTTCAAATCTTGTGGTTTTTAACAAGGTCTTTTTTAAAAATAATTTGTGAATACTTTAATTAGATTTTTATTTTAATGTTGATAATATTATCAAAACAATTGTTTATTAGGTATAGTCATATTAAGTATTAATGTAATGTCTATGACCTATGTTATTACTTATTAGTTATTAGGTATAGTACATAGAAAATATAATTATGTAAAGTACGTATAATAGTACTGATGGATGGCCATGGTGGTTGTGGATTACCTATGCACTATAGGTAGACTTGAATTTATTATTCTTTTTAATTAGATTTTAAAAATGTAGGGAATAAAATAAAAAATGTAGGAAATAGGAACCAAAGTAGGCGTCATGACAATTTCAAATCAGTTTTTGGAATCTTTATCGTATTGCTGTATCAATTGGTATGTTGAAAATAAAAACCATCTAAATTCCTATAATTTGCGTGTGATACATTGAAACAAATACCAATACACTTCCAATCCCCTTAATGCCGAAAAAGTACCTAATTAGAAGTAGAAATATGGAATTTTTAATTTAAAAATTGTTTTTCTAAAACATTTTATTTTTTGTTGCTGTGGATTTTAATTTGAAATTTATATTTTCTAGAAAGCGATTTTGCTAAGCACATTCATAATATTGTTTGTTAGGTATAATCATATAGGTATAGTAACTAGTAACGTTAATTAATATGTTGGGTTAAAAATTGATTCAATTGTAGTACATACAAACTGATTTTAATATTCTTATGTTGTACAGGGTTTGCTGGATAAATGTTTATGACTGTTTGATTTACTACTCGCACACATTTTTATCAAAAAGCCAAACATTTACGCTGTTAATGTTGTAAAAACATCAGGTGTTTGGTAACAATCAACTATCATTTGACATAATTTGTTGTGTAAACATGGGTATGATAATAAGTATTATATATATTTGAATTTATTAATGAAAATAATTATAAGCTATAGGTAGTACACTTATTTGCTATTTCTAATAAGTAAAGTGAAATGTTAGACAATCACTTTATCAATGACATCGTTGAAAGATAATGTTGAATTTTGTTCCTTCTAGTGCCAGTTTGCTTTATTGAATTTCTCAAATAATATGGTAAATAATTAAAAAAAAAAATCTCAAATAATTGTTTTATTTCAAGATTTCACTGAAGTGTTGTACAGTTCAAAAGTTTTGTTTTATCTTTTTTTTTTTAGCTGTTTGCCATTTGTCTGAAGTACATTGTTTTTGCGTCTGCTTACACATTTCAAGTTATCACAGGTGTACCTATACATTTGTTCGGTTGTCACATTTTCAAAACTAATAAATAATAATTTATGACTATAATAATATTTATTGACCGTCACTTGCATATTGTGCTCAGTGCTGTGATTATATTTTATTTTATTACAATTACTTAGCACCAATATATCATCAAAATGTGTTTTGTAATATTATGTCAATATTATAATTACATATAAGTATTAGGCTAATTACTTGTTATAATATAATATTATTTTTGACTTTTACTTTTTGATTGTCACTTTTTTTTAAAATTCATTATTTATATGATAGCCCTATAATACAACCGTGGCTCTATAACACATACATTTTTAGGTTATACCTTCCACATAATATAGTCTTTGGTTTTCTGATCAATATTAATTATTTAACCAAATTAAAATGACCAGGAAACGTATAAAAAGTGAGTGCATTTTTATGACTATAACAATAATAGTAAACACTTTATTATTATTGTTTTTTAGAAATGAAAAGAATAGGTAGATTGTGCATTTATAATTTTATTGATAATATAATATTAAGTTGGATCAAGGATGTTTTATCATTGTTTGGTTTTTGTGCCCTCTAGTACAATCATTATTTATGATAATCAATTATTACACCCTTAGATATAACATACAAGCACACCCCATTTGTGATGTCTCTATAGCAACGACTTTGGGTGTAGGTATTAGTAGTGCCTGTTGCTAATTTGTTAACGTCTTGAGTATTACTTTTTTGGATGTATTTTTTTTTGAGTATTTTTACAAATATTTCACTTTAGGTTTTTGAAATAAATCAAAAGTTTGTGTATTTTTGTTGGTATGTTAATATTTTCCTGTAATCTATGTTATTGATGTAAATCAATTAACAAAATTATTTCATTTCACTTCTTGTTTTATTTGCTATATTCTGGATATTATTGTTACAGCTACGTCAGGATTAGAAAGCAGTGAAATTGAAGAAGCTCCAACATTGAATAAAATGCCTTTAGAAACAGAACAAAATCGTAATAGTCAGGGTATTAGCCAGAGTAATGTTGCATCATATGCATCATTGTATACAATATTTCAAGTACATTTTAGTATTTAAACTATTTAATTTAATTACTTATAAAGTATGCTTATATTACGTTTGAAATCTAATTTCAGATAATTGGGTTAATACTTGTATTTTCCGTGTTTTATTGGATCCAAAGTTTTCGAGGTGGATTTGGTTTCTCCGAACCTAAGATAATATTCAACTGGCATCCAATGTTCATGACTATAGGTTTTATTTATTTATTTGCAAATGGTATGTTTTAATTATTTTTATGATTATTGAAACTAAACCAAGTTTGGTTAAAATAAAACATTTTAGTTTATTATTTTACACATTTATTTTATGAAATTTATAATTATTTTTTATACATTTCTTAAACTGAAAGTTAATAGCTTAAAAAGTTTTATAGTATTTGGCATCCAGATGCCCCTCAAACATCTGCTGCTCGGGGAAAGTACCCTTATAACGCTCCGTAAAATCCGACCCTGTACCTAAGGCTTTAAACACTTTAGCTGTTAGTTTTTTATCTTGAGAGAAACAAAATTTAATTGATGTTGAATCAGATAATAAAATAACAATTGTACAGAAATCTATTAATATAATAAAGTGTAAACCTTTATTGTGTACACTGTACACCATTACACAATAAAACAAACTAATTAAACTGAAAGCTAAACTAATTAGCCCTATATTATATGAGAAGATCTGTATATGATCTATTTAAATATTTTTATTGTGCTATTTTGACCAATTGTTTTATAATATTACACATTTGTGCATTTTGATTACTGCTTAATGTAATCTAATCATTAATTGTAAACAAACAAAATGTATTATATTTTAGCTATTCTTCATTATCGCTCATTCCGCAATAGAAACAAACGGGATTTAAAAAACCAACATGCAATTATCCATGGTATTATAATTGTTCTTATATCAATTGCTGGATGGGCTTCTTTTGCCTCACATTTGTATAGTGACCCTCCTATTCCAAATTTGTACAGCTTACACAGTTGGTTGGGGGTTGTCACCATATTAATGTTCCTGTCCCAGGTTAGTGGAATGTTACCTAAAACTTTTTTTAAATAATTATAATATTATAACTCATAATACAATTTTTAAATATTTTGTTTTTTGTTTTAGTTCATAGGCGGATTTGTAGCCTTCTTATATCCTGGGATTGCTGCCGAATATAAAGCAGCAATCATGCCTTTCCATTTATTTTTTGGCGTTTTCAATTTTGTACTGGCCATTGCTACCTCAGTGTTGGGATTTGGTGAAAAATTAATCTTTGCTTTGTTTGTATTTTGTTTTAATAATTTGTGACCAAGATATGTTGCATCTAACTAATTATTTATAATATTAATTTATAGAGACAAAGAATACAAACACTATCCAAAAGAAGGTTTGTTTGGCAACTTTTTAGGCGTACTATGTATTGTTTATTGTGGAATAGTTGTATACATGGTGACCCAACCAGAGTATAAGCGTCATCCTAAACCAGAAGATGGTGTCTTGCTTTCTGAATCTATACAATAAACATTTATGTTGTGATTTAATTTAATATTTATTATATAATTCTAATATTTAATTTTATTAACTACAAATATGTTATTTTTTATACGTATATTGTGTGAACTCAGTATAACTTATGGTTGTAAATGTTAATGTCAACTACAGCATTTTTTTTTTATTATTCAACAAAGGTGCAACTACTAAATATAAATGCTTAGTTTTATGCTATTATTTTGTAATCAATATATTATATATTCATCCAAATAAATTATACATATTTCTTGAACTAATATACTTAAATATTTTTTTTTTCTATTTATATATATATATAGTGAATAATATGCTAGTCTCTTAATAGTAAATATTAACATTTTGTTGCTTAAATATTTAAATAATAAGATGAGGCAGGCTATGTTTTTTGGCATCTTAGGAATGTTTTTTTTAATAAAGAAAAATATTTAATCAATTTCTATTGATATGATATGACTTATGCAGTTGTATTTTAATTGGTTACATTTTATGTTAAATTTACTAATTTTTATAAGAGTTGTACACAAAATGTTATTTTTACAACTTTTTATTTTAATCTACGGGTGTTTTACTGTCATAAATATTTTATAGACTAGGATCCTATTTATGTGGACTGATGACGCTAACGGTATTGATTATGTATTACATTATATAAACATAATGCTAACGGCTAATGCTAATAAAAGATTTGATAATCAATTAGTGTAATGATTTCCTTCTGTGGTTTAGAGTGTTACGTTTAATTTTTATATGTTCTGCCCAGGTGAGTTGCTTGTCTAGGGTTAAGCCTGGGTAACGGATATTGGAGACTGTTGGTATTGTTTGATTGTTGTTTAGGTTAACAGAAGGTATTTCACCCTGCCTTAAAGAAAAAGTAATGTGCAATGATTTTTCATTATTAATTTTTACTTTCCATTTAGTATACCAGGAAGATAGGCTGTTTAGGTGGTTTTGTAAATGTAGTTTAGCAGTGTATAGATCTTTTTGAGAGGTGTATATAATTTTGTCATCACTAAATTCGGCTACTGAAGTATACGGAGTAGTTGGTTGGTCAGCTGTGTATAACTTATATAGGAAAGGAGATGAAACAGCACCTTGGAGGACCCCAGCTAGAATTTTTTTGCATTTAAAATTTTTTCTTGCTTTTAAGTTCAACCATTTATCAAAACAATAACTGTTAAGTACAAGATATGATTTTTTTTTAAATTGTTTTGCATTTTGTGTCAATTTAAAAATAATTCCAAATTAATGCTACTAAGTTTTGGTTCATAAAGTTAAAATGCAAATTAGAAGATAATGCGTATATTTTTTTCAATAAATGCTTACAATTAATATAGTTTTTAGGGCATTTTTCATTGTTTTTAAAAGTGTATTGTAATGTTTTTGCGGTTTTTAAGTCTGAGCCTTTGAATGAAGGTTTACAAAATCATTCTATAGGAATTTTGAATGAAAATTAGTTGTTTCAATGAGAAAAAAGTTAAGTCTGCGCATGCGAAAATACCAAATGTATTAAAATTTTAAAAATTGGCATAAATGTGTAGGTACTATCTTCTCGGCATTCTAAAAAACTATTATTTTAAACTTAGGTTATCCGGCTTAAGTATTTTTTTGTTTCCATTTGAGTGGAACACACTTTATAATATGGCTTTGGGAAAATTTATGTATAAATGTATACAAATAAAATAATAAGTAGGTATACTTTTGGTTAGAAAATTTTTCATAAAATTCTAAACTTAATTTATAGTTCATTTAACTTTGCACACAAGTTTATCCCTTTAAAAATAAAAATACTATTTTTATTTTGTTATAAATATTTCATCTATATTGTGATCAAACTCTGCATCTACAAGAGTTTCCAAATTAAAAAGAACAACTTATGGGAAGGTCAACATTTTTTTTTTTTATGAATTTTTTATAGTAGTAACAAAGCATTTTTATCAGCAGTACCTAAACAACTAAAATCATTAAATATTTTGAGGCTTTATTAGCTTAATTAAACATAATATTATGAATATAACTTTTAAAATTCCCTTTTTCATACTCATATTGGTATGAATACCTCTAACTATATAAAAGAACGAGCGCTTGAATTTATTTTATAACTTTTACAATTTTATTTTTACTCAATTTTCTTCTTCAAGTTGGTATTTTATTTAAATAATAAACAATTCAACACACATCTAGATTTTAATTAAGTATACATAATATAATATAGGTAATACTATTATTCATTAAAAGTACAAAACTAAAAAAAGACAACAACAATATACATAGGTAGGGTATTTCATAGTTTCATACTTATTAGTGGCTGTATACTTAGGTGTAGCATTGATATAACTTAGAAACTTATGTATGTAGTTATGCGATACCTGTGTATAAGCGTTTATTACATATACTTATTATATCTATTTAATATATTTAATCAATGGTATAAGTATTCTAAATGTATAAATTAACGACAAAGAATTTTATGCAAATAGCACAGATTCATATCTTAAAAGTCGTGGTAAGTAAGTACTTCTGTACTACATTATTACCTACTCCGTGGCAATGGTCCCTCAATGATTTTTGCAAATAAACTGCAGTTATAATTATGCCGTCCTTTAAGTTTTACACAGATTATCAGTTACGAGTCCAGTAGCGGCACATTTTATGACACTGTTCAGGTTAACCTCACCACATACGGAGGGCATGTAGGTAAACCCTTAAAAGTGAAAAAAGACTTACATATTGATCTGAATAATGTATGTACCTACTTAAGGGCGTGTAATCAAAAAATACTTTCCCTCTCTCCTCACTCGCTCATTCAATTGTTCTAAAAACGACACTGGCCTAGATCATAGGTATATAGAGTAATAATTATTAATATTAGGGAATAGGTGGCCTCAGTGAGACACCAAGATGGATAATATATATATCCACCTTGCTTAAAACTCTTTTCCAAATAACTCATTCGTTATCCGACAGCCAAAGGAGTGTTATGTTTTTTGAGTGTATAATGTATATAAATTTCTTTGGCATGCTCTGTAGATTCAACAGTTGAACGGATTTTAACTAAACCGTTCGATTCGTTTTGATTGTGGGAGTAATACAGGACATAATATGTTTTCAAATTTCGAGTGGAACATAGTATTAGTTAAAAAGTAAAACATTTCTCGTTGCTATTTTTCATTGTCCGTGGATTTCCTATTGCACATTTTTTGTATCCGTGGCTCTTATATATATATATCCATGGATATTTTGTCCATTGTTTCAATAATTCAATACAATAAATTCAATCATTTTAATTGAACTTTACCGTAGAGATAATTTTTATTTATTTAAATTTAGCAATTAACCCAACAACTCTTTTATTGATAAAAACTAAAAAAGTGTGAAATAAAAAATAAATTACCTATCGTTATAAAAAAAAAAAAAAAACACCAACTGCATTAAATAATATCAATCGAAGAGCTAAAAAAAGCTTTAAGTATTAACTACGGAAATAGTTAAGTATTCTAAGTGTGGGTCTTTGTGAAAATATTTGCATTTTTACAACAAGTATGATTACTTATGCATTAATTATTATTGTACATATTATATTATAGCTCTTTGAATTTCAAATTTTCAAAATTGATTTATGGATTATATATCCGTCTTTAAATTTATTAAAAACCACTTTTTTTTAAAAAAAATTTCAAAATGTTTCACTGTATTGTATTATGAATTATTGAATTATTCATATATATATATATTATATTGATTATGATTTTTTTCAATATTAAATTCATAATAGAGAAAATAGTTCATAATCTTTATTTAGATGACTATACTATAATAGGTAATTTATTTACTATGGTTAATATTAAAATAGTAAGAACAATAAAATAAATGAAATTACTGTATGTTGGGGCCTATGAAATATTTGTCTCATTGCACCCCGTCTCAGGGTAGCCTTATAACATGTAAGTACTTATTTTACAAAAACCTAATTTTTCTGAAATACAAGTAAAAAGTTGGCCAATCACTATTAAAAAATTAATGTATAAAATCAACATTTAGAATGAAATAAATTTAGTTTTTTGTACCTAACTAGGTGTAAGTTAGAAGATTTAAAAATTCTTCAGGAAAAAAATTGTTTTTTGTTTTTCTCTAGTCAAAATCAAACAAACAAGTGGTACCTAACAAAAAAAAAAAAAAAAAATTCTAACATTGACTGCTTATGCATACAATTTTTATAATGCTGTTCAACAGTCTGTGAATATATTGGTAGCAACATCTATAGTGACAATATTATGATTGAAACTACTCATTTAAATTGGACCAAAAAAAGAAATATTTTATTTCTATATGAATTGGATTATTCCACCGCGTTCGCCCCGTGTCTCACTATAGTGAGACACCCTTCTCCTATATACTCTATATGGCCGCCTAGACGGGCGGGATCAGCGAGTAGGGCGCGTACGGGACGTCGTGCGAGGGCGGCTGCAGCGCGTACGCGGCCGAAGACGACAGCTGCTGGACAACGTCGCCCCCCGCGCCCGACTGCGGCCGCGCGGTCTGGAGCAGCTCGGACATGAAGCCGATGTACGTGATGGCCAGCCGGAGCGTCTCGATCCGGGACAGGCGCTTTTCGTACGCGAACGTCGGCACCTTGCGCCGCAGCTTGTCGAACGCCTCGTTCAGGTTGTACATGCGCCTGCGCTCGCGTATATTGGCCGCGCGACGCTGCGCCATTGTGGCCACCCGCCGCCGGATCTTCTTCGCCGCCGACGCGGACATCGACTGCGATTTCTGCGTGCCGCCGCCTCCGCCCCTGAGCAGACGCGCAAAATATTAAAATAGTACGTCTAGCCGTCCTATTTACCACCATCCCGTGTATTATACGATTTGCCCGTGTGCGATTTACACAATATTACGACCATACTGGCAAATTTGAATAATTTAGTTTCAACGCATAAATAAACAAAAAATTATCAAATTTTCCACAAAACTTCTGTTTGAGAAAGGACGGAATTTTTGAAAAATCCTCTCTTGGACGATACCTACGTCAAAATCTACAAGCAGTTTTATTGTATACAATCGTTTCCCGATATATACAAAAACTATTTACCTAGCGCAGGATAAGGTGAAGATGAAGGCAAGTTTGTGTTGCGGCGTTGGGCCTCAATGACCATTAAAACCGAAAAAGAAGAAGAAACAGTCGTTTCTCGAGTAACTTAAATTTCCTTCCGTGTAACCAATAGCGACGTGAAATTAACAAAAAAAAAAAAACCATTGTATTTTATTAATAATATAAATTTTAAATAATATTTAATTTTTTTACCTGTATATTAATGTAATGTATTATGGTTTTACAACAAATACCTAATGGTACTTTAAAGGTTGGTATATGGCTCTAAATCACAGATATAACATACCAAAAGTATAGATGAAACAATTCATGTAGGCATATTGTACATTTTTTGTACATAATATAATCATAGCCACTACTCTACCAGCTAGGGTTAAATTTGAGCTCGTGAAATAACGATTCCTAAAATTAATAAATTTCTCAAGACAGATTGACTATTCAATATTACGATATTATATCGTTGTTGATGAGATCAAAAGCTCATAAATATAAATATTATTATGTAGACAGTGATAAAAAAACGAATGGAACATTGTTATACTATTATTATAATGTCCTCTAAATTACAATAGCCATGTGTGGTAGCATTGATTAAGTATTACTTAATCAGCGGTGGTAGGTATTTCTTCTGCATAATTAATTCGTCCGTTATATTCATAATTTGTCACAAGTACCGTCAATTGTCTTATTTGTTCTCATTATATGTATGTATGTTATCTATTTATTATTTACAATTAAAATTATCGTATGTTATAATATGATATAGGATGTTTTTTTATTGTGTCGTGTATTCTGTGGATGAATGATAGTTGGGGGGTCATTAGATCCATTAGTAAAACAAAACGTGTTTGACATTAAGCATATATAAACAACGACAACTACGAGTAGGTATATACCTAACAAAATCAAATTGAGGTTAACAAAGTTCAAAAACTTATTTGTTCAGCAATTTCAAAACATATTTTTACAAACTGCTGCAAATCAATACGTTTATCCGTTATCGAGTGAGTCGTAAATTTGTACGAATTACTATATAAACTAATACTCGTAAATACTATAGTCTATATTAGGTATAGGTTCTTGTAAATTCGATCATTTGTGAAATTCATCCTCGATTAAATTTATTTTTATTCCCGATTTTAATTAATAAGTAGTTCGTCTATGTGGTGGCTACAGTGGCGGCGCTAGGCGTGGGCGAAGTGGGCCATTGCCCACGGCCTCGCACCTCAAAGGGCCTTGCGTTCCAAAGGGACTTATGATTAACCATAGAAAAATATGGCCAAAAAAGGGCCTCTTTAAGTCTACTTCGCCCACATATAAATTTTACCTCGCGCCGCCACTGGGTGGCCAGAAGGCAATTTTAATTTACTTTATACCTATAGTGGTTGTGTACAGCACATAAAATGTCAGACATAACATTTTGTTTTATAAGGTATTATATCTTGTAGTTTGTAGATAAAATAATATGATTATAATTTATATAAATTTCAATTGTTGTAAATGGTTTTATTGAAGGCGTTTAATCCTTACCTGAATGTAAAACTTTGCATTTATAGAACTATAACAAAATAAATTACTATTATGGCCCTAAATGATCGAAGTTGTTTTTGAAATTTTGATTGTTTTTGAGTTAGTTTATATGATCCAAAAATGAACAAATTATCATTTTCAAAATTACTCCAAACGACATGAAATTTTCACTTATCAGCTATCATAAAGAAGAGTTGAACAAATTTGTATTTGTAAAACCTTGATTATAGAAATTACCTAGCTAATTCTGGAAGGCCATAACACGAATTACTATTAGGTATACTTTTTTTTTTGGACATTTTATACTATCCAGAACCACGCGTTCTGGATATATTATAAGTATAGTTTTCTTACACAAAATTTTTAAATACCTACGTGTTTCTACTGTTTATGAAGAAGTACAAAAAATAGTAATATAAATATTTGTAGTGAACTGTCATCAAAAATTAAAATTTAATAAATATAAAATAATTATTATTTAACGTATAAAATTCTGTATTTATATTCAATTTAAGTCGATGTCCACAAGCCCATTATCCTTAATTTGTAATTGGGTACTAATTATTAGTGTTAAAATTTATATTAATTTTATATGCGTTTTATACCGTTTTGTCATTTTTCATTTATCCAGAACGCGTTTTGAGTGGTATTAAATAAACGTCCAAAAAACGAAAAGTTTATATGTTTTGGTTTTTCTGAATTTTCAAAACGCGTACTAGAAAATACTTTTAATTTAAAACTTTGTGAAAAATTAAGAGAAATTTGGTGTGTTTGATCTGTATATTTATACACCAATGACAAGAACATTTTAATTAGAAGTTATACTTTATTCGATGTAGATACCTATTTAACAATTATGTTATTTGCTACTAATAATTAAAAAGTTGGTTATGTTTTAGTATTACTGACCATATATGCGATATTACAATATAGACACGACCCATGGGCAATTGTATATTATGATGCCTGTATAGGTAACCTTAATATTGTATTGGTAGCCAAGGTAGGTACAATAATTTTTGGAAGAATAAACAACAAACACAAATACATTTTTTTTAGTGAGAATAACACTTATTAGTTATTACCTTGAAACTGGATTTTGATTTAAACTCTGTTGGTGGGGGTGAGATATTGGCCACATTTGAGAAACTGAAGAAGAATGTTGATGAATGTGATGGTGATGTAGATGATGATGGTGATGATAAAGGTGTGCATCGGGCCAACATTCGTCATAACTTTGACTGTCCTATATTAACATTTATCAATTTCTTAAGTTTTCAAAGAAGTATTAAATGAAACATTTTATGACAATTAAAGTATAAAACAATATTTAAATTAAGTAAGTAAGTAAGTAAGTAAGTACTCGTTAGTCGTTACTGAATATATACTTCTGTTGTTCTAATATATTTTTTCTAAGCAGTATGACATATTTATCAAGCAGCAGGCAGAGCCACAAAAGGGGTAACAATAATAATAATTATGTGCATATAGTAATATAGTTAGTACTTATATTTTTTCATTGGCGTTATTATTTTTTATCCAAAAACCAATACCTGCAGTATCGTAGGTATCAATGGGCCAAGTTGAGATAAAAGGCTGGGGGCAACTGCCTTATAAGACGCCAAATATATTTAACAGATATACCCCCCCCCCCGAGCTAGAACGTCCGCAGTAAACAGAAATTTAAGGTTACAAAACTTGCATATGCCCCAGACTGCTGTAATCGGAAGTTATTCACGTCACTAATCAATTAAATACACAATAAACTGTAGTCGAATTATTGTGAAACATATACATTGTGATTTATTTATTATTATTCACATAGAATGTTGAAAATTTGTTCTTTTCTAAAATTTTGATTCGAGTTTTAATTTGCGATGACAAAAAATATATTCTCTGTTTTGTTTTATCACATTTTTTATCCGTACAAGCAATACTACGCGAAGCATTAATATCTAAATATAATTATAGGTAGATACATATTTATTTTATATTTTGTGCACTCACTGTGTTTGTCAAACTTGAATCCCAAGTGGGTGTGTGACCCGGAGGTGCGAAACCGTTGCTCATCATTGCACTGCAGTGTTTTAGGATATGAGAGCGAATGCTGCGAATTTTCCGGGGGTGTCTTTTTCCCCTTTTGCAAAAGCATTTTATAGGCTCTGCCCACCGTCCAATGGTAACGCAAGCAGGTGTTTGATCCGTTCAACCCTCTGTCGGTGCCCTGAAACATTATTATGCTGTTTTATATCAAATCTGAGCAGTTATTAGTGTTATTATATCAACAATATACTATTATACTGTACCAAACTTCAAAATATTTTATTAAATTACATATACATACGGTTTTAAAAAAAATATAGATCGTTTACTTTAAAAATTTACCGTCATTTTGCGCCTTGATGTAAGTAAAGAAAACAGAAGTATCTATATATATATATATATATTAGGATCTATTTACTAGGTATCTATACAAACAATTTCCTGTTTTTTATTTATACATGTGAAGAGCAAAACATAGATGTAATTTATTTTTCATGCAACTTATTAAATCACCTTGATTACTTCAAATAACAGATTAGCTCTAATCTATATTAAATTATGGCTCTAAAATTCGTACCTATTGACTTAAAGGTGGACTTGATGCAACGGAATAACTATATAGGCATATAGCCTAAGAGATCTTTAACAAACAAAGCTTAATAAAGACCTTTTTTAAGTTGAACAGTTGTCATGAAAATATTAATTACGTAGGTACCTATATTAAATAGTATATAAATCATACAGGTATAGATACGAAAAAATATACATTTCTAGATCGACTATTTAAATTAAATATGTTTTATCTGCATGAGGACAGATTTTAAAAGTTTTATAATTTATTTATCATAGTAATGATTTTAAAATTTTGTTAAAAAGTTTCTGCATAGAATAGCGCTTTATAACTGAACATTATTTTTTAAAACTGCACAATTTGTATAGTGTATTACGAACTATTGCTAGGCATGGTTACCAAGTTTTATGTTAATCATTGTTTTTCATGTTTTTATTTACAATAGAAAAAATGCTTCTTTGCATCGCTGTAAAGAAATATCCTTCTCGACAATTTTTAAAGCCATATAACAAGCACATCTGCATATACTGTAATCGCTAACGCTTGCAGTCATTGTCATACTGAACATAATATATTATATTATGTACCTACAGCTTTTTTATGTAACATCATGGTCACCATTATTTATTATATTTTTGCTCTTATATTTCATACACATTGTTGTATATTTTTAAGTTGGTACACATACATGTACTAAAATAAGTAACTATTTACTATATAGCCAACTTATGACTTAGGTATGTAAACTATATGTATTTATGTATATATATATATATATATATATACCACATAAGACTATTGTATAGATAAGATAAGTTCTTAAAGAATGTAATATTATGATGATTCGTGATTATAATATTCTAGAAAACTGTCTTAACCAACAATTAACGTCTATAACAGTATATAACCTATATATGTAATAAAGAGAAACACTTTAGAATAATAAAAAAAAAATACCCTATTTGGATTTATCAAATTAGAAAAATAAATACAGGAAACAACACATTCGCTTGAAACTTATTATTGTTATTAGAAGTTAGAACTATATAGATTATAGGTACAATGTATAAAACTGTAACTAATACATTATAATTATTATAAAATACACATTAAACGCACCTATATAATATTCTTCAATTTTGCTGGTTTACTGGTAAACAATTTTTTTAAATTATTTGAAGTGCTTGGGTAGGTACATTAAAGACAAACAAATGTGATAGCTATGTAACTTATAGTAAAATCAAACTTGCTACATCTAAATTTATAAAATCAATTGTCAGCAATAATAATCAAGGAAGTATACCTAAATGCAGGCATTTTTTCAAAGAAAGAACAAATAATTTTATGTTTTAACGATCATGTAGATAAGTACTTATGTTAATTATATTTTTCTATTATGAATGATGTAAGTATACATAGCTACTCGTGGGTACATACTTGCATCGGTATACCTACGTTGTGTATAGATGTCATTTAAGTTCACTTATGCCCCTTTATGTTTGCCTTCGGTATTCGGTGTACCTAGAGTTAATGTAGCCAAATCAAGTTGTTATATTATAGGGTAAGGAACCAGAGATTTTTGGGGTTCGTAAATAACTTATTATAGTTATTAATGATGCGATCAGCAAAACTATTGCTTATTATAGATAAATTATGTAGATCCAGGGAAGCAACAGTTTATCTATACCGCATAAAAGGGGCATTGCCCCCATTCGACCCCCACCAATATACGGCTACCTCTCTGTATTACCTATAGTAGTTGGTAAATTTTAGATGGACGAACAAGTACAACAGAAGTAGGTATACCTACTTATTTTTCTATACTTATACGTTCGGTAAACCAGAGTCCAGAAATACCATTTTCAGATTACAAAGCGTAGTACTTACAAAACTTTTCTATAGTAGGTATACTCTTCGTACAGAAATCTAATGCACAATTGCACAAAATATACTCATATAAGTCATAATAAGTATAATTTAAGTTTATATACATCGACGGAATCGAACGCATTTCAGTGTTCAACACTTCAATACACACTATAATCTGGCAAAAATTTAATTATAACCGAATTATAATTCGGGGTTTTTTTTTATTATAAATTATACTTTTATAATAAGTTTATACGGTTTATGCTCATCGTATATTATTACATATTGTGTTGAGCGATGGGCAATTATTTAATTCGTCACAGCATCAGTCGTGTGTCGAAACGTATGTCAAATTTAATAAATATTTTGCTAAATGAGGGCTTGCAGTCTATATCGAGCCCCTTCGTATTTTGATTTGTTCGCAATAACACTGTCGCCCTCCGTTTAACCACGTGTTATGATACGATTAGCATTACACCCCTAGTTCATAGTTGACTTCCAAAATAATATAATATAATATAGCATCTGCCGCATACGTTTATACTGTTTTTCTCAAGTGTATTGCGCTTTATCCCTCTCGTACTCGTTAAAGACGTGTTTTTGTGCAATTTTTCATAAAAAAAAAAAATGAATGTGTCAAATATTGAAACACATATATGTTAAGTACCTATACGTGTCTCAGTCACGACTGTTATAAAATATATAATACGTATAATATTGGACTAAATCTCAGTGATGTTTATTACTAAAATCTGCACTACAAACATCACGATTGCAAAGCATGTTCGTCAGTTCGATTGGCGAGGAGATTATGTTAGATTATTCAGTTGCGTATCTAGGAACTTTTTTTTTTTGGAGGGGGGGGGCTGATCAATTATAAAAAGAAAACTTAACAACTGCAAAATAAATGATTAAAAAAATATTATAGTTTGGTTATGGAACCAACGTATGTCGTACTGCCGTATGGTGCCTATGTATATTATATTATTTAATTAATTAAATAATAATTTAAGATTTCCTGAAATTTTGGAGGGGGCTGTAGCCCCCTAAGCCCCCCTGAATAAGCCACTGATATTATTAATAGTTAAAACAATGATTATATTTTATTATTAATACATGGAAACCAATTACACAATACGAATTAAGTATACATTTTATAGGTATATTTAGTTCGTACTGCGTAGAAGGTTTCTACGAACACAGTACTGTATACATGATACAAAGTTTCATTATTATATCCCACGATGTACACAATACACACTGAAATCTGTAGCCAATTTTGTTTCTAGGACATTTATATTAAATAATATATATACATACACTATTGCCTATTATAATTATGCGCATATATACGCATATAATTATTCGATATTTTCCAATGTAAGGGGCCAATGTCAAAAGTGTGTACATACTGTAATCATTATTGTATATAAATATAAATATAATATTATGTACCTAGATTCTAGGGTATACTTACTTAAATATTTAATAAATACCTAGTAATATTTTTTTATATTATGTACATGAGCATAGGCGTGAACACGTGATAGGTAAATATTATGTTTCTGAATGCCTGTAAACATTGCATGAACCCGTGGGTTCTTTTAATCTACCTACTCTCCGATAAAAGTATAAACACGTTTTTAACAATAAAAGCATACGCGCAATGCGTTGTTCACGTGCTGCAATAATTTTCGGATTCGATTATTTCATGTACCATTTAGCTGTGGTATACCTACACATCATTAAACGACAAACTATAGCTGACGAATTGAAAATATATTCTTTGGTTCAAGTACTAGTTAAGTGCATGTCGACTATATTTAAAACGCCTGTCATTATTCAAGTAATATATCACTTGCAGCTGACTAGTAATCATTAATCAATAATATTTTATGGTTAATAAAGGTCAACAAAAAAACAACAACGGATATTTAAAACAAAAAAAAAAAAATTTAAGTATAAAAAGATCTGAAAAAAAAAAATTCACGACGTAATACCGTATTAACTAAACTGAGCTGTTACATTTTGTTAACATCGAGCAACAGGGAAAAACAATAATACTGTATAGACTATAGCCACAATAATGCTTAGCGCAGGCTGAAAGAATATACTCATACTTAGAAGAAGAAGCTTTTAGAACATCATGTGGAGAACGTTGTTCTATAGGAGATTTTTATGAACTGGATCCGAACTGAAAAGCTCTATTATGGTTTAATATTTGTGTTAATAGTCATTTTTCAAATTTGTAAGGTTTTATTGAAAATTGATGTGGGCGCCCTTTGTATTAATAGTGTTATTGATTAAGTATTAATCCTAGTGTACCTATAGGCTATTGTAATTTTTACTTATTCAGGAAGGTTTGTAGATAACCATATTTCAATTTTATTTCATACATAGTAATTTTATACGCATAAAAGGGATTTAGAGACTTGGAAGTATCAAGGTTTGATTTTAAATATCCCACCTATACATTTGGTTTTTTTCAGAAATTTAATCCTATATCAAGGTACCTACTTTTGCATGGAGATTGTAAGGCTGGTAACAGGGAATTATGCCGAAACTAGGCAGAAACAATAATTAGATTATCAATCAAAATTGTGTTTTAAAATAAGACTCAAATCAAATAATTATTGTAACTATTTTAAGTTCTATAATATACTCTTTACAACGCAAGTCCTTATTCATATCACATAGGCTGCGTTCAATATGACGTCATTTTACAAAATATTACGAGTACCACGACCTCCTATGTACCGTAATTATTACATTTTTTTGTTGTTTAGCCGTATAGGTATCATATAGTAAATACATATACAATTCCTTCTTTCCATAGTATTCTAGGCCAAATGCCAAATTTATAATACTCAATGATGTATTCAAAATATTATTTTTAATTTGTGTGATGTAATTACATTTTTTTCAGGGCTGCGCTTCATGTCGTTGACGGGTACTTGTTTTTTTACTATCATTTAAACGATGACGTAGGTATACTTACAAGGTACAAGTACATACCTACTTAAACTAAAAAATAATTATGATTTCCCTGTCCGTGAAAACAAATGTAACCTATTTTATTTTAGAAGAAATGGAGAACCAAATTATTTTAGATTAATACATGATGTACCTATGTTTAAGTATAATATTTGAAATTATTGATAATTCATAATATTTGTAATGTAGAGTTTAATTCTGAGTGAAAAAATGTTTTTATCGTCTGATTAAAAAAATTCTGTTTGATGTTAATAATTATTTGTTTTTCCCTTCTTATCGTTTTTGTTACATTACACATTGGACTTATCTAGGATTATTATTTTGTTAATCGTTATAACTTCTAACAGTTTTGTAGGTAAGTAATAGAAATATTATTTTAATTCCATTTTTATAAATTTAATTTTTGTATAAACCAAAATGTTTGTACTTTTATTACTATACATACATATTATTTAAACAACGCCAATAGTACCTATACTAAAATGAGCAGCTGTTGCTGTATTGTGTTGTTTCTTTATATCGAACACTCATCTCGATCTAACTTTGTCAACATCATCGTTTACGTACCGACGATTAATTATTTTTAGTATCAAACTTCCTATTAACTAATAAGTAGTCACTAGTCAGTAAAAGTCAGTTGAACAAAGCAATTATAATTGTAAATTAATCGCTATTAACTATTTTACAGTTATTGCGTAATGCCGTAATGCAATCCGACCTCCGCGTATGCAATATCACAGAAAAAAAAAAAATTTAAAACTAATATTATAAGTATTATAATAATAAACTGATTAATTCTGTAACTTGATAGAGGTTACAATAAACAGGTTATTTTAACCTCATAGGTTCTGCAGGCTTTCACTATTCAGGTAGATTATCACAATTATCTTTTTTTTAAAAATTAAAGTTTGTTAGAAGTATTCATTTGGCGGTATCTATATTATAAACGGTAACTTGTACCATAAAGTTAGACTTACTGTTGAATAAAATAACATGTATTTCTATTTATAAAAACGTTTGAAGTTTTCTTGTTCTGATATTTATTTTTTAACATTTATGATAAATCCTATATAACGGTCCAACACTGTAATATTTCTCTATTTCTCTTTTATAATTATTAACTAATTATTAAAATTGATATCAACCACGGTTTTAAATGTTTTATTTGTACTACACAGAACACTAACAAGCAATTGTTGTTTAATTTTACACTATCGACATATTTCGTCAAGCACGGAATGTAAAAAATAGACATTTTTCATTTAACATCATTCATAATATGAATATATTATGAATATTATATATGAATATATAATATTATTAACTAATTAATTGTAGGTTTTTATTTTGAGTGGAAAGAGTATGTACATATATTGGTGTCGAGTTTTGAAATAATAGATAAAAAAACTGAACGAATGTTTTCTAATATTCAAACCTAATACTTATTCAAAATTTGTTCAAACGTTAAGTTTTGAATATTACGTTTTTTTCGTTATTATTTATTTTGTTTGTATACTGAATGGAATGGATCAGTTTTATTCGACAAATAACTTTTGTTCTATCGAATATTTTAAAATTTTTTTTAGAAAAATAAACATAATTTAACATTTATTCAAAATGTATTGAATTGAGTTCTATTAATTCAAACGTTGGGTCTGCTGATTAAAAGAATTATGTAACGTTGTGGTTCTCGATACGATTTGTTTTTCAATGATTGGTACAGGAGTCGCAATACGGTGTAATAATCCGTATAATGTTAACCTAACCGTAGGTAGGACTACTATCGACATCGGTTCATCAATTTCACCCGATAAATGCGTTTAAATTGTCTGTCACGACGTGCGTCTTAAGAACGACGACGTTCGGGACGTTTCTGTTATTTTTTGGGCTGCTTGCAAACGTGATTCGGCAAATATTTTTTAATGGAACGCAGAAAAAATGGGGATAAAAGCAAGCCACCCTCGTTTGGCGGCGTCGTCATCTGCGCTGGCAGCACTGTGACCGCAGTTCTCGCCGTCTTATCTGTTATCAAAACGGGGTGAGCAAAAAAAAAAAAAAAATCGAATTCCGCGCACAGTCATAACATCGTAATCGTATCGACTGCCATCGCGGATTTGTGAATTGCGAAACCCCGGGGGAAACATTCGCGGGGGCGCTGAGCGGGGCCGCAGTGTTTTCTCGTTTATTTTGTTTCATTTAATTATTTTTTTCGCCGTCTCGACGTGCGACCGAAACCGCGAGTTCGTTCACAACGTTATAATTGTATTGTAATATACTTAATATTATTAATTTTTTTTTTTTTTTGTTACGGTGTGCGTGATCCTCACGTGAACAACGCGCGCGATGGTATCTCCACACGAACGCGTCGCGACCGTCATAATGCAGTACAACTGTTACTGTTGGACTAAAACATTAATCGTCAACGGCGACGACTAATCGCGTTTCGAGTGCGCGTTTAATCGCTGTGCGTGTAATTGTTATTGTTTATTATTATTATAGTGACTGTGGACCGCGTGCTCGAACAACGGCGATCCCCGCCGATTACTTATTATTATTATTTGTTTTTTTTATTAACTCTACTGTACTATCGCGTTTCGTGTGCATACAGCGCACATTCGAACCGTTGCGGGTTTCGTGATACAATTGCTCGCCAGAGGGGAACTCGCAACCGGTCCCCACCAGACGCGCGCGCGGTAACCGTATAAATATTGCCGCTAGACGGTCGCCGCTCGTCAGTCAGTCCCTGTTTGATCGTAGTACACGTTTGACACGTCACCGAGCGCAAAGGTATTTTTCGAGTCGTGGGTTTTCGTTGTATGGGTGAGTAAAAAACTTCGCACGTTCTGTAAACGTGCCTATATTTTATTAGTATCTATTAGTTTTACTTCAAGTTTTTTCTAGCCCGACATATTTTTCCCCTGAATACGATCTTTTTTTAACGTGTTTTAATCGTTTCGCGGACGTTACAGGTATGCGAGGCAGCCCGTTTTCATGACACAACCGATCGTCGTGTAACCAGTTCTGCTTTTTTGCGCCCTTTCTTTTTGAATTGTGTACACCTTAACGCCGCCGTTGCGTTCGGAATCCCCGCTTGTTGCTCGGCCGTACGAATAATGAATTAGAATATTTTTATAAAGACCCCACGTTTCACATGACCCATATTTCAGACCCCGCCGCTGATCGCGTAGTTACACTTTTAGCATTATCCAAGTGCTTATAGTTAATATTGTTTCATCGTTAGGTATCATTAACTTACCCACAGTTTACAGCAGGGTGTATCATCTATAGGGTGTTCACTCTATTAATCATAGAGTTCTATGCCGTTAACAGATTTCGTTTGTATAGAATAATATAGTAATACTGTTGTGTATCCTATTTTTAAAAAAAATCCGGTTTCTTATTTCGCACCAGCATTTTTTCTAATAGAAATATCTAATATTTTAAAACTTGATTAGATATTTTAAGTAAGTATTTTATGATACACTTAGTAATGTGAATATTAATGGACACTCGAAACGAGACACCCTGTATGATGGCATTGCGCAGCTATTGTAGTTCTAGCCGAAGTTGGCCATAGATAAGGAGTCAAGATCAATTCGGAGAACGATTATAAAGAAGCTCTTTATAATTGTGATTCATTGTTATTCAACCGCCTATTAGCTGATTATTTGTTCCAAGATGGTAGAAATGTTTTTTTTAAATACCTAGGAATGGTACATAAAATAAATATGCATTTGGTTTTTTCTCTTATAACTTTAATATTGTAAATTTTTTATTATTTAAAACCTTAATAATTGTATCATTATAAGAAATTTGTTTTAAAATTAATACCACAAAAAAAAAAATAAATAAATAAATAATGTAAAATATTTAATACCCACAGTGTAATTGAATGTTCTATTTTTAAAATGTCTAAAAATTCCTAGTTATATCCACGTAGAAAGAATATTAATATTTAATTTTAAAACGTGTGAAAATTTCAAACCATTTGGATAATATTATTTGAAAGGTTGTTGCAATTTAAGTATCATTATTGTAATTAAAGTAACACTATTTTATTAGGTAATACTTTTATTATTCGCTTTTTTACGGGCGGTTTTATTTTTGAAATTTTTTGATGCTGTTAGCAAATTTCGTTTTACATTACATACCAATTCAACTTTCAAATCTTAAAAAATTTTGATTGTTTTTAATTTTTATTTTTTGAAAAAGTTTGATAAAAAAAGTAAAAAATATGACAGGATCAAAAGTACCTAGTTTTTTTTTTAAGAATTTACATCAATTTACAGAATAATTATCAGATAAATAGATTAATTGGCAAGTTGGTATGTTGAATATAAAAACTGTCTAAATTCCTAGGATCTACTTGTTATAAACAAAAAAACAATTTGTGCATAGAATTAATCTATCAAATTCTGTTGATAGTTTGATAATATACCTACATTTTCATATATATTTTATAATATTAATAATCTTATTACTTTATAAGGTTTTAATTGAGGTTTTAATAAAGTATATTAAGTTGACACGATATCAACAGAACAATTTATTTTTGTTATGTGGTTTATTTTTTATAAATACACGCTATATGTTATAACTTATAATGTTATAATGTGTAGAAACAAAAATATTAAAACATTTTGAATATTGATTTTTGATACGCAAGGCAAAGTTTTGTTTAATGTGAGAGATAATAACTATATAACTAAATTCTTGAATGTGTTTATGTACAATAGGTACAATTTTCTTTCTAAATTTAATTTTTCAATACAAATAAGTAAGTACTATAACTAGTTCTACAACTAACTAAGTTTTAATATTAAACCTTCAACCTTTGTGTATAAATTTGTTTTGTAATACTTAAATTATCTAAATCCAAGATCCCTAAAAATTTAAATTTCCTTAACTAGGTACTATAAAAAGTTAATAAGAATGAAAATAAATAATTTTAATTGAATATTTTTTCATGACCTGTTGTATTCATTTTGTGGTGGTTAAATATAAACATTTTATTTTAGTAATTTAGTTCCAATTAGTAGGTACCTACCTAAGTTAAAAATTTTAGGTTAGAGTTCTTAAATTCTTAAAAGTAGAAAAAGTATAGAGTAGTATTGGTACCTACCCATAAGTAGTAGATATAATAATTATAGTTTAAATGTAAGTAAGTACTTATTATAGAGAGTAATTAATTTTATACTAAACAAATGAAGAACATTTTTGATTTTACAAGTTCTTTAGTATGTTAACCAAATATTTAAGTTTTGTTTTATTATGTAGGTACTTGTGTAACTATTAATACTCAAAATTATTCATTTAATTATCACGCATTAATTAGGTAGTTTAAGTTTGTTGAGTTTTGTTTGATTTAATTTTTATTTCATTTGTGTTTCAAGAGCGAGAGAAAAAAATACTAGAAGTAGAAGGGCCTGTTGGAGCTGCTGCAGACAGCTGCTACAGGGATGAATCCAGCTACATACCAACCGTGGGCAGATGGGGAAACGAATGGCCGAGTTGACTCGAAGTCCGGCCTACTCCAGACAACCACAACCATGATGGTTATGCATTTTGGCTGAACCATGGCCAGAAGGCAGATTGGCCTGTTGGTCAGCCAGTGCCCTTGCCAAAATGGGGTAGCTCTAGGCCACCCCTTGTGGTCGGCTCTATCGAGGAATACGAAGAGCTGGTCCGCCTATTTGAAAATGAAGTACAAACTTTACTTCAGGCATACAACTATGATTCAGTGACTAATTTTATCAAGTAAAAATACTTACAATTTATAATATAAAATAGGCATCTATTGTTATCAACATTTTTTGTTTGTTTTAGATTTTATAATGAATTCAAAATAGGAAAATATGAAACATTGGAAAATTTCTTTAGGAATTATAAACCACCATTAACTAAAGATGCAAATACTTGTGTTGGACTTGGTTTGTTATTAATTGGAAGATTGGCATTGCTGGAAAATGAATTCCCTGGTATTAAGAACAACCTTTATATGGTGTCTTGTGAGGAATCAATTGAAGTAAGTTTTTTCTTTATGCAAGTCTTAAGAATACAGTTTTTTTAAATAAAGTATTTGTTCTTGAAGAGTCATGAAGGATACATTAGTAGTGATTATCCAGATCCGTGGGTGAGTGACAAAGAACATGTTATGGTTGCGATGCAGATTGAAGTTGATGGTCGTCAAGGTGTGGTGTTATTAGACCCAGGTTATCAAATTGGTAGAGTTATAACTGTGATGATTGATCAACAATATCCTCACACTGGTAATGATAATTATTTATAAAATTATGTTACTTATTTTAAATTTAAATTCTTTGTGTATTACTTGAAGGTCGCTTTGTGCCACCATCTTGTCCTCAAAAGGAATATTGCTACGAAATGATGGTAGGAGGAAAATATGTGCAGTGGTCTGTATGGAATGGATCAAAAAAACCAGAAACTAATCTAGTGTACGTTGGAGCGTCATACCATTCACCTGTGTGTGTAACTGAACGCCGAAATTTGGTTTACAACTTTAGAAGTTTATTGGCCACCAACAGAAAAGGTTGTTTGTTGGCGGGTGTTTATTTCAAAGCAGCATTCCAATCAACATTCACTTTGTTTTGTGATGATGACAACAATCCAACTATTAAACACCGAATTAAAGTTCCATCTACCAAATTCATAAGTCCAAATGTAATTTGCAAATGATTAAGTTATGACCATAGACAATAATATAATACATGAACTACGCATTCCCTATACCAATATGTGTTGCAATTGGGGCCATCATTTAGATCATTGACCCTGAATTGGAAGTGGAATATCATAGAAAAATTAAACTAATACTTGTTTAGTCATAAATAAAATTAGTTCCAAATTTTGAAAAATATAATTTTTATGTAAATTAATTTATTAACATTAATAATTTTAAATGAATTATTTTATTTTTACGAGAAATAATTTCATTCAAACATTTTCTTTTTTCCATTGATTTTCACTTCCAGACTAGATTGAATGATGAATCAACTTATAAATAATATAATGAGCAGTCCATGTATTATTATGTCTATGGTTATGACAGTGAATTATATGAATTTAATTGAGTATATTTGTATTCAGGAAGTTGATGATGAAGTAGATACAATATTAGATATGTGCAGTAAACATCTCAAAATGTCTAAGATTCAGTTTTGTAATGTACTATCAACACTTGGACAAATATTAGAAGACCAACAATTTTTAGATCAAATGTGCAAAATCAATGATGATATTTACAAACTTGGAGTTGATGAAAATAACAATAATGAAAGCGCTAATTATAATATATCTGGTTAATTTAGAACGTCCATATTTTATAAAATGTTTGTTTTTTTATAACTGTATTTTTCTTTAACAAATCATTATTTACTGTAATATACTTTTATGTGTTAAAACAAAATATTACTTCCAATTTAGTTATGTTAACTATTCATTTTTACTTAACCATTTATAATTTGTAAATTTCTTTATTATTTATCTTATACATGTAACAGACAAGAAAATATAATTTTGATGTGGTATTAGATTTATTTATTTTTTTTTTTTATCAGTCTTTGGGTAGTTTAGATTGTTTTTAAAAGAAAAAAGCTACAGTTGCAACTGTTGTTTAGGGTTTTTTTCAAATTTTAATACTAAATTATAATGACTCATTGCACTGTTTGTGTCACAATCCCAAATATATTTTTAACTAGTTGATTCGAGCATGAGGAATTTTCAAAACGTATAGTTTACTTCATTGAAATTAGGTGAAATAAAATATGATTCACAACAAATATGCCCACAAGTATGATCTAATTGTAATTGGTATTGAACATTCATGAACAAAACTTTGAATAAAACCCAGTGTGCTTAAAAGGAATTAACTATTTTTTAGCTAAATAAAATGTTCTTATTTGTACAAAGATGAGTGAAATTTTATTACCCAGGACCTTTCTTTTGGTTTGAAAATCTGTATCCATAATTTTTGTTCCAAGCGTATATTAGGCTACTTTAAGGTTTAATTAAACTAGACAAAAACTGGGCTTAAAATTATTTTTTTTTTACAGGAAACAATTGTATTATAAATAAATTTTAATTTGTATTGACTAAGTAAAGATAACTAACATTGCATGATTGAAAGTTTAAGAATAGTGGCACCAAGTATTATTATCTTTTGTAAAATTTTTTAAGTTAATTACACACATTTTGCATAATGTGAAGCTTTAAACATCTCTGCTGAGCACTTCTGTAATTCCCATTTTAAGAGACTGAAATCTCCCTATTTTCGTTTATGTGTTTGAACCAATAAGCACAAGAAAACTTAACATAAATGCAAATAATACAAAGTTCAGATTTTAATGTTGTAAATGTGATTGATAAGTTAGTGTACTATTTGAATAGGGTTGATAAAAAATCTAATTTATTTATGATAAATAAAAATTATATCATGATCTTTGAAGTATAAAATAATAATTTTAGGCGTTTTTAATTGCTAAATTAAGCATATTTTTTCAATAGAAATCATACCATACCAGACATACAAAAAGTATGTCAACAAATATTCCTTCCACTTTGGAGACACTTGAAAAATACATGTCTGCACTTTTTTTAAGTATCTATGTACAGTTAAAAATCTAGATGTTTGATTTGTTTTGTTCAAAAGTGTAAAGAAGGTAAAGCAGAATTATTTTCAAGAGACTTGTAGGATAGTATCAATAAATTTTTTTTGTATCTATCAAAAATAGTAAGAATGATGTGTGCAGCGACAAGTTTTTTTCTTCGACATTTCAAGACCGTGTTTTACCAGCTAATGTGTTGGTGCATGTCAACAGCAAAATTAGGCTCAGGGCATGGGCGCCGTTTGGGGGGGTGCACTTGATCTTTAAATTTGTTTAAAAAAACATGGAATAATAAAAAAATAAGTTTAAAAAATTTTTTTTTTATTTTGATTAATTCACTGTTCACTTTACGCATACAATTTTAACGCAAATGACGAATACACGATTAACTGCCAGTCGCCAGACTACTAAGGTGTTCAATTATAATTTATAACAATTGATTAGACGTATCCTGTACTGGCTTGTGCAACGCGATAAGATAGCAATTTTTGTGCACTAATAAATTTTGTACTTTGGAGTAAAAGCACAAATTCGTTCTTGTCTAACGTTTCGCGCTCAAGAAATTTCCAGAAACGGTTTATTTTTACATCATATCAGTTCATACTTAGGTACTACTTTATAATGATCAATTTAATACTTGTGTCATCAATATAGGTCATATAATATAAAGTAATAATTCAATACTTGTATCAATATAATATATTAATATTATATCAATATTATATCAATATACTATATTACGTATTATGTAATATAGTATTCAGATATAGACTATAATGCATCCAAGGGTGTCTCCGCAGAATTCTGTTAAGGGGGGGGGGTGGGGTGCAAAATATTTTTATTTTAAAATTTAAAAATGTTTATATCTTTTTTTTATACATAATGATTAAAATTATTAATAAGAAAAAAGTCAAGGAGGGTAAATGCCCCTACTTGCCCCTCTCTACGGATGCCCTTGAATGCAGCTCCCTGGAAATTATCCTAGCGGCGCCTATGGCTCAGGGAATTATCTAATGTTAATAAATATTCATACAATAATATGGAAAGCAAATAGCTGAAAAAACTTGTCTTTTATATTTTTAATTAACGAATAACTACACTATAAACAATCATTAGTTTCTAATACAATCAAATAATTTCAAAATAAAAATTATTGGGCATGTCCTTTGCTCATGTTTTTGACAGCATAAGCTACCACTGATTATAATTTTACTGTAAACATAAAAAAAAAAAACAATGGTTCACTAGAGAATAGAGTAACAGTAAGGACTAAGGAGTATACAAGATTGATGAAAATAAATCCTGAAAAACATTTGCAAAGGAAACAGATCCACAGTTCTTTCCAACCATGTCATTTTAAGCACAAAATATTTTTTAAAACAAAAAGTTTAGTTTTATTATAATAATAATTGAACAGTCATTAACTAAGCTATACCAGCAAAAAACCATAGCAAATTAAACACGACACAAATTAAATCTATTGCTTTAAGGCATAATTGTATTAACCATACCATAAGTAATATAAAATTAAAATACTTAGAATGGACATGCATAAGAGAATCTGTTTTTTGAGTGCTTAAAGTACAATAAATAATACTTAGTTAAACATAATTCTACTTAAATGATGTCACACTTACATTCTTTCTTCTTTATGATTATTTTATAGAAAACAATTATGAAATATCAAATGTTTATATTTAATTACTCCTTTAAATTAGCGTATAATGTGTAAATACAAAAACTGAATTCAAGCATCGTTTACAGTAGGCTGTTGATGTATCTTTTTAGGCGTACGCTGCTTGGCAGCACGTTTTCTTCCTTGTTCAACAGGAGGATTTTCAATGGCCAACACATCACTAAAAGAATTAAAATAAAATAAAATTGCAATTCAAAATTGTATTATTATTTTACAATAATTTTTAATTGGTAATAACAAGTTAAGATAAATTATGTTAAATCAGAGGCAAACGTTGGGAATTGATATTGGGATTGTAGTTATATTGTAATCTACAAATTATTATGATTCTATAGAAGCCAAATCATGTATGATTTTATATTTATTTTGAATAACTATGCAATTCTTTTGAAATTAGAACTACAAGACAGCAAAGTAGTAGAAAATACCTAAACAAGACGGGATAAGAAAAAACAAAATCATACTATAAGATGTAATATAAAAGCAACACTCACTAAAAGACTTAATTTAAGCATAAACAAAGTTTAATTAGTTTTTGAAATTACTAGTTTTCAGGTTTTTTATTTTATTTGAGACAAGATGCCCTAAATTGGCATTGTTCAGCTTTATTTAGTTTGCTTGAGCAAAGTTAGGGAAATTTAATTTATTACTATAATTATATACTTTTTTTATAATCGGCAAATTATTTTTACAGATGAGAATTTATCAATCAACATAATATGATAAAAATATACTTTTTGTCAATCTTTATATTTTATTATTCTATAAAAACTGACTGTTAATTTTAACTTACTAAATTAATTCAGTAGTTTAACAATGAAAACGGTTACTTTTGCGTTTAATGAAATTGATATAGATGGAATGATTAATTCAAAAACATTACTTATGGTATCTGTCAGATATGGGTCCTATCCTTTTTTTTTTTAAGTATTAAAGTGGTTTTATCCTAATAGAAATACAAAGAAGTATTTTAAAATCAATGATTTTAAAAGTGTTAAAACTTGCCAAAATAAATCTATAAACTTAACTACTTATTTATTTACATGCATTAGACAAAATCTAACTTAAAAAACACATTTACGAGCAATGATTACATTATAACACTGCTTAAAAACAATTTATATGAACCGCTATGGTAACTAAAATAAGACTAATGCCTAACAGTTTAACACGTTAAGTGCCACGCGGCCGCCAGCAGTCATACCAAGATGTATTACAACAGGGCCAAACATATTTCAAAAACGCTAGATAAATTCTAAAAAAACCAATTGCATAATTTTTCTTCCATATTTCACTATATTCTTTTTTAAAAAAATCATTCCTACAGGGCCACAAAAATGTTGCTTATGGGAAACAATACAAATATGACTGCTGGCAGTCATATGTTGTGGTAATCATAGTTGAGTTAAGTCCGTCGACAGACATTAAATTACCATTTTTCAACATTGCGGTATAGATGATGGCAGCCGAATCGCCCTTAACGTGTTAATACTTTATTTCATGCTCCTTTTACCATTGTTGTGACACAAAAGATTTAATACTTAAGATTATTAGTTATTAATTAAAAAATAAAATAAATACAAATATACACAAAGATAAAAATTAAAAACTAAACATCTGTTTATTATTAATATTTGCATACTAAAATTATAATTTTGTTTATAAATCATGATGGTTATCATTTCAGATGTTATCTTAAATGTACAAAATCTATGTAGCATGTTGCTGTGCTAAACAATTTTAGACATGGTTTTTTAATGAACTTGTGCATTATTATCTTCCCATTTATTTATATATTATTTTAACTACCAATAATTATAAATTAAATTAATTATTAACTGTATAAGTTTATAATCCACTATTACAAAATTAATATATTTAAACATACATACTTACATATTTTTATACTACTAACTCATTAAATGATGAAGTAAAAAAAGCTTTTTAAGCACTATTGATTATTGATTAACTGGTATTGTCAACTGAATTATTTACATCTTAGCATATACTTTATACAATTATACCAACAATAATAAATTGAAATATCAAGATACTAAATCAAAATTAATGAATAAAATAAGAAATGAAAGTAAATATTAATTAAAAGTTAAGAAAAATAAAAAAGTAATGTTTAAAAATAAAAATAGAATTTATTTTTCATACACACAATTATTTAGGTATCCTAAAACGGTATCCATTGACACAAGCACAAAATTAAATGAAATTACCTAAAAAAAAAATGTAGGAAACAATTGATTCATAAATAATAATAGGCAATTTTTGTTATAATTCATAAGTATTTACACAATACTGTAATTATTTTTTTCAATACTTGACGATTTAAACTGACATTACAATAATTTATTTGTTGGACACAAATATTAATATATTTTTATAGTTTTTTTTTTACTACCAATAATTGCCACAACAATGATTGTATTTTTAAATTTTAACATACCTTTTATGAGAAGTTGAAGGAGGTAATGCCTTGAGATTTCTTTTTAAGGGTGCTGAAGAATTTTGAATTCTAATAATAATAAATAATAATAAAATTAATAAAAACACATCAACTAACAAGTGCAAACAAGTATTAAAACAAACATAACAAATATATAAAATATAGTAATTATATTAATAACTTAATTGCAAGAAACAAGAAAACTATTTACTACATTTAGGTACATAGTAGACGCTAAATCATTCTTAAATTCAACTAATTTTATAGTAAGCCTGAATTTTAAGATCTTTTTACAGTAATTACTATAGAATTTGAGTGGAGCAAGAAATAGGTTGATTTTACAATTTTTTTTTGTATTTACTAGTTTTTCTGGACACACATTTTTGAATAAAAGAAGTACAATTCCATTCTTAATGAGAAATATCATAGAAAATACTATTTTTGAGCTTAATTTAGAACTTTAAATATTAAATTTTTTTTTTTTTTTGATAATGATTTATAATTCTTTTTAAATTGATTACAAACATATTATATAACACCTTTCAAAACAGTGACCCATCTAAAACTATGACCTATTTTAATAGATTAATCTAAGCTTTGTTGGAAAAGAGAATAAGACGTACCATTTTAATCGAACAATAGTTGTGGTAAAAGCATCATTTTCTTTATTACTAAGAAATTCAATCTGTGCAGTTTTAACGAACTCATAAAAAAAACTTAAGAAAAAATTGAAAATTATAGCCTATTAAATTTTACATAATGTACATATAACAAAAATAAAATTTTCTACCCGACTCATCCATCAAGATGCTATAAACACAAATGCTACAAAACATTTTTTTCACATATTTTACATTGACTTGTAAGTGACTTTGAAGTGCAGAATAACAGGCAACATGCACTACTATTTACTAAACAGACAGTTACTAATATAGCTAAAACATAGCTAATAATATAGCTAAAACCCATCAACATAAAAGTATTTGCGTTACTTCTCTACTAACATATTTTACAACTAGGACAGTTTTCTAAAGCAAACCCATCATTAATTTAAAAACATTTTATGTAGTATTTTTACTTGGCACTAAATAGGCCAGTTTTAAATTATTTTTTTTTATTCCATTAAACCATCATTGCAGTTAGCACCTGACTTAATTTATACAATTTTAATAAACCTTTAATTAACAACTTCTATGGTATTTACCTAGGAGTATATGGCAAATAACGACTACGATGCAAGTTCAAATTTTGAGCTTTGTTACGCCATTCATTGTTGAATTCTTCAGCTTCGTCTATAGGAAAAAGTACCAATAAATAATTCATTAGTAAGAATTTGTTATCACATAGAAAGTTAAATATAATTAATTAAACTAAAATATTAAAAACTTGAAATGTAATTTTTGAAATATTTAATTGCAAGTTTTACTAACTATCATCCAAGTTGATGTACTCTTCATTTTCTTCTTGATTTCCTGAATACAAATTCCGTTGGCGTTCAACAATGTGCGCACGATCTCCAATATGATGTCCTATAGCTAACTTTTTGACACCAGTTCTTGAATCACTAACAGCTTTTTTTGTTTCTTTTATTCCTCCTGGACCAGTGCGAGTAGAGGTTGAAGCTTTATATACCTATTTACACAAAAAGTATACATGAGAAAAACAAATATCAGTTTTTATAAGATTAATACTAGATCAACATACTTGAGGTTGTCCATTTGGTCCATTTGATGAATATGACATAAATGTAGAGCTACTACTGAAAGATTGGCCTGGATGGTTACCACTGGTCATCATATTCATATGATTGTTCATATTACTCATCATGGAACCAAAGTTTCCAAACATACCCCCTCCAAATGGCATCATCATACCTGCCATTGGATCAGGAAATCCACCAAAAACTGAATTCATCATTTGGTTCATTTGTTGCATTGAATTTCTGATTAAAATAAAATAATTTAACTGAGTACATTTGAAAACATACCAATGATTTTAAAATTCATTAAAAAATTAAGTGATGTTTATATTAAAACTTGTATAAATGAGATTCTTTATAGCAACACAGAATACATTATAGTTTATACTACATTACAGGTTGATACCTGTTATATATCAATAATGATAAAATTTAATTCAAATAAAATTTTTAACAATAACTATAAAATGCAAAATGCACCACAGTAATGCTTTCACAACATAATAAATCAACAAACATATTGTACCTAATTTTACTATACAAAATGTATATTTAGGTATTCATTTGATAAATGTTTTATACTTAGGTACCTACTTATATATTTATTAATATATATTTTTATTTAAAACTGCCTACATAACACTACAGTAATAGGTATGTTTAGTCACAGTGTAATAATATTATATGTACCTACATTATAGTTAATACCTACCTAGAATATTTAAGTTCAAACAAGTTTAAATATCTACCTAATGTAAAACAAAATAATAGCATTGATTCAATGCTATTATTATTTTATCTAATCTGTAGCGCTAGTGGCATCCGTTTTCTATCTCCGTTATAAAACAAACTCTGTCAACCCGTGGTTATAGAAAAATTATAATATAGGTAACGTGGTAATAATTATAATATAGGTAATGATATTTTCGTAGACCATAATTTTCAATAAAATATTATAAACAGCAAAATTTCTACCATTGAAGCAGACGCCTCTACAGCTGAAAATGTTCAATAATTGTTTGGTTGCCAAAAATTACTATAGCAAGGCTTATCTGTTAATTATTATAAAATCAATGGTATTAGGTATTAGTCTCAATCTACATTTTAACAATAATTACAGATTTTAATTTACCTAGGTATTTAGGTAATTTTTTTATAAAATATAAAATTAATGTTTCTATTTTTTCAACACAATATTACTGTAACTTTAGTAGATACCATGAGGTGCACCCCATTACGCTTCTTCACAGTGCACCCTGGTAACGGTTGATGAAACTTTGTAACATCAAATGGCTAAAGTATACAAAACCCTGATCGGCGGACTGTGCTATTTGCATCTTCCGCCATCTACTATGCAAGCAAATTTTTGTTTGCTTGCTTGTACTCATATACCATACAATAATAATAAAAATAGTAGATACCATAAATTAAAAGAATAACATCAATAGATAATTTGGAAAAGTGATTTCATACCAAAATAATAATGTTTATAGTAAAATTTTCAGAAAAGCGATTGCGAGTGAAAAAAATGGTTGATCACGAAATCAGAATCATTAATTACAGTTAACACTAGTTATTAAACCCAACACCAATACATCAATGTACCTGAACGGGTCGTCGTTTCCAAACATGTCGGTCGTCGCTAAGGCGTTAGGAAACATGGTCGATCCGTTTGCAGGAGTCGAACACCACCCGGTCACTAGCACACTTCTGTTTACACTAATGTACAGTTAATTGACGCGTAACAGCTCAAAACGATTGATGTTCCGTTCGACCAGATTTACCGTTTTGATTGCGCACGGCAAACACTCGACGAAGAACGGGTCTCAACAAATCTCTACAACAAATTGTAGGTATTGTTTGCAACCAAATTCTGAATGTCGGAAGTCGAAACAGACAACGAATTGACAGGCTGCAGTTCCACGAAAATATTGACAACCGAATACCGATCACTGGTTTACGAATTGCTTAACGTGACTTTAAGCTCTCTAAAAAAAATAGCCACTACCAGTTTACCTTTGGAGTTTAGAATTTATTGTTTTCTGGCATCCCGTATAAAATATAAATAATTTCTGTAATTCAGTATATAAATGCTTTGTCAATCGAGAACCTTCTACAGACAGTGTGGCCACTATCAAAACAATATAGGTTCTCTAGTGGTATCTATCTCAGTGTTATCAACATTTATATGGTTATTATCAAGGTGGATCACTATAGTACCACAGATAAGATAAAACTTTTAAAAAAATTTTATCTTATCTGTGATAGTACGGCTATCTATATCTAAAGCCGTGATATATAGATCCACCTTGGTGATAACTTGAAAAGTTTTTTAATCGATTTTTCAAGTTATTTGTGGTATTATAATTATATTATTAATTTTTTATAGGAACAATCAACAATTATTACTGATTACATTAAAAGTTACAAACAATCAACAATGTAGTTAAAGAAATAGGAATTTTATTTGTTCAAACAAATCTGAAAAATAAGAATTTGTATAAAATAAATACTATCTTAGTCTAAACACTAAAGTAACCCGAAAACTCGAAACTTTACAAAAATTAAAGTCAATGCGGAAATACGTCGACCTGTTTTGCGCATTGATAGTATTTCGTCAGGACTCACGAGCGTTTATTATTATTATCAATAACGCTCACCGAGGTCAGCACTCAGCCTGCAGTCTGCAGCCTTGAACACTTAGTTTTTTCAGTCAATTTTTGTTTTAGCAAATTAAATGTTTTATCTCAGTTTTGTGTAATATTGTTTTATTCTTTTGATGTTAATTTACACATAAGAATTATTTTACCAAGTTTTTTTTTTCAGTTCTCAGGTACGATATTGTAATATTTTATGAGCAAAATTTATTATTCTAGTTTTTTTTTTTTTTTTACAGATATTATAATGAAAATTGAAATTAATTGTTGAGTAAATATAGACTTATAACTTTGTACCTATTTTGTTTGATTTTCATATTTTTGACAAACTAAAAAAATAACACTGCTTACATAGCAAATTTTTATGTTATTATTACAAATTAAAATATAATTTTCCGTATATATAATATATATGTGCATTGTCTAAATTGTATGAATATTTTCGTATGTAATTTTTGATGAATACATATTGTTATGCAGTCTGCACAGTGGAAACATTTATATAAGTATTCAAGATGCTTATCACATTCACGCAAAAGTACTCCCTTAAATTTCCATTATGTATTTTCCAAAGAAAATTCTTTAAATTCTGTCAAGTCTTTTAAGTCACTCTGTCCTCGACTTAATATTGATGGTAAGCGTCAAGCCGCTGTTCTTATTCCGTTGTGTGTTGTCAATGACCAAGTCTCTCTATTATACACGTTAAGGACGAATAAATTGAAAAGAAACAGTGGTCAAGTATCATTCCCGGGTGGAATGCGCGAAACGAATGAAGAACTTCAGGAAACTGCGTTGAGAGAGTCGTGTGAAGAACTTGGACTAACTGAAGCCAGTATCGATGTATGGGGAAGCGGTAGATTCCTCGTTTCTAGAGATGTTGCAATTATGCCATTTTTGGCAAATGTTGGTGCTGTAAAACCAGAGAAGTTGAATGTGAATCACGAAGAAGTACAGTATGCTTTTGCTATTTCTCTAGGTCATTTTTGTGAGCCATTCAATTGTAGACATACAAATTTTAGACAACAGCCAAACAAGTTATTGACAATACCAGCTTACACAAACAATTACAAAAGAATATGGGGCATGACTGCTTACATGACTTGGTTGGCTTTAAGATCTATTATACCAAACGAGTTTACTCATAATATTACATTAAAATTTGGTACGTTTAATTAAGAAACCTTTTGTTGATAGATTAATCAGTTGGTACTTTACTTGGAAAAATATAGTAAGAGGACAGTTGAACTACATAAATCTTGTGTTGATATGCCTTCACCTACTAGATCAATAGGATAAATTATAAGTACCTATGTCAAAATCATGAAGACTGGAAATCTTTACACTTCATATTCAAAATGTATTTATATTTTATATGGAGAACGGTTAGGTAGATAATACTATATAGCTACTATTTTTTTTTTATGGAAATTTGAGTAAAATTGGAAATTGAGTTTTTCGATTTATTTTGTCAACAACAAATAAGGGTTAATAATAAACAATTAACAATGAAAGTGTAGAATTGGCTTCAGAATGCTTGGTTTTTATTGTAGTTGCTGTAAATGAATCTTAAAAACTACTTATTGCTTACTTCTTATCAAATAATTTAAATAGCTCTCAAAAGTCTGGACTAATGGAACATTGTTTGGATCAATTAATGACAACTGGAGTTAATATTATAACTCTTACTTTTGATGGTTGCGTCACTAATATTAACATGGTTAAAAAATTGGGTTGTAACTTTGATACTAATAATTTAAAATCAGATTTTTCATTGTATGGTTATCCTCCGATTAATCTGATTCTACCAGACCTTACCCATATGATACAATTGGTTCGAAACACATTTGAGGAAAAAGGTAACATGATTCACAATGAAGGAGAAGTAATTAGCTTTGTTTATTTAAAAAAACTGTTAGAATTACAAGAAGAAGAAAAATATAATTTGGCAAATAAACTAAAAAAAAAATGAAAGTAAATCTTGCCACCCAACTTTTTAGTAAGTTTGTTGCTGAAGCCTTGCTATTTTGTAAATATACTTTAAAATTAGCTGAGTTTAATAATTGTGACGCTACTATTAGGTTATAAATTAATTCTTTTTAAAGGCCAATAATAAATTATATTTATATACTTATTTAAGTGTTCTTTGTATTTTTGTTTTAAATTTATAATTTTGTGATTATTTATATTATAACAAATAATTTAAATTAAATATTTTGTTATCTTGTATTACTGTATGTTTGCATTATTTATAAAATAACCTAGTAATGAAATATTTGTACTTTATAGTTTATTACATAATGTACAGGAGTGCTATTTTGCTAATAATGATCCTAATAAGGTACTTATTATGAGAAAAAGTGCCTATTTATTATCAGCAAGGATTGCCAAGTTAACTAATTTTTTAAACTAAATAGAAAAAATAAAAATTTAACTGTAAAAAAACATTTTTTTTTTTTTTTTGGACTAAATACTTACTATTTAATATATGCCATGTATTTTACAGTTTAGAAAAAAATTTATTTATGATCTATTTTAAAGTTAATTGTTATTATCAATGATACAGTCCAACAAAATTATACCTACTATTTAAGTGTATTACTTTATATCTGATCTACAACCTATTTTACATTTTATACATTTTCCATTTTAATGTGGTACATAATAAGATAAATTTTTAAAAGTATCGGAAACTGACATTTATACCTGGTACCATAGGAGAACGCACGGTCCGCCCGACGAAAATTGGTTTGTTCTGCGCTTGTCACACCCACTACCGGCCGATGTCCGTAATCGATTCGAACGGTCGCACGTCACTAAAGCGCGGATTTGCATTTTGATTGGCTCCGCCGTCAGTCTACATACGCGGATTCCGTGCGTTCTCTCATCGAACAGAGTAGAGTATAGTAGCAACAATTAAAATATATGTCTGCTCGCTAAAAGCCGTATTTCTCAAAGTAACACGTGGTAACACCGATTGGCGGTATTTTTATTTAAATTATTTATTTTTCTAACCTCAAAAAACGTCTATGGCGTTTTTGCCTCAACAAGGGGAAACATTATTATTGGTCGCCGGTCGGTTAGTAGGAACTATATAGGAAGTTGAATCTTATCTTTAAAGACCGTGACTACCGACTATACTCGATTCTCGAATCTTTACAATTTATTCCGCTATTTTTGACTTTTCGACAATCCTACAGCCGGCTGTCGTTCGAAAATTCTCATGTATTCTGTGGTTTTGACCTCATAATTAATTAATAGTCAACAGACAACAAGTTTTTCAATACATTTTTCGCCGTCACTACTCGTCAGCTCTATGGACCATGTGCGACTTTGTTGCCCGTGTCGTTAATCTCTTTCGTTATGTTTTTCGAAGTGATTATTGATGTTTCGATCCTTTGGACTGTTTCCGACTCGGCGTTAAGCTATTAAATTGAATTGTATTAGGTAATATAATATTGTATTGTATTGTGGTGTCAATATAAATTTTGATTCCGAGTTAGATGCTTCATTTTAGAATTATGCAGATGAACAGGTTCAGAGGTAATAAACTATACAGTACGCGTCTCAAAAACGTATACTGTACTAGCAGCGGTAGCTGAATGTGCCCCCAAACCATGTTCAGTTTTAATCTTCATCCGCTCGCACTTTTTGAAATCACACTTCCGCTCGCTAGGACAACAATTTAGCCGCTTATTTTTTTTCGTTTATTTTATAAGTTTTTTTTTAATTTAACGAGTATGTTTTGTAATAATTAGGACCAATAAACTTGGATACAACATTATTAGTATTTTTTTTTTGTAAAATTCTTAATTATCATTAGATTTCATTACAAAAATTATAAAAAAAAAAATCGTTTTTACAAAGGTAGAAATAAAAGAAGTGTGGTAAAAAATACAGGGTTGAACTCTGGCTTTTGGCCTTTGGGTCATCTATAAATTAAACAAAATTGTTTCTAAGTCCTACTAGAACGCTAGGTGTAACGATAGGTAAGCGCGAAAACAAAGTACCACAAAAACGTTCGGTCTTGTGTTGTAGATCTGTGTGTTTGGCACTCGCTCGCTGCGCTCTCTTGGCGCCATCGCTTTGCTCCACTTGCAGATAATAGCCTAAAACCTATTGCATCCAAACCTAGACACAACTTGGTCTAACCCTTGTACTTACTTATCGTTACACACTTTGATAAGGACTTGTTTAATTTACAGATGACCCAAAAGCCAGAGTTCAACCAAATACAGTAAAAAGGCTTATACGCTATCTTGAGTATAGTCAAATTAAAACAACAGTATTATTTAAGCAAAAATTTAGAAATTATATACTTAAATTTCAAGTCGTGTTGAAAAAAAAAAGTTTCATTTCCGCTCGCTAAGACGGCAAATTGGCCGTCGTATGAATCTCGTCGTGTTTCTGAATGTACTGAGCTGCGCTGGATTGCAGGTTTTAACCTGATTCAGTTATAATCTTATCCTAGGGTGTATAGTTAGAGAATACGTGTTATTATCTCCACTTAATCAGTGGTCTAGTGAGTAATGTGCATGAAAATTCAAAAAGGCGGCCAATCTGCCGTCCTAGCGAGCGGATGAAGGTTAAAAACCACCCGATCACATGACTGAAATTATACAATTTTTAAAAAGAAATAATTTGCCAGAATTAGGTATCTAATTTCATAGCCCAACTTGGGTATACACTTGGCTCTGAAACTTCTTGTAGACTAATCACCCTAATACCTTTATTGATATTTGTTTATTTTTATCCAGTAAAAGTGTAAGTAAGACTTTAACTTAAACATGTTGTCCCTACCTATTATATACATATTTTTCAAAAATTTTGTGTTTGTAAAAATCATCACACTATCCACCAAGCCCACATAGATTATTTTTAACCAATAGTACTTCTAATACTGATTACTAGTATGTAAAAATGTTGCCCCGCTTGCACCTTTTAAAGATTGTTGTTTGTCAATATTGATGTACGGTTGCGTGCCAGCTTACCTGCAGTAGTTGTTATAATAGTTCAGTAAAACTTATGCAACAATTTTTGTTCTATAACCTTGATATTTCAATGTTTTATAAGCATAATCTAAAAATTACTCGCTTGTTAGTATGAAATAGCCCACTAAACCTGTTGGTTTTGCTCACCAGTCCTAAGATTTGCTTTGCGCTCATCATGTATGGTCAGACATGCACGCTAACATATGTTGATATTGGCAGGTGGTGATTTTTTAACTTCTGTTACTTTCAAAGTAATCGCAAACGCCGACAAGTTTTTAGATTTTAAAAATTGTAATAAACATGAAAAGTACTAGCAATTAAATAATATTTATCTTAAAAAAGGGTTGCCTGATTATAAAGATTGGTATCATTTTAGTTTTAATGTTCATAAGATGTTATGTTCTTGATTTTTAATGTATAAATGGACTTTTAAAATTAATGTATAATGTATGTACCTAGGCACATTTTAAATTGTATAAAGCCTAATTATTGTTCCTGTTGTCTTTATAAGTTTATAATAATGATGATATTATTCTTTTTGAGGTTTGTGAGTTGGATAATAAGTACCTATAGTTTTCTTCAGATATCAACAGCCATCAGCTACTTAATAATGGTACGTATGTATTTTTATTGAAACAAAACCTAGAAATGTTAATAGTAACTATTTTAATTCATACTTACCTATTACATCTTAATGTTTGAATTTGTGTGTGTACTATTTTAATCCTCAAGTTTTTGTATCAAGTTCAGCATACATTTATGAGCCATGTAGGTAGTTTTTATTCCTTAATATTGACATTGTAAAACTAATGTGTAAATCACTGTCAGAAATGGTATTTAAATGTCAAATTCTAGTTTTATGTTTAATTTTTATTTGTTTTATGTTTCCTATACTACTTTTAATATTTGTAATTGCAAATTAAAATAAAAGTCTTGGATGAAAACATTTTCGATATATTTTATTAGTTAAATTATTGAATGAAATATAAAACTAAAGTTAAATATTTCAATAATTGGATAATAATGTACCTAGAAAACATTTTCTGGCTTGTATTTAGATATTTTAGTTTGGTTTTTTATTAATAACATAATTCATTTTCATCAAACATATCATTTAGTAGTACAGTTAAATAGTTTTCTCAAAGAGCTTAGAAGGTAATAAAAAATGAGGATAGATGATTCTGCTAAACAGAGTAGAATGCAAGGTAGAATGCAACAGCTTACTAAATAATCTTATTCATTTTTAAATTAAATTAATTTATATCAATAGTAGGTAGTGTTTAAGTTGCTTTATATAGTTTTAATTAAATATGTTGTATTTATTATTTTCTCTCTAAAATACAAATCATATTAGGTTCTATTTTAATAATTTACATTATTCACAGGATATATTTTGCCCCAAGCACATAAATTGTGAAGATCCCATAAAAGTGATTGCTGAGATCATGGGAGATTCCCCTAAGCAGTAAGTAATTAATTGTTACATTGAGTTTATTTCTACTTTCTGTTCAAAAATAACTTATGATTGTTTATAAGTTTGCAATTAAACTTTTTGGTATAAACTTTGAATAAAAATTAGTTTTATGTAGTTATTACTTAAATTGCATTTTTAAATCTTTTAGTCAAAAATGTTAGGTTTTATTTAATAATAGTATGAGGGCTACTATAATTGTTACTTCCACAATTCAACTTAAATCAAAACATGAAAAAGAACACAGCTCTCATTCATATGTTCTGTAACTTTTAAAATAAAACCAAATATTAATATTTTTTTAATGTTCCTTGTCTATAAACAATTTCTTTCCAAAAGTAGCATTTCATATTACATGTTTAAAATTAAAATGTAATACATTTTTCAATACCTAAATTGAATATTGATAAAAAGTTAAACTTGGCATGACACAAGCCCAAACCTGTACTTGAATCCTTAACCATATTATGTTGCACAGTGCACGCTATGCACATGTCTCCTACTATTTGAATAGAGAAGTATTGGGAAGAAGCTATAATTTTGTAGATGCCTAATTGTTATGTGTTGGTACACTGTTACACTTCCAACCTCCTGCAACTACATAAATTCACAAGATTTCCTTGAATGACATGGTTTCATGAAGCACTCCTCCCATAAACAAAATTAGCACCCCCATATTTTTAGTAGTTAAATGTACTACTTGTACATCCAATATGATAATTCTATATCGTCTAAACTGTAAACTTTTGTCAACAGATTTTTGCTTATGCTAAAGCTCTCTTTAGATTAAATTTTGTTTTAGTAATAACTAATAAGTGACAGATTATCTTCTTACGAGCTGTAAATTTACAATTTTATTTTTTGTTTTGTTAAGTGTTTCCTTATTATACCTTCTCTTAAATACTTAAATAACAAGTATCATTGACACCTGTGCATTTATGTGTGTGATTTAACTTTAAAGTCGATAGAAGTTTGTTACATTCTCTATAATAGTATCTTATATTTTTTCTTCTTAGTTAATTTTGTTAAAAATGCTTTATGTACCTAGTACCTACATTATTATAATTTATAAGTATTAAAAAAATCACATTTTTCAACAGTTTATTAACAACACTAATTAAATTATAATTTTATTTTGTTAATATTACCTATTATTATAACATTGCATTTAAAATATTTGTTGTTTTTAGAATTTCTGAAATTGAAAATGAATTCATATCACATGGACTAATCAAAGTAAAAGATTTGGGAAGTGCTACTTTGTCAACAGTCTGTAATATGAATGTTAGAGGTGACCCATTGGCTACAATCTATGAGGCTATTGCAGTAACTATCTTTTAAAATTTAAAATTTAATAATATTGCCTTATTTTTTCTTATTGTTTTTATTTTTTGTTTTAGATTTATGATGCACGTTATGGTAAGTTATATTTTATTTGCAAATTTTAAATATTTAATAAAATACCTATATCAGTGGTTCTCAACCCGGGGTGACATGTCACCCTTAGGTGACGTGGATCCAGTATAGGTGTGACACAAAATCCTCTTAGAAAATAATAATAATTTGGGAGTTTTTTGTTAGGGAGACGTATAGTGTTGAACTCTCATGGATAAGAGTGACATGAATCCAAAAAGGTTGAGAACCACTGACGTATATGAATAGTTTCAGTTAAGCACATAACGTGTCATTGAATGGTTCTTTAATCTTAAAATACTTCTTCTAGGGCTTTTAGCAGTCCATTCAGAACCATCGCCATTTCTAACACTCTTCCACCTTTTCCTGTCTTATGCCACTTCCATATCCAGCAATGGATTGATTTTCTTCAGGGTTATCTTTACTGTATCATACCATCTCTGCCGAGGTCTACCTCTTGGTCTTTTCCCCATTAGATAGTTTTCTGTGACTTTCTTAATGAGTGATTCCTCTGCTTGCCAATCTTCAAATACTAATTATTTAAATTTTTAAATAATATATAAAAGTGTATATAAAAAAGCTGGGCTCACTCTAGGTCGCATGGGTAATTTGACAGAGTAGCAACTTTGCTTTGGGTGGGTTGCTGATTTAGAAGTGGTTCAAACTTATTATTATTTAATATTGTAAAACGATTCTGAGCAAGCTCAGTTTTCTAGTATACGTTCTGGTAAAAACCTAATTTAACAAAATCAAAATAACAAAAAATGAGTTAAATAATAATGAGTTTAAATGAGTTGAATTTTTCACACAATATTAAATTGGTAATATACAAGTTTCAAGAATTCTTAAAAATTATTGAGCTAAGTAAAGAAGTTATAAATTTTAATACAAAGTAGCCAACATATGCAACAAAAAATTTCAAAAAATGTATATCATAATTTTTTTTTAGTTTTTTTGAGTTGTAAAGTTGTAAAAAATTGGTGACACCTGTGACTTATATTCCAAAAAAAATTCGTAACTCGCACAAATTTAAGATTTGAAAATAAAATATATTATGTAATACAAAATTTGCTTTCATCAAAAAAGTACACCCAGTAGTTTTTAAAGCGTGTAAATAAAGTCATGATAAAGTTGTGTTATTGAGCACTGTGCCGGAGGCCCTAAAGATTACCGGTTCTATGACTTCAATTATTTAGGAGTGAACATCAATCATAAAAACGATATGCACAATGAAGTAAAACTTAGGATAAACTCTGCGAATCGTGTATATTTCTCACTGAATAAACTGTTAAGTTCAAGAATGTTATCATGGGCAACAAAGGAAAAAATGTACTTAACTTATTTACGTCCAATAGTGACATATGCCTATGGGACATGGTTGACAACTCAAGGAAATGAGAAGAAGCTTCTTATCTTTGAAGGAAAGTGCTGAGGAAAATATACGGCCCTGTGAGAAATGAATTAACTGGAGATTGTGAAAGGAGAAAAAAAACCAACTTGGAATTGATATATAATAAACCAAATATTAAATGCTTTCTAAAAGCCAAGTGTCTGGAATGGGTGGGTCATATGTGGCGTGCTGAGAGAAGCATAATTAAAAAAGTAGTGATTTAATAACCTTAACTGGCAAGCGCCCCAGGGGAAGACCTCGTCAACTATGGCGGGATAGAGTCAATACAGATATAAGAGTGGTGGACGAAGTAGCAAGCTTTGAGACCACCATTGAACGTGACAGGTGGAGAGGCTTAGTAGAAGCTGTAAAAGGCCTTAGTGACCCATAAAGCAAAATAATAAGTTGTGTTATTAATTATTTTGATTATTACAATGAAATTACGCACTGTTGCACAATTTAAATTTAAATCTTAATAACTCCCCAATTAAATATTTTTTATACATTGGTAAAACTTTTGGAATTTCTTTTGGTTTCGATGTTTTTATTTAATATTAGTTTTAAAATGATTTACTTGTGAATGTAATAAAAGAAAGATTCTAAACAATTAATTTTTAATTTAAACTGTTTTCAACCTTTTTAAATATAGCGCCCAGTAAAAAACTAATAATAAATTTTATTGTTACAGCTCGATTTTTATAGGTAAACTGATCTTGAACTCTTTGATCTGAACTCAGAAATGTTATTTTTATAGTTATAATATACAAATTAAACCTTCCAAAACAGTGACTCACATCATCGAACTACCCACTTAAGCTAGAGTGATTCCGGTTTTTTTTAATTGAAATTTCAATGTACATCTTAAAATTGCTTTTTTTATATTTTAGCTGACGAGTTAGCTGTTGCAATGAAAGAATTTGATGAAGGAAATTTTAACAAAACTATTGAAGTATGCAATAAACTGATTTTAAGTCAACCTAATGATGTACAGGTTTTAAATTTATTGGCTGTATCCTATTTCAATTGTACAAACTATGATACATCTATAGAGTATTTAGAAGCAGCTCTTAAAATTAAACAAAATTGTTTTGAGTTGAATATGAACATGGGATCAGCTAAATTTAAGAAATGTCAATATGAAGAAGCAAGTAAATACTATAATGCGGCATTATTGTATAGACATAATGAATTAAAATCGTTTATATGCCTTGCTGGAACGTATAGTCAAATGGATGGTTACAAACAAATGGCAAACCATTTATATACAATGATTTTAAACTGTTACCCTGAGTTTTATTCAGTTCTCAATAAAAAAGGACAGCTACTTATGTCTTTAAATCAAATTGATGAAGCTAAACAGCAGTTCGAGATTGCTAAGAAATGTGCACCAGAATATCCAGTTACATGGGGTAATCTGGGTAAATTATATTTAGTCACTGGTGAATTTGAAAATGCCATATTGCACTGTAAAAAAGCATTAGAACTTAATCCTTATGCAAAACAAACATGGATTAATTTGGGTGTAGCTTACACAAAATTGAAAGATTACAAAAACTCAATTCAGTGTTTTCGGAAAGCTCTTAAATTGTGCCCGGATGACATACAAGCTCTTAGTAATTTAGCAATTGCTTATGAAAATTATCCAGATTTTGTAATAATTACAATTGAGTGTTACAAAAAATGTTTAAAACTCCAACCGGATAATGAAAATAATTATGCATGGAATTTTAAAATAGGTTTGTTGTATATAATTAAACAACAAAAATATTCAGAATCTGAACCATATTTAAAAAAATGTATGAAACTATGCCCACGTCAAAAAATGTGTTACAAATACCTTGGTATTGCATACATAAAACAAAAAAAGTATAAATGTGCTGCTGAAATTTATATGATACTTGGTGATTTACATTATGATGAAAATAACTATGTAAAAGCATATCAAGTATATACAAATGTTTTGACTTTGGATCCCCAAAATGCTGACGGACATTGGAAACTAGGACGTGTAATACATAAATTGGATTATGATATTGACTTGGCTTTAGAAAGGTTGGTAAATACTAAATAATCTAAAATAATTAAAAAAATATGCTATACTTTTATTTATAGCCATACTAACACTGGTGATTGCAATTTGCAAAGTAGTAAACTGAGTCAATTTTATGATTTCAACAACTTCTATTATACATATCTATATCTGTTATACATTTTGCATGCAACATAACTGCTGGTTTTGCATAACCAAATATATTCAAAAAAACATGTTCTGTTGCTTAGTCAGATGAAATGTTTTTTTTTTTACACTTACAAAAAACATGTTTTTATAGGACAACTAAAAAAGTCCAACTAAAATGTATAAGTTATTATATATTTTAATGGGCCATGTAATTTGCAAATGGTTTATTTGCAGTATAATATAAATTATCATAAGTAACAATATAGAAAATAAGTATATCCGCATGACTGAAATAAAGTTTAAAATATTTTATTTTTGTACGAAGAGTCATTCATCAAACATTTTAAATATATTGCTATGTTAAGTCTATTGTTTATTTGAGATCAAAAATTGGACTACTCAGTTTTGGGCATTTTCCGAGTCATAAATTAAAACAAAAATGTTTAAATTATTCAAACACAAAATAAATAATAATAACACTTATTTCTTTCTTTCTATGGATTAACTAAGTTTTGGCTGTAATAAACATACTATTAATATTTTTATTGACTTGTTTACAAACGCATCAAATATATGCATATATATCTAATTTGTCTTTACATATATTATTTTTCTTAGTGAAAGTAGATTACTTGTTGAAGAGTATTGAATTTCACTTGCTCAAAAGTGTGGTTACCATTTTAAATTCTTATCAATGAATTCATTCCTTTTTTGACACCATTGGTTTTGTTCTAGTTGATTTTAAAGTAATAATTTTGGAAAAATCTTGATATTTCTACTAGTGCTATCTTAAGATTGTTTTTGCTTCTGGCTAAAAGAGATATGTCATCAGTAAATCTTAGGAATGATATCAATTCTTATATCAACCTAATTTTGTCTCTAATAATTGTTTCTTTAGTGACATTGATGTTGTTTATTGAAATACCAAATTGCATGATTCTTAGTGTCGCCTATATTTATTTTTGGGTCCTTGAGGTCCAAACCTAACTCTGTCAGATATTTGTTTTTGCCCAGTTTGAACTTCCACCATATGCTTCTATATTTTTTTTTTTTTACCACATCATCTTCCAACCTTGTATGAGATTTTTTCTAGCAAGTAATTTGGCTACAACCCAAGCGCTGCTCCTTGTATTAATCTATTTAGTGTAGTTTCTAAAATATTGGTTCTTTAAAAACAATTTTTGCTCATTCTTATTGTCCACTCATTTGTTTTGTTATCATAGTTTTTTGATAGTTTAATCTTCTCAAAGACACTCAGTTTTCTTCCATTTTTTTTTCCATTTAATAACAATGTTGCTATATTTTACAACAATAGTTAAATTTTCGGTCATTTTATAATTTATTTTGTCTATGAATTAAATTCCTATTTTTACCTTTATCTTTATTAATTTTTTTGAAAATTTATATAATCTATGTATTTTTATTTTGTTTACAGATTTAAATATGCAATAGATTTGGAACCTAATTTTCCTAATGCCTACTACGATATTGCATTGGTCTATGAAGCAAAACATCTTTGGGAAAAAGCCTGTCAATATTATAAAGTGGTTCTTACATACCAGCCAGACCACTTTAACAGTCTATATAATTTATTAAATCTTGAATTCAAAATGGGAAACTATAACAATGCTGTCAAAGTTTATAAATGTATTCTTGAAGTTGATGATTCCAAATCCTTTGATATTTACATGAAACTAGCAGATGTTTTGTATAAAAAAATGGGAAGTTTTGATGAGGCAATTTATTTTTATAATAAAGCTTTAGAACTAGATAATGATTGTTTAGATGCCTATCTTAATTTGGGAAATATATTCTGTGAAATGAATAGAAATGAAGATGCTTTACATTTTTTCGATATGTCATTAAAACGCCATCCACAGTGTGTAATAGCTTACACTAGCATTGGCTCTATTCATAAAGACAATAAAAATTTTACTGAAGCTATTCAAGCTTATAAAGAGGCGTTAAGTATTGATCCAGATTTTCCAGATGCTTATTGTAATTTAATGCAATGTTTACAACAAGTTTGTGAATGGTCAGACTATGATCTTCGTACAGAAAAATTGAAAGATATAGTGCACAAACAATTGGATAATAATCAAGTTCCATCTTTACTGCCACATCATTCCTTACTATATCCATTTACACCTGAAGTTCTCAAGAAAATAGCCTCAAAGTATGCTGATCAATATGCTAAAAGATGGTTAATGGGAAAAAAATTATCTAAAATATATTCATATGAAACATCTATATCTCCCGATGAACCTATTCGAGTGGGTTATGTGTCATCAGATTTTAGTAACAATCCTACCTCACAGCTGATGCAATCTATTCCAAACCTTCACAATAGAAACAAAGTTGAAGTATTTTGTTATTCTTTATCACCAAATATCAGTACCCCGTCCTGGTGAGTTAGAATTATTGTCTACATAAAAATTAAAATATTTTCAAAGATGTATAAACTATATAAAATTTAAAAAAATTATTTATATTGGTAGTAAAAATTTGATATTTATAAATGTCATTTTATAACTATTTTATTTCTCAGACTAATTAATTTTTAATTTTACAGTTACTTAATATGAAAGATACTTAGTATATATAATATGTACTAAGTATCTTTCATAACTAACCTGTATAACTATAACTATCTTCTAACCTGTATAAATGACTAAATATTTTATAAAAATTCCCGTGAACATAGGTAGGATGTTGAATATGTTAAAACCTGTAAAGGAATAAAAAAACAGATAATATCAGATGATTTGAACATTTTAAATTATTTTTGGATTCTGAGCCAAGCAAGGAAACTATTTTCATTAAGACGTGTGTAATTTTAATTTTGTTTTCTTGTGTCTCGGTAATGCATGGCTTCTTAGGTATTTCTCTGATCTTGATGTATAGACACTTCCAAAAACCCATCTTAAATTTTTGGTTGCAATTTACAACCACTTTTTTTTAAATTTTATGTTGCAAATAAGTTGTACCCTGAAAAAATTAAAAAAAAAAAAAAAAAAATTGAAATATGAAGCAAACATAATTTTGACAAAACAAATTTCGTTAATTAGCCAAAAGTTCCAAAATAATGGTTAAAAAAAAAATCTAAATATTTTTTACATTTTTGAGCTAAATATTGAACTTTATAAAGTTTTTAAATATTTTGATTTTTTTTGTTTAGTAATTACTTTAATTTTCAAGAAAAAAATTCAAAAACAGTACAATATTAGCGCACCAATTTAGTTTTATTTATTACTAACAAATTTCATCAATCATTAATCTCAAATTTTTTTTTAGTTGTTTAATTGTTAAAAATTCGTTATTTCTATAAAATATTTTTAGGAATAAAATTTGCAAGTTTGTGAATTTTATTATTTAAAATTTAAAACATTAATATGTTTTGTATAACAAAATTTGTCATTAGTTGAAAAAATCAAACTAGTAGTTTTTGTAAGCAAATAAAAATTTTTCTGATAATACAGTGTTATTTTGGTAATAACAATGAAATTACACACTATATTGCAGTAAACTTGATAATTTTTCAAACAATAACTGTCTAATTAATTTGAAGTTTTTACACTGTTAAATAAATTATAAATATTCTTTTAATGAGAGTATAAATATTGGAATTTTCTGATCATTTTTAATTATGTTCTAAAATTATAACGTTTAATTACTTATTGGTTTTTTTTTTTATATCTTTGTTTAATAAAAAGTTTTAAAAATTTAATACAAGATAAACTAATTAATTTTAAAAATTGTAGGTCGATTCTGTGAATTTTATTTTTAATAACACATTCATTTTACAAACCCAATTTCACTTTTTAAGATTTTAAAATAAAATATGTTATGCAACATAAAGTTTGCTACTCAATCCAAATATTTCTTAAAATGTGATATTAATCCTTAAAACTTAAAAAAAAAAAAATTGATAAAACTGTGTTAATATAATGTCATTAAGCACAACTTTTAAGTTGACACTTAAATTAATTGTAATAACTCTCTCCAAATTTCTGACTGATGAAATTGAATTTTTTATGAGTAGTTCACTTAAATTTTTTTTAATTTTGTTTAAAATGTAGAATTTTCAGTTGTGTTTTAAAAATAGAATATTAAATTACTCATTGGATTTTTGGTATTGGTTTTAAATAATATTTTTTGCTGTTGAAATTAAAAACTTAAAATCAATTTTTATTATATTATGATCAATGTCAACCTACCATGTTGAAAATGCTTCATGCTAAACATTTTTTCTATTAATAAAATACATTTTTTTTTTGAGATAGAGCAAAAGAGGACTTTTAAGCACATTTTTTGTATGCAAAATTAAAAAGAAAGCTTGAAATTTCTAGGTCACATGTGTAGCTTGAGTCCGTGGGTCACCTGGAAGATAGGAAGGTTTTATTAAAAGTTGTTTATTAAATTAGTAGGTAAGCAATTATAAATTGGTAACATAAATAAAGATTCTAAGGGGAACTTGGTTTACTCTTTAAATATGTTTTGGTCATTACAATTTTGAAGTAGGTACCTATTTAAAAGTTAAACACATACAATATAATTTGTTTATTTTTATAAAAATTATATATTTTTGGTAAAAATTAACTTAACAATATTCTACAAGTAAAAAAATTCTCAAAAAATAAATTGTTTAAAATTTTAATTTTAACATCATAAGAAAATTGATTTAAATCTTACTAAAGTGCTTTTGATATTATATAATTTATTATATTGTGTATTTGTTTAACGTGTAGATACTTTTTTCAATTATAATAACTTAAATGTATTGAAAGAGTAAACCAAGCATTGCGTAGAATTGTTATTTTTGTATTATTTGCTTACAAATTCAATGTACAACTAAACCTTCTAAAACAAGTGATCCATAGTATCAAATTACACATGCAACCTAAACATTTTCTTTTTATCTATTTCTTCTCATTGTGTTATTGTTTTATACGAACGGTAAAGTATTAGAGATGTCATATTTCTGATATACATACTGTATAATCAAGTATGAACTTTAATTTGTGCCACAGTATTCTAAACTTTAATAATTATGTCAAAATTGATTTAAAAATGATTTATTAATATAGTTATTTAATTTAATTTTTTTTTTCAGGTCTAAAAGTTCTAGTGAATCAGACTTAGTCATTAGAGACATTTCTAACTTAAATGTGTTTGACGCTGCAAATATAATACATGAGGATACAATTCATATATTGGTTAACATGAATGGTTACACAAAGGGTGCTCAGAATGGAATATTTGCTCTGCGACCTGCTCCGATTCAAGTCTTATGGCCTCCATATCTCGGTTCTAGTGGTGCCACATTTATTGATTACATAATTACGGATGAAATATGTTCTCCGCCCAATTCAAAACATTGTTATTCGGAAAAATTGGTATATTTGAAAGATTCCGTTTTCATTGGGGATCACAAACAAGTGTTTGGTGGCTTGCAATCGCGTGTTCCAAAAAGTGAAACCAATAATGATGATATGAACACATTTGATGGTTCTGACTCAGTACAATGTTATACTAGGGAGTCTTACAATATTCCTGAAGACGCTGTGGTTTATTGTAATTTCAGTGAATTATGCAAAATAGATCCATCCACATTTAATATGTGGGCATCTGTTTTGCAGAATGTTCCAAATTCTGTGCTATGGCTTTTGCGATTTCCTGCGGATGGTGAAGTTAATTTGCGAAAATATGCTGCTTCTTTAGATATTGATATGTCTCGTATAATTTTTAGCAACTTTGAAACAAAAAATATACACATTGCAAGAATCCAATTGGCAGATGTATTTTTAGATACACCATTATGCAATGGTCATACTGCATGTTTGGATGCACTGTGGGCTGGAACACCAGTAGTAACACTACCAAGAGAGACCTTTGCATCTCGTGTAGCCGCTTCACAATTAACTACGTTAGGAGACAAAACTACAATTGCTAATGACGAAAAACACTATATTGATATAGCAACACGTTTAGGAACTGATAAAAATTTCCTGGACTCTCATAGACAAAACATCTGGAGTTTAAAACACAGTAGTAGACTGTTTAACTGTCAGTTGTACGCTGAAGAACTTGAAAGCGCTTATGAGAATTTGTGGAAGAAGTTTTTATCCGAAGACAACAATATAGACAAATTTTCAGAATAATATTATACTACTTAAATTGAACTCATTCCGTGTCTCTCTAACGGCTAACTATATTGTAAGTATTTTTACAGAAGTGTGTTTATTACAAAGTTCTAATAAAGTCACTTAACATTTTATTAAACTTAACTGTGTTGTGTTTCATTACCTTGACACTGCTTCCTGTACATCGTGTCATACTAATATTATATTTTTGATGTTATAACCAGTGGTGTTTCTATTAATTTTTTTGAGAGTACACCAAGCTGTCAGTTATCAAAAATAAACATTTAGTATACAATACAAATATTTAAATGAAAGACGTGTGATAAATAAAAAATATATTACAACTTTTTTAGAATTTTCTTTATATTTCCATACAAAAATTAAACAAATTAAATTTAAATTAATACAATTTAAAATTTAAAATAGTACGAGAACATAATTGTTTTTTAGCTATTACAGATTAGTGTGGTCAGTGGCGTCGAACCGTATACTTATGTATTGCATATGCAATACATGATTTAGGTGGGTGGTGGTATAAAAAACTAGTTTTATAGTAGTTTTCACCTCTAAAAATTGTGGGTAGGTGGTGTTCAATTTTTTATTTTATGCAATACACAAAAAATCTAACTTCGGCGTCACTGTATGTGGTCTTTTCATCATGAATGATCAATTGTTATAGGCTAAAGATGTCAAATTAATTGTAATGAAGTTATAATATTACACTAAATAATTCTGCATATAAGTAATTGATGGAAGTTAAAATTAAAAATAATTAATTTAAGTAAAGTAAGAAAGTAATTTAAAGTTAGAAATATGTAGTAACATTTTCCATTACCCTTTCCACTATAAAATTAAAAACTTGTACTGTGTTGTTTAGTTATTAAAAAAATTTAACTCTTTGGTAGCCAATGTCATTTCCCAGGGAATTAAAAAATACATATACTGTACACAAATTTCATTTAAATCGGTTGAGTAGTTTTTCAAGAGCAAACAAATGTGTATTCTCTTTATTATACAATATTAAGACAGGTACAAATACCTATATACACTGAACTCTATAGAGTTTAGTACCTATGGTACTAAAAATAGGTACCTACTCTTTCCAAATTATTATCTTATTTGAATGCTGCATTGTGTTTTAAATATTAAAACTTATATTTAAAAAAAACAAAAGATTTACCTAATGTGCACATAGGTAGACGTTTATGGACACACAGATAGTAGAGATGTATTTCTATAATATGTATATAATAATATTTGTATGTAATAACTAATGAACATATTATATTTGAACTGTGCACTTAAAACCCAACAAACATTATCAATCATCATAATTAGGTGTGCGCCCAGTGTGTCTAAAGACTATAAAAAATACTAATCTCTAAAACAATTTTTTTCCATTTCAAGAAAACTGAATGGTATGAAAATTAAGTTCATTCAAAAACTACTGCATAGATGGTGTGTAATACTGAATTGAGTGTACATAGGTAAGTCGTGAATAGGTTTTTTGATACACAACTAAAGAAATTCTTATTTTTTGAAAAGGTAGGTGTAATATTTATACTGTCTATCGTATGTGCTGCACAATGGACATCATATCAATAATTAAAAAAAAATGCGAAAAAAAGGAGCTGACTGACAATGAGTTGAAGTTCTTTGTAAAATGTACCTCGGACGGAAGTATAGATCAATGCCAAATCGGTAAGAACAGTTGATATTTTTACTAGTATAGGTATTTAAATTGTTTTTTGTTTATCTTTTTACACAATGTGGTAAAGTATTTAAAACATTTTTAAATAAAGAATACATTTAAAGACAAGTATTTTTAGCGATATTTAAAATTTACCTACTTCTTTTTTGTAAGGTAGGTTTGTTCTTTGTAGGTACCTGCTTAATTTTTGTTTGCCTTATTTTTTTAACAATATTTTTATTATTTGGAACCTACCTGCCTACTTGAGTAAATATTTCTAATGAAAATTTGGTTGCTATTTACTAAAATATGTAAGTACTTTGTAAAATTATTCTTTACTAAACAGTAAACACAATTAGGGCTAAAATCAATCACATTACATTTTGTCCAGGTAAATGTAGTAGAGTGTAGTAAATTGGCCTTGATTCCCCCGATAGTGCAGAAAAATATTTTAGGCTTTCTAAACTTGTGTATCTAGTTAACAGTATTGTCCCCCCTTCCAAATAATGATAAAATTGGTTGTTTATTTTATGAAAGCGTATATCCGAAAATCCAAAAAGGACACAGGTGACTGGTATATATAGGGTAGATGAACCTAGGTACAGCAAAGTTGGGTAATGAAATGAACTTTTATAAGTTGAGTTTATTTAATAAAAGTGCTTAAATAGTAACTTAAATTAGCTCTACAAAAACCATGTGTTTTTTTTTATAAGTACCTAACAGTTAGTTATGTAAATTTAATTTTATGATTATTATTTCCAACAAACAATTATGTACTTAGATGAGCAATAATTTCTCATTAAAACTCGCCAAGTTGTATCGAATTCAGTAAAGAAAAGTAATAGTGTTCCAAGTCACCCGGACTGATAGGTAATGCAATAGCGAAGAAGCAACAGGATATTGGTAAAGACCACTTATATTTACAATTTACTCGGCCTAAATAAAAATTAAAAATAAGTACTTATGAATTGCTAAAAAATTATAAACTACCTTGCTCGTAACTATACCCACAATACCGAATCCTACATACCTACTCACTGCAATTGGTTTTACTTGTTATTGTGGTATACCTTGTGCTCGAATTGTGGGGGGACGGAGTATCCCTTCGTTTTTATAAAATACTTTAGCGTACCCCTTCAAATTTACTTTCTTTATTGTTGTCTGATGTAGGGAAATCGGAATGTTTGTAACTATCTTAACTCAACAGCGTTCCCGTTCTAATATTTTTTCAATACGAGCACTGACGATGTATTTGGGAGGTATTTTTAACTTAACTACGCCTAGTTAATTATTTTTGTTTTTAACTTAATCATTTATTCAGTTAAAAATTGTTTTGCATTAATAATTCAACTTGCATAGTTAATTATCATTGTTGCAAAGTTAAGTTTATTTATTTTTTTTTTTTTGTTATCAAGCGGAATCAACAACCAAAACTAATTTATTGGCTATTTTAGATTCTGAGCGCAGAAAAGAATGTATTGTTTTTACAATGGTGTTTTTTTTGTTTGTGAACACCGTTCCGATTTTTAAAGTCGGTAACTTTTCCGATAGGTCTATGGTCTGCGGTGGTATTTTGGCCACAATTTTTTTTTTTAAATTTTAATTACTTTTTGTGTTATACCCCAAAAACAAAACAAAATTGAGAATTGTACGGCGTAAAATTTGAAATTTTCATGTTTGTGATGACGCTTTCGTGTAGAAAACCGATGGAGAGGCGAGTATTGGTCCGATATTTTCATGCAGTACCGTACCTTACATAACAAAACACAGTATAAACGTAGTATTGCATACAAAAAAGAAAAGAAGGGGAGTAAATTTGAGGTCGGTTAGAATTTGTTAAGCATATAACGGTTACATAAAAAATTCGTATTTCAGGTAGTATTACTATTATTACTACTACTATATAGTACAGGTGGTAGTGTTATCTAGTATTTAATCTATTCTGTGGTGTTATTAATTAAACTGATATTTTTTGGTTTTTACCAGGACATAAATTAGATAATTGTAGAGCTCGCTCAGAATCTTTTTTCCCCAGATATGATTTGAACCACAACTTCCAAACCAGTGACATATATCTATACCCAAAAGCGTACCTAAAGTCGCTATAGGTATAGGTACCTACAACTCCGTCATACCACAGAATAGATTAAACTACCCATGCCGACCTATAGAGCGATCCCGGTTTCTTTTTTATTATGATAATTTATTTTCTTATAGGAAAACTGTAGTCATATAAATTCATATGTTGAAAATACTAGAGGTAGATTTGGCGTTTTCCGACTCGTAAATATTTTAGCACAAAAAAAATTAACGTTTTCTAACCGAATTACGTTTTTTTCATTTTCTGTTTGATGTTTTAACTTATACAGTGACTTATTTTTTTTTACCGTTAACTTTAAGCGTTTAACTATACCTAGGAAGTTTAATGGAATTGACTTGATTTTAAATCCAATTTTTTTTCACCAACTTGCCCAACATTGGGTGTATTATATATTCGTATTATATTTCAGGAGCAATGTTGATGGCGCTGTACCTCCAAGGCCTGAGCGACGCGGAAGTCCACAGCATGAGCGTGGCGATGGCCATGTCGGGCGAAACGTTCGACTTTGGGCCGTCCGCGACCGTTGTCGACAAGCACAGTACCGGCGGTGTCGGCGACAAGGTCTCCATACCGCTTGTGCCCGCGCTGGCAGCCGCAGCTGGAGATCTCGTCATACCGATGGTGTCGGGCCGAGGGCTCGGGTTTACCGGCGGCACGCTGGACAAACTAGAAAGTATTCCCGGTAAGAAGACGTATATTATGTATAGGTAATAACCGTACAGTCGTAAACTGTAGGGGGAGGACGACTACACCACCTCCAGAAATATAATCTTAAATAGGGCAAAAATCCTTTGATAGTTATTGATGTATCTACAAATTTTTACAAACTTATTAGTTATTTCTAAAAGAAAAAAAAGAAATGCGAATACTGAATAGGTATCTCTAATCGCAGGTGAATGGCTGAGTTTTTGAGCGGATTTTGATCTTCTTAACAAAATTTGTATGACAAATTTATACTAAAACAATACAATAAAACCTAACGCAGTTATAGTATAATATGCAGGGTCACGCAATCGGGGACTGTACTTTTTTGGAAACTATTATTTTGATGAAAAAATATTTTCTAGGAAAACATATTTATAAGTGCTTGGAAAAAAATTTATCGGATAATATTATCCCGGAATTTATTTAATCGAAATAATATTTAATTTGGTTCACGCAAAAAGGGTTCTTGTCACTTTAATTTCATTTTGAGAAAATTAAAAAAAAAACTCTGGAATCGGGCCCTAAATCGAAAAATCAACAAGCCATTTTCTATATAGTACGGGGATTGTCTGATTAATGTCCTTTCTCGCATAAAACGTCGTGTCTACCTCCAAACATTGAATAATCAGCGATTGACTTATTTTTGCCAGAAATGACCATTTTCGCATGAATCAAATTATTTGTTTTAAACGTATTTTTTTGGGAAATATTTTGTCGTATCTAATATGTTTGCAACGGAATATTTTCCAAGTAAATATAGTTCCAAAAGAACATATTTTCCACAACTTTAATTTCCATTGGCATATTTTTCCGAACAATTAATATTATTTTAAAAGAAATTTCTGAGGGCTTTATAAAGTAAAATATACTTGGTTTTTAATTAGTCATAATATCCACCTTACTTTTCTCAAAAATATTTCGTATATATTATGTGTGTTACATGCGCAGGTAACCTATCTGTTTCGTTGACTTGGGTATTTTAGGGTACTCGAATATTTTTTTTATGGTTTCAGGTCTATACGCGTTTAGCTATGACTGCAAACAACTGATAGAAATAGCGAACGATTTCGGATGTTTTATCGTTGGTTCGGACGATTTATCACGAGCCGATTCCATTCTGTACAACGCTCGAGACGTCACTGCCACGGTCGACAACGACGGATTGATCATAGGTAGATGGTACCTACATTATTTATTTATTTATAAATTCAACGGGACTAGCCCTTTCAAACAAAGGATGTGATAAACATACATTGCTTACTTAATGCATAATAAAACGTACAAGATAGGTAGGTATAGTATAATAATTATAATAATAATTAACCATAGAAAAACAAACAAAATAAAAGTATATATAATGGTGCCGGTTATTAATAGCCTAATTTATATAACAATCACTTCTTATTAGTAATAATAATTGATTTAAATCTAAAAGTTTCACGAGTTGTATTAAAAAAAATCTAGGGTGGTGGAAACCATATTAGCAAATTTCAATGCTTAAACTAGAAATAGAAATCATCACCTACTGCAGGCTTCTTACTTAAAATATAGAATGACAAAAAGATCGTGCAGATTTCAAAAATAAGATGGAACAGAAAAGTTAATTTGATCTAAAATTTCAAGACATACAATATTATAATTTAATAAACCATTCACGAACATAATGTCAGTCGATTAACGTCTTAATAAAAGGAAATATGATGTGTCTATGTAGCTTTTGTGGCTTGAATTCTGCAGCGCATTTTCAGCACGTTCTTATTATTTTATGTCTGTGTTATATTGTTATACAGCGTCTATAATATCAAAAAAAGCTGCTGCCGGTGTCAAATACTTGGTGCTTGATTTAAAAGTGGGGTTGGCAAGTTTCTTCCGAGACGCGTACGAAGCTAAAAAGTTTGGAAAGCAATTTGTAAGTAATTGTGTGATTTTGAATGGAATTATTTTACAAATACAAATCATATTATTACATAAGTATTGTATAGTTTTATAGCTTATTGTTCCTATACGCGTACTACCATTGATTTTATAATAATATATATTATAAAATCAATAGTACTATACCTAATTATACTGGGGTGGTCAGGAAACTAAATTCTGGTCTGGAAAATATGGTTTTAGCGGCCCAAACCCGACCCTTGTCCCTTTAGAAAAAAGCATTTTCCTACTAGAAAACAAACATAAGGTGTGTGCCGTAAACTATAACTATATTCTGTATTAAGTCTAATGTTGTATATTATCCCATTAGGTTAAAGTAGCCGAGTCGATGGGGATCAAATGTAGAGTAATAATGACAAAAATGTCGGCTCCGATCGGAAATCACGTTGGGAATGCTTTGGAAATAATTGAATCCATAAATTGTTTAAAGGGCAAAGGACCCAGTGACTTGCAAACCCTCGTTGAAGTAATCGGTAACTATATAATATGATCATTCTACAGTTGTAGGGGTCAGATTACTACACGTATTTTAGTTATTACGTCAAAAATATTTATCGACAGGCGGACATTTACTGGAAATGACTCATAAAACAAAATCCGTAAACGAAGGTCGAAAGTGCATAGTGGAAACGTTGAACAACGGGACTGCGCTGGAGAAATTCAAGAAAATGTTGATCCGACAGAGGGTCAGCGAAGAGGTAGCGCAGCAATTATGCTTTGGTGACTCTGCAACCGTTTTACCAATGGCAAAGCACACGGTTGAGATCAAGTCTCCGGTCTCAGGTTGGTAAAAATGTACTACTCTAATGCATGATAAAATAAATAAAAAATTCTTGCCATGGTTTATGTGATCATATTATATTCTATTAACCGTACCGGTTGTCCGGTTTACACGAAGATTTCGAATTTCGGGCAGGAAAATTATAAAGTGGTGCAGGGTCAGCTGTTGTGTGACGTATTACGTAATCAATAGATCTCGACCACTTTGTGATAGTGGTATCGGCTGATATGCTAAATTTAAACGAGTATATCCTAGAACAGCTCGCATTTCATTTTTTAGTTTTTATCAACGTTTCAATTTATAGTTTTACAATGCCGGAAATAGCGTGTGCGGTTACTTGTTGCAAAAACAAATTAAAAGTTAATAAATCCTATGGTAAATATTCTTATATATTATATATTGTTAATAAAGTTCTTAGGTTTGCATAACGCTGTTATCACCTACCAGTGTTGCCACTTATTATTAATATTCCTAGATGTTAAAAGTAGTTGTTCTTAGTCCGTCAAAACCACAGATTATAGATAAAAAAAAAAGTTAAAGTATAAAAGATAAAATTTTATCTAATTTGTGATCAAACAACGACCGGACGTTTCGTTTATCGTGCTATAATTTTTTTTTAATAGTCCATAGACATATTAATATAAATATTAAAATATTACATATGATAATAATATGTTTATGTGCTAGTCTACCAATGTAAAAGTTGAAACGCTTTTTGGCCATTAATATTTGTTGAACACGTCGTACAATAATCCGAATGGCCGTCTGCTCAGGCTTGAATATCGCCGTCCATTGTGCGTAAATGGTAAGCCATTGGTCCGTCCGATTTCGATAATTCGCTTCGTAATTGTTATTCGTGTAACGCGTCTTGCCTACGTGCGAAAACCGTGCAACAACTGTCTTTTGTTCTGACGCAGTCATTTCGGACATGGAAAGCGGAATGAATGACATCGATTTAGATGATTATGTTGAAATCATGCGAAATCCAAGCGTTAAAAATTTCGAGTTTGGCCGCGAGGCGCCTTTTGATGTCGCGCCAAATAATTTTAAATGGACCTCCAAGAGTAAGTTAAGCTTGATGAAGAACGTCAACTGCTTGAAACCAACTGGAATTAACAAACATATGTATATGCTTATGATAAGTGAGGTCATGAGCAACGATCTAAAACTTAATATGCCTACCAATCTCATATGGAATTACTTAAACTCAAAATGGGATATGTTGGCCGCAGATAAATTTGAAATTGATAGTGGTGAGGAAAGAGATTTTAATCTATCTAAAGATTATGATTCATTAGTGGTTAAAATGAAGGAAAAAGTAAAAAAAGATCTAGAAAAAAATAATGAGAACAATAAGAAAAAATTTCCTGGTGCTGGCAAAACCAGATCTAAATCGAACTCTATATCATCCACAAATTTCAAAGACGGTTACAGTGAGGCATTTTCTACACCAACTGATAGTATTTCTGTCAAAACCAGTGCAGTCGGATCTGAAGTTTTGAGTTCCAGAAGATCATTGCGCACTAATGATAAAATTGAAGACAAAGAATCTGTTGATTCTTTGAATAGAAAAAAAGTATTACGTATACACAGTTCATCTGAAGATCACAATAAGTCAAAAGATTTAAAACAATTAAATCAGAAGAAAACGTCAAATCAACTTAATGATTCGGATAAAAACGTTCAAATGTCAAACACCAGAAATCTAAAAAGAAAAAGTCGAAATGTGTCTGAATCAAGCGTAAATTCTGAAGTCAGTAAACAACCTAGGTCCAGCCGGAGTAACGCAATTGATTTAGCATTTTTAGATAGTTCGTCTAGGTCAGTTACTCCAGAGATTTCTAGAAGTAAATCGTTCAACCAATTTGCTGTACCAGAAAAAATAAACAGAAAATCAAATTTACGTTCTGGCAATAAAGACCTAAAAAATAAATCATTGACTGACATTGGTTCCACTAAAAGTAACCCAAACGAATCAGCATTACTAATCAGTTGTTTTAAAACTGATAAAAATGAAAAACAAGTGACAAAGTTAACACCAAAACAAGTAACGCCAGGTAAAGATGAATCAAACCAAACCAAGAACAAACCACGAGGTAGGCTCACCTCTGATTATTTAGTTGTTCATCAAGCTCCCGAAATACAAGTGCTGGGCCGACGATCTTTTAATAGAAGTTAATTCATTATAAACAAAGTTACACTCCAGCTTTGTAGGATAATATACATATATATATATATATAATGTACAGATTTATTATTTAATTACTTTAGAAAAAAATGTATTCAAGATGCAATAATATTCCTGTTAAATGTGAATCTTGTATACACAGTTTTACCTATATATATATATATATATATATATATTATTGAATTCAATTTGTAAAAAAAAACTCTAGTGGTCTTTAGTGGGTACAAAATAAATTTTATTTATTCATTAGCAACATTAAATTTATGAAACTACAAAATTATTTAACATAATTTATAACTAGCTAAGCTAATTTATCATAAACAAAGTTATACTACATTTCTGTATTGTTATAAATAAAAATAAAAATTTGTACTGATTTATTTTTAGCTAACATAATGTAAATTGTATTGTCTCTCCTTTTTTAATATGTCAGATCTTTTAGAATTGGAACTTTTTTGTGTAAAAATTGTAATTATACATTATTCTCTGGTCAATCAACAACCTAACACTGATTCCTTTTGTATGGTATTATTTGTATTTTGCTTAAAAATAATAAAACAGGCTTAAATAGTAAAATCCTTATAGTTTTTATTTTATTACAATTAATTGTGACCTTTTTCTTCAAGGCTCAAGCTATTGATAACTGAAACAGCATATAAACACATAAATATAATATATATACCTATGTATATTTATTATATGGTGCGGCAGTGGATTCTGACAAAGTAAAGTTAAGTTTTAGTTAACTATCAAAATTTATAATTTATTATGCAGACTGCATTCTGCAATGATTGCTCCCATATATGACTATTACTCTTGCTCAACACTGGCATGGTTTTTTTCTCTACACAGAGTGCATGTATTTATTATACTAAAATGTGTCTATGGCTTCTGATCAAAAAATTTAAAAGATAGTACTACAATAGGTAGAAATAATTTAGTAAGCATATCAAATGATATTAATAAGGTCTATATTGCAATTAGGTAACAAAAGCTATGTCTGAAGTAAGAGTACATTTTTATTTTCAAACATTATAATAATAATTAGATTCTGGGGATTTTTTGAGCAATGAATTTATTGATTTCTCAATTTTTTTCTTATTGTGTCATAAAAATTGTCCTCATACATATTGGCCTGAAAATTTAAACGTTGCTTTGTTTAAAAGTTTTTTTAAAAGTTAAGTCCACAAACATCTATACATACTGAAAGATCCACAAACAAAAATTACATTTTTGAAATTTCTCCAAATAACTTGAAATTTATATATTTCATTGGGATGAGTGACACTAACATACAAGCGAAATTGAAATCAATATCTGCAATTATTTTTAATTGAATTACAAGTCATTGATCATTTTAAATTTTGTCTATTTTGTATTATAAAATCTTTTATTTTCTATTTAGTCTTGAAATTTTAGTATAAAGAACATAATAAATACAAATATATTTTGATAATTATAATCAAACTTTGCCTTATACTAGCCCCCAGACCTGTCTGATGCACCCCCCAAACATTTTAATTTTAGCTTTCCAAATTGTACCTATCATGTAATCACCTAACATATAATGTTCAAACTTCAAAATTTGTACTTTTTTTAATGTAAATAAACGTGAATATGATTATAATACGTACGATTTTTATGTTTGTTTTAGGTTATGTAAAAAGTATTAACGGTATGTGTATTGCCAAGGTTTGTAACAAATTGGGCGCCGGAAGACAATTTTCCGTTAAAGAAATCGATCCGGCGGTGGGCGTCCATTTGCTCGTCAAAATTGGGGACTACGTCCAAAGCAATGCAGTCTGTATGGTTTTGCATCACAACAAAATTGATTTGGATCAGTCGCTTTTAACACTACTGTTTGATTCAATCGAACTAACAAACAACATTGTTGAGTCAGAAAACATGATACTCGAGGTTATAGATTGTAATAGTTCTTAAAAATGGGTATCTATTATCTACTTATGCGTTTTAAATCTAGAGTTTAGACACAATACACATACGATTGTATACAATTTAAATACGTTTTTACCATGAAAACTAGAGATCTCTGGTCTCTAGGCATTTTTTTTTAAATTTCATAATGTTTTATTTACATACCTTTTGCATTTATAAATGTTAAAAGATGTGTTGTTTAATCAAAGCAATCACGCTTTATCTATTAATGAAAAAGAATTAAAAATAATGCAATTATACAAATTTGGATTGTTTGGCGAATGAGATAAATTCTAAGTAATAACTTTCTAGTAGTAGTATAGTAATTATAAGTAGTAGTAATTAACTAATGTTGCTTTAAAAAACAATATAAAATTGTGCTGTACAAAAATATGGAAATCAATTACTAATAACCTGTTTGAGATCACTGATCTGTAAAGTTGCACCATGTTAAATTATATTTTTGTTTAAAAGATGTCACATATATATTTTTTTTTTTATATATACACTACATGAGTGACAACTCACTGTCTCAACCCAAATCAAATTTAACAAAATTGTTTAAATTTTGTAATCTTTATAAATTTATAATAGGAAAAAATAAAAGATGCTGCATTAAAACAAATTTTCTATCATACAATTACTTTAAGAATAGTTTTGTCTTGCATTAAATAGTTTTTACTATATTGGAAACATATTATGAAACTTTTATGATGACACACTGACTCTACGTGTTAAAATACTTTGAAAGCATTAGATTTGATTTGATTTCATGATGCTTTGAATTTCGTTAGTTTTATATTTGTAAAACCCCTTAGCAACTAACATTATATTAACGTCCAATGATATAATTTAAATGCGTCAATTGTGTACATAGCCAGGTCAGGATAGTTCATAATAATTTTTTTACTTCCATATAAAATGGAGACATATAACATTTGTACAACATACAACTTAATAAATCAGATTTTTAATGAGCTTAACAATTATTAATATCAAAGTAATGTGTAGTTACAATTTATTTAAAACATTTAACAGATGTAATTAACTAAAAACAAAACATTATTTTTATATTGCTGTGTTTTTCCAAAGACTTTTTATACATTACCTACTATTTAACAGATAATATCACAATAATTGTCTATAATTTTTTTTTTCATTTTTTGTAAACTAACACTTATAAATAAATTATTACTAAAATTACATATTAGGTAATAAGTGCGAGTTCTTGCAACTATTACAACATTAGTTATTAACATTTAAAATCACTAAATCCGTATTGATCCCAGATTTTTCCGTTTTGACTAGTTGATAATTTATTTGCATACTTACTCTAAATTTAATGATTTTTGTGTGCACTCAAAAATTGAAGTAAAATGCATAACAAAATACTTAGAAACAATGATTATCTCAAGAACTTCTCAAAAGTGAGCATTTTTGTTAAGCTAATATTCAATACTATATATAACATAACACAGGAGACATTAAATACCAAAATAGTATTATATACATTGTCTAAAATTATATGCAATATACATAAATTCAAAGTTGTCAAATATTAAATTTAAAATACCTACAAACAATGCCTAATATAAATACTTATTAATTTAAATAGAAAATTATTGTTTTATGGAAAATAGTAATAACATTATAATATATTTGACTATAAATAATTACCCTTTTACAGTGAGTTGTTTACCTATATATATATATATATATATTTATATTATAAACTATAAATGTAAATATAATAATATATATTCTATACGAGCTTCTAAACTAATTATTGTTAAAAAAATGAGATGGATGTAAAGGTTTCTAGTACAAATTTAATCAATGGTGTTTGATAGAAAATAATACTCAATTAATTATCTGAGCATAGCGCAATATTATTGTTGGTCCAAGTACCCTATATGTACGCGCTAGTGGAAGCCAAAGAAGGGTCAAAATATCTCCAGTAAAAATATCTTAGACAAATTATTATCCCTGAACAAATGCCTCCAGGAAAAACATCTAAAATATAAAATTATCTTCAAACAATTTTTTTAATAAAGTTTGAATTATAAAAACATTTTATTTGTAAAAACAAAACAAAATTCAACTGTTATAAAAAATTGTTTATTTACTAAGAAGTCAGAACACAGTAAGACGAATAATATTTTAAAATAATTACTTATTAGAAAGTATCTCATGGTAATTATTAGTAGGTACTATCAACAAATATTGTACTTAAAACGTCAAATAATGAAGTACGTCAATATTTAAAACTTAAAACGCTTAAACTCTTTATTCTTAAAAATGATGATAAAACAATTTCTTAGTAAGTTAATCTATAAAATAATAAAAATATCCAATAACATCAAATAATTACATTCAAAAATGTAATTTATTTTTTAATATTATTTTCTTAGTATTTACCATGGATTGGTGTCTTACTAATAATAATTATTAAAAATAAGTACTTATTAGAAAGGACCATGGTAATTACAAGTACTATTGTTCTAACAACAAAATGTTTTTATAATTATAAATGTGTGTAATATATTGTAAAACTGTGGAGAAAAACGATAAACTATGTTTAATTTTATAAATTATTGTTTGAAGATATTTTGCTCGAGAAATTTTTACTGTAGATATTTTGACGGTGCACCCATAGAAGTCATACAACTTCCTTTAATTAAAATGGTATGGATGTGAATCGTATACTAAGGAAGCACACTGTAATATGTACATATTAGATCTTTTAGATCTGAGTGAGCAGTTGTTCCCTTGGCAATTTGGTCAACGTCAAATAGTTGTCCTTGGCGTACACGGAGCTCCTGCAAATATGTATTTTAGGACGGTAGTCTTGAGCGGATTGTGCGGTGAACAAGTTGGCTGCTTCTTGTAATCTGGTTGTAGACTGTAGCGATTGGGACTTGGCGTCATTGTTTGGATAACACAACTGTATTAAAACAAAAAAGAGAGAAAACAAAATTCAAATGATTTGATTGATACTACATGTTTACATAGCATAGATCTGATAATGTAATATGCAATAGGTACTGTATAATTGTCATAAGTTGGACACATTTAACATTTATTTTGTTAATTTTTTTTCTTTTCACATTAAAGACGTAATTTTTTATTCCATTTATAGTACTTGCAACTTTATGTTTAGATTAATTATATTTAACTTAAAAGTTAAGAAAATTTTTTTTTTTTTTTAATGGCCTACTTTATCAAGAAGATGTAATTTGTTGGTCTTAACCAAGATTTTATAGTTTTACCATTTTTAAAATTCTTTATAGGTTAAGTTGGCCACTAAAATGTTTTTTTTTTTTAAAAAAGTACTTTTTTACAATACCTACAAATAAATATATTTTTATTGTGCATTATACTAGAAAAACAATATTAACAACTTTTTTACTAATTTAATAAATCTTATAAATACATATAGATAATAATATAATAAGGTACATAGGAAAAGTATTGTTTGTACTTTGTTATAAACACAAATTATTAACCCCAATCGAAACTGGAAAATTCTTCATCAAAAACAGAAACATCGTTTTTAATTATAAATCACTATGGCCACCATTAAATGTTTTTTGATATTTGATAGTAAATTATTATGGAATGATTAAGTTAATATGTTTATGGTTTATATTACCTACATCTATTATAAAAATTGTAAAAAATAATGTTTTTGATAGCTATTTTTCATTTATTCAATTTAAGTTTAAACTTAATAAAAAATTGTGGGCAAACTTGTTTAAGATGTATAAAATAAAATAATGATTAATATGTAACCTACCAAATACTTTGATAAACACTGAGAAATTTAAATTAATCATGAAAAACGCGATACGGCCCAACTAACCAACCTTGGAGGCTATTGGCTAACATAGTACCACTTTACGATGGAAATTTCTATTTTTGTTTTTTTTCAGTTCCCTCAGCGTTGCACTACGTCAATAGGACCAAGATATGTGAAATATTCTTAATAAATCTCGCGTATCGTATACATAAAGAAAATAAGTGCATGGCTAAGAGATTTACCTATACATTGCAGTTGATAGTCATAAGAATAAACCCAAAGGAAAACCCTTATATATACATTTATCATTGCGTATACACTTACCTTTGACTTGAGAGAATTTGAAACCTCAAAGACGTTGAATCTTTGCAAAATACGTTTACCCTTGTTCACGTGTTTCCGTTTCCGCAGTTCTCTGAATAAAACCGAGTATTCGCCTTTCAGTTTGTTCACGTGTCTTAATCTCTCGTGGTTAAAAATACCGTGTTCCGTAGCTATTTGCAGTTGTAATTGAATGCCTTTCATTTTACCTATAATCTAAAACGATATTCACGTTTATTAACACAATATCGCGGTCATATATAGAAATAAAAAAATGAAAGAGACACAGAAACGTTAATATTATAATTTATAGCAGTTACTACTCCCGTGTGCACCGTATACGGTCAAGGGCATTATCAAGAAGGATAATGGATCCGAGATGGTACTTTTTTTGAAGCGTTTTTTGAAATTTTGATTATTTTTTAAGTTCTGAGGTAAAAACAAAAACGGTCAAATTCTCAAAAAAGCTCCGTTCGACTTGAAATTTATATGTGTCATTAAAAAGGGTTTAACAAGTTTACTGCTTAGTTTTCAATCGATTTTGATCATTTTTAAGAGAGTAATGGAATTTTGAAATTTTTGAATTATTGAATTATACGCAGTTATTGTTCCATTTAACCTCTAGTTTTTAACTTTGAAGTCTCGAAACTTTAACACAATCTAAACGAGATAGTTTTACATCAGTTACATACAGTTTTCTAGCAAAATTTTTTAAAAACCTGACTGAAAATACCTTTTTGGGAAAAACTCTCACGCCTTGTCAACTAATCGGGTTTTGAAATTTTTTTTTTTTTTTTTGAAGCCCGAATACTAATTTGATTTTAAATTTTGCTAGAAAAATACATTTAAAAACTACCAGATTTCGGAACTATTCAAATGCATTTTTTTAGCTATTATAATTAGAATTTTGAAAATCGGGCATCAATCCGCCCAGCATAAAGTTATCTTCTTTCAAACAAAAAAACAGTTATCGAAATCCGTCTATTTTTCAGGGCGTGAGAGTTTTTGTACTTAAAACGCACCGGCACCGACACGCTTAATGATAACGTACTAACCACTTATAGATGTTAACTACTATAGTTTGTCATTGAATATATTATTTATATGTGTATAACATTTTCAACTAGCCTTAAGTGAAATTTTGTTGTTAAGTAAGAAAAAAAGGTATCTTTAATTGTTAAATTGCATGTATAATTAATATTGTTATTTGATACATTGTATACCGATCTAAAAGAAATAAATATTACAAGTCTGAATAAAAATTATATATATTTTCTATGAAAAAAACATACTTTTTTTAGAATTTTAGTCACTTTTTAATCAACTTGTCACTTTTTGGCTTTGTTTAGTCACTTAAAAGTCACTATTTTCAATATAATCATTACTTCCACCCCTAAACCACAGATATATACAATATTATAGTTATGTATATAAAAAAAAAAAGTTATTTTGTGCACCTAGGTATCTATGACCTATGGTTTTTTTCTTTGATATGGGGGTGTTCATAGCCCTCATGGAGCATCTCCTACTATACAGGGGTTTTATTTTAAAACATACGACTCACTTCTCTGGTGTTCATCGACGATAAATCTTTGAAATGATTCGACGTCACAACACCGCACTTAAAATCTTTCGGCACTCTTCTGTATCTTAACAGCTCGTACATCTGGTCAATTTGTTGTTTTATGTTGAGCAGTAAAGTTTCGCCGAATCCCTCGCCGATCGCGCTGTCTGCTGTAACGCTAACGAATAGGTCGTCGGTGTACGTGAAAACAGAGACTGAAACGCCGATGGTTTTTTGGGATGGCAGTATTGAGTAAACAGTTTTCAACGGAGATCCTTTTATCATAATTCTCGATCTCGGTCCGGAAATCCAACTGAACTGCAAGTAAGCCTGAAACATTTAAATATTATTATACTTGTTTTTAAATTCTGAGCGTATATAGGCGGCGCGAAAAATGTGGAGTAGTGTACCTATTGGTTTCAAAATTATATTATGTTCTCTTTTTTTCTTTCTTAAACTTTTCGTCACTTGGATAGAATATTACATTACTCCAAATCCCGAGCGTTAAATAGGAGGTATCATAAAATAAAAAATAGGTGACTGGCCAGATTCGATACCTATATTTATTTAAAGCTTTTTTGTGAAATTTTGATAATTTTTTTAGTCATTTATACGTGTAAGACGTATGTAATAATATAATAGGTTGGAAAAATTATTTTTTTTTTTTTTTTTTTGGAAGTTTCTCCTCCGGAACTAGTTCATATTAATTTAAACTTTTACAAATTATAAGACACTATAGAGTTTAGAAAGTACAGCTGATTTGATAAATATTTAGTTTTTAACGTTTTTAATTCTTAATGAATTCAATAATGTATAATAATTTAATAATACTTACGATCTGTTGAGGATTTAAATGACCTATATTATTGTTTGCATGTTTGATCAAAAACTTCAATTTACATCTTTCAATAGTCAATGAGCCACCCCCCAAAAGCCAGGAGCCAAACCAAAACAGTGACAGTTAGTATTGGTGACTCCACCAATAAGATCGTATTTAAAATGTTTTATTAGAATGTTCTGAGCACAGGGAAGAATGTACCTATTGTTTTTACAATGTTTTTTTTTCTTCAAACACTTTGACAGCTAGAGGGTCCAATCAAAAAATGTAATAGCGCCTAAAGGTTTGGAAAGTGGACTTAGATTGTACTTTACTTGAAACTTTTTTTGAAATTTTGTTTTGTTTTTGAGTTATGTCCAAAAAACGACAAAGTTTTAAGACCATCTTCGTAAAACATTTTTTGTTAAATTTGGTTTTTACACGGAACGTACACTAGATAACTGCAGAGCTCGCTGTGAATCGTTTTTTCGAATGCAAATGGTTTATCATTGCTTTCAAATGTTAAATAACAAGTTTGAACCACCACTTCCGAAACTTCCCGAAATTGGCCTACTCAAAGAAGTGACCCCACTCCAATTAAGCGTAGGTTAGTAGTCGCTACGCCAAACAACTTCTCATCCTACCTCAAATTTATTATTTTTTTCCCCTTCCTTCCATTTTTTTTTTTTTTTCTTATTACCAAATTGTCGGTCAATTCGGACAACAGCGTTCTGGTTCCGGACGAATGAAGCGGCATCAACAGAGACACGATTGCGGGCAGAAAAGCTTGATCCGACCGACACACATTTTGCATGGCTTTTTTCGTGAACCATAACCTCGGAATGGCGCCCTCCACGCCTATCGGCAGCCGAACGAGGACTGGGGACGAATGATCGGCGCTTCCGGTTTGCACGGGATACACGATCTATAATATAATATAGCAATACAGAAACAAAACCAACTTTTTGTGCATCACAATGTCGTTTTAAAACAAAAACGATTCGGGTTGAAATTATTACGTTCATGTTATCCAGCCGTTGTTGCCCACCCTCGATAGCTTTCATCATGGAGCGCAACGATCCGGCAACGGCTGCCAGCACCACGTAGCTGTTCGGCGTTTTGGTCACTTGATTGATCCGATTTATTTTCGGCACGGCCCCTTGGTAACAGGACCAGCTCACGTTGTAGTTCAGGGACAAGGGATCCGGAGCCACGATGTGATTTCCCTTGACGGGACTGATCATCTTCCATAACAGTTCCGCAGGGCCCGTCATCACTGTTCTCGCTACACTCGTCCAATGTCGCATTTTGGTCGGGTTCTGGCGCGCGTATGCAGTAGTGTATTATTATAATATTTTCTATTAATTATCTTGAATCGATTTCTCGCGAACGTATTGTGTGTGACCAGTGTTCGAATTGAAAAAAAATTGAAGGGTGACACGCTGCAGAGCAAATAATATACTCGTATAGTCACCAATTTCTCTATACCAGACCACTGCAAGGGGAAGTAAACGTGAAGGGGTAGGCTAAAATATTTTGTAAAAATGAAGGGGTATTTACTCAATTCGAGCACTGATCATACCCAGAAAAATATATGGTACACAGGTACTGAAGATTTGTACCTCTGACTTGTGGTAGTACGGCTTAGTGTCCGACAAACAGGTGCACAACAATTTCGCCAATGATATCCAATCTGCTAGACACCTGTGCGCGAGGAACACGACCACAGAATCTCGTTTTCCGGACATTAATTCATCGTTTTGAGATAGCAAGTGCAATTCCCAAGGAGGTTTTTCTGTCGATAACCCGCGAGAAATTAGATGTCCAATATACCTCTATGGAAATCAAATATGTAGGTACACGCGATAGTAACTGCAATAGTTTCTAACGATAAAATGTTTTGGAAAAATATGTTTCAGCATTAATTAGGTACCTACCAGCTACAGTATGAATATGGTTTTAGATAAGTACCTTTATATCTATACCTACTTTTTTTCTTCAAATTTTACAAACTCGTGTTAGCTAATCATATTGAATATTTACTTGAAGCTCGTGTTTTTCCATTGGGGTTTCGCGCGATCTGAAGACGTGCTGGTTAATATCAAACGAATTTCGATCGGACATCCAACAGTGTGAATTTCCGAACAGGTTTGTTAGCACTACAGGTTTTTCAGTGAGCCGCGGACATTGTGGCAGTACTTTGTTGACAACGAGCTGTTGCAAAAATCGCAATTCAATCTCCGAGTCCAGGATGAAAATTGCGAACACGGTGGAGTGTCGCCAAGAATCGCCCAACCAACGAATCTCGTTGTTCGTCATCACATTTCCTAGAACTGACGAAACAAAAAATGGATAAATAAATAAATCAATTCCTATTTTCCGAGTTCACAAAATAGGTACCTACGTGTGGGTAGGTACTATATATTGTGTCTATAACATTAACCATTTTACCCATGTAAGTTAATTGTTTGGCGTCCGCGGTAAATGGTATACATACTTGAAATTTATAATCAATTTATCCCGCGAATAAAGTATTCGAAAAACGAAATGAAATTTATTCTGAATAGAAAAAAATTTTTATAATTACAGTCTACAACTGCAACGAACGATTTTCTCGGTTAAAATTTCTGGTTTTAATAAATAATTTAAATTTAGGCGAAGAATAAACCTGCATGTGATATGTTTTAATTATTTTAGAAAATAAAATGTTGTATGTACCTATACACTGACAGGTGTAAATGTATAATATACAATATAATGTATCATTACAAGTTTAAAGTTTTGACATAACTGACACGTTTATTGATTGAAAAATATTACCTCCTAAACACGCGATACGATGCGCCATGGACACTGTCCATTTGAATACAAGTGTTATCGGCATGACTAAGAATAATAACACGACCACCGGGAAGCTGATGGTAAAATTTACAGTTTTCATGAAAGTTGAGCAAATCAGTCTCCATGTTTTTGAATACTTTTGAAACGATATTCGTATAGGACTTTGTTTCTGTTTACTACCCCGTCGTAATTGATAGTACATGGGTAGTTACATCAAACTCTCCACACCCTGAAACAAAAATAATGGTATTTAGCAATAGGTTTAACCCTTACATTTATTAATGCCAATATTATGTAGAAAAATGTTTTTAGTCATTTAGTACTTTCAGACCAACACGTTAACGAAATAATCGGCAACACTCACTAACAAAATTTAATCTGACAATTGTGATATATTAGAAAATATTATAAAAGTGATATATTCGACCAAATTATTTAGGATGTTAATTTTAGATTTACGTGTTCTTAACGAGTGGAACATATAATCAGTTATCAACTTTTATTGTTATTATTGAGCTTACATCATTCAGTACATCGCTATATTAATTTTATGACGTGACTTGCAATAAGGTTTTAGGTTGGTTAATGTAACGATTTTTCATATTTTTGGACTGAGCGCAAAGAATAAGAAAATTCAATGACCAGTTAAATTGAAATAGTTAAGATGGTTTACACATTTTATTATTTGTTAATATAAAACGTCAAAAACAAAAATACATGTTGTGTTTCTTTTGTTTTGTAATAGCCGAGCTGTTCTTGGAATTTGCCTCGTATAATAATATTATATACCTATATGCATGATGACGTGAAATCACGTACATCTTTTCCACGTCATTGTATGTTTCGCGTTAATTATTAATTAGCTTTTACTCACAGGCTACAGTATTTGTGTAGATTCAGTATTGTCTGTTCCGAAACAATGGATCGCAATATTATGCATCGTGACGTGAGTACCAACTAATACATACCTACGAGGTTATTGTCTACTGATTCAATTGAAGTTAAACAATTCAGAGTTTCAAACTTTCTCATGGCAGACCGTTAAACGTACAGGAATATTTTAACTGAACTTGAGCAAAATGTAAAGTACGTATAGGGGATATGAATATACAAAGGATAAGTATACATTTGCAAATCCGGTTATCTGCAAATCATTTCCACTTAGCCCAAATTTATATTTTCAATGAAAATTTCACAATAATATATAGAAAGAAGGGTACATCTTCATCCTTTAAATTTTTACAAACCGAATTAAAAAAAAAAGTTTATAAATTTAAAATTTTTATATTTTCAGGAAACTAAAATGACGAAAAATGTGAAAAAATTGATACAAAGTAAACGTCATAACGAATTCAAATCAGTTTTTATAATTCTTATCGCATCAGTATAGATCGATCGCTATAACGCTGGAAATAAAAACTTATATATCTAAATTCCTGTATAATTTGTGTTTGATGGTCGATGGACGGTGAGAAAAAATTGACCTCCTTAAATTATAAATAGATCGAAAATTCTAGTTTCTGCAATAGTCACTATACTTATTATACAGTTATTAGTTTCACTAATACAACGTTTCTCAATTTTTTTTTTATAAGTTTTTTATTTTCATTAAAATTTACACTTACGTTTAATGGTAACATTTTAATGTTGTTTTTACTTGTTCGTTTCAAATACATCATATAATAATATACGTACTCTATGAAATATAATATAACTCTAATATAAGTTCTATATTATAAATTTTTAAATGTTAGGTTAGATAAATTCTCAAAATGCATATAACTCTATAAGACGTAATATTAACATAATTTAAGCATTATATATACGTATTTTACAACATGTCAACATAATATTATATAGAGAATTGACGTACTATGTATATGTACAAAGACGTACATAGTCCGAAATCTCGTTTTTTAGTTTGAAAAATATACGTACATATAATATATTTCATTATTTCGCTGAATTGGTAATCATTATTTTCAACACGATTCGTATTCGTTTGAATGCGTATAATTGATGTGATTTCGTGCGTGATAGCGCATTGGCACGCATATAACATGGTCAATATATCATTTGCCACCATAAAATAAATATTTGTTTAGTTATGATGTTTATTTGTACATAGCGCGCTGAAAATCCAATGGAAACTAACACGTGTTCTCGAATATTATGAACAGCCTGCAGCTGCAGCGTTTTTTACTGCGCGTATAATGAATTTTTTAATAGCACGTGTATAAAATGAGTCTCACATGTTTTAGAAATTTATAAGTTTTTAATTTTAAACTGTTTATTGTTAACGAAAAAAACACAATCATTTAAAAGTGCAAAAAACAAATTTTGTTTTACATAACATGTTGAAATTTCAAGCATTAAATTTAATAATAAAATTGTCTTAGGTTATACCTATATGGTTACAAACTTTTTTTTTAAAAATAAATCATAAATACTATTAATCTTTCCTTGCAATTTTCAAAATACGATATATAAACGACTAGATTCGTATTTAATAGTTTTCTAGGTTTTTATTAAATTCAAGTTTTTATCAAACTGAAACTATACAAACATGTTAGAAACTTAAAGAGTTTTTAAAGTAATATAAAAAGCTCAAATTTGGTTGGACAACTTTTATAATCGTACAAAACTTGTATATAGCACTGTGTATTAAAATAATGCGTGAAAATTTCAAGTCGTTAGAGTAAAACATTGAAATTACACAAAGAAAAATATTAATTTGTTAAGAACAACACTTTTCCCGTAAATTTTACCGTTTTTACTCAATTTCGGGTAGTTTTGTGTATGGAACTTTTCGAATTTAAATAGATGAACCTTCAAAGTACTAAGTGACGAAGTACAGCTGAGCTATCAGAAACCGTACATGCAGACAGTATAAAGATCGGAGAAATTTTGAAGAAGTTATCGTGATTTCATATTATATAATGGTGAAAAATAAAACACATCAACATCATGTTAAAAACCAATACATTCTTCACTACACTCGCAGGATCTAAAACTTTGCCAACTCCTTCAAAAATTAGTATCTATGATGTACAATAGTCATGATGTAAAGGTACTATAGTATGTATAAGTACGAAACCTCTAGAATAGCAAAAAATTTCGGATAATCTAAAATTTTTTTGCACATTTCATACTATTATTAAACTAGTCTATATACTTTAACCGTTGTATACTATACTTCTTAATTTTTAAGGGGGTCAGCAAAGTTTTAGAGGTGCTATCAAGGAGTCTCTCATGATTTTTTTTTTGGAGGGACTGAATACAATTACTACCATTTGATATATTGTAATATTATTGGCTTATAGTGATTTGAGTAAAATAAGATAAATTATAGATTGTACATATATTTTCTAAATAGTACCTAAATCTGCATTAGACGTTATTATCCAAATAGTATTTAATACTTTCATCCATCCTACAGATTTAGGGTCCCTAACATATAGGTATATTGGACATCCCGTACGTGCGGACGTGTAGGCAAAGCTGATAAAGCGTGCGACGACGGGGTGAAACTGCGTGACCTACATAATCTATTCACAGCAGTGAGGGTGGTTTTTTCCGCGGGAAAACGTTCAAGGCAACCAGGTCAGCCGATCGTTTTCCGTCAAGCTACTACTATATGTATACACAACACACGCATATTGTGTTGTGTAAGGTTTGTTTTTTTCAAAGGATCCAGGATCGGCAAACAACGGTCGGACCGTACAGTTTATGTATATATATATATATATATAAAGGTATTATAGTAATATATTCCACAACCACGCAATTTGACAACTTTTTTTTAACTCGTCGAGTTAATTGAAAAAACAAAAAGCTAAGTTGAAACTTAAAAGTTTATTTTTTTTTTTTTTTTTGTTAGCTAACTTTTAATTTAATAAATTTAAAAAAAATATAATAGTTCATAATATTTTAAATTCACGTGGTAGTTTTCTATCTAGTACGACATTTCTCCTTTTCAAACATTTTTTTCTTTCGTATTTTATTTTAAAACCGTCTTCTTACTAATACTTAATCTTAAGTTTTAAATTATTACAAGTTAAGTTAAAAACGAAAAAAATAAGTTAACGAGTTAGTTATAACTTAATTCAAATTAACTTAATTTTTTAACTTAATTAAAATTTTTGACGAGCTAATGCCCAGCCTTGGTAATATTATACTGCATTGCGGCTTTTCAACACGCCCACAAGCCACAAAAATAATTATATCGTCAAACGCGTTATTCCCTAATATTTTTTCGATTTACATTTTTGTTTTTCACCAAACACAGCTGCGTGGATTAAACAGGCGGACAACTGACAAGTCTGACCAGGCTTCAGCCGGCGGCGCATAATGTAAATATTGTTATAAATTTAAATGATATTTTTTTTCAATGGTCTCGCGAACCCGAATTCCTAAAAAAATCGAAATTCTTTTTTTAAAATTTGTATGGGTATTTAAGTAAATATTTTTATACATAATGTGATATTATATATTTAAATGTTGATGTGCGCGTGCAACGTTCTTATAAACACAAATATTATACACAATTATTAATTTGTAAGTGCAGCAGATAATAAAATATAAATAAACCATACGTGTTACGAACCAAAAAATCTATTTTGTCATGATACCTATTAGTATTTTTTTTACTCGTAATTCGTAAAAATTTCAATAAAAGCCTATTTAACATCAGATATGGCGTGTAACACAGTTATTTTTGATAAGGAATGTGTAATAAATGCAGATATTTTCTATTGCAGCACTACAGCGAAATTGTGTTACATTCTTTGTATTAGTATATACTTTATCGACGTAGGAAACATTTTATCTTTCGTTTACTGATTGTACGTCAAAAACTTGTACGTGACGTAAAAGGTGGAATTTTAACAAATTTTCCGTAGTGTAGTATTAGTTTGATATTAGAGGTATACGCATTGCATAACGTTTACTTTTGATTTGAAAACAATGCTCATAAATAGATAGAAGTATACACGCGATGAGCTGCATTGCTAAAACGAGATCAATATTCCTGGGCCCGGTTTATACTGTTGTGTATGACCCACAAAAGCTGCACGACGGTCTGTCGCGCGGAGAGTTAATAATCGCGAGCGAGGCTTTAACTTGAAGATTTTTATAATGGGTGTTTTCAGTACTTCAATTGTATTACATAAATCCTACGACGATCCGAGAAAAACGAAATATTTATACATTTTTTGTCCTAAAAATATTTAAACTTAATTAGCTGAGATTTAAAAATGTTTTTAAAGCATAGATTTGCAATATTTATGTATATATACACTATTATTTCACCGCGTTCATGTGATATCCATAATAATTGTAATATACCTTTTAGTTGTTATACAGTGTCGTGTAATATCCACAAGACGATACGCAGACAAAAACGTCGAGCTATTCTGAACGCAGAAACCAATTTCTTTTTTACTCTTTTCAATTTTTTAAGAAAATTTTTTGTTTTTAGGTCATTTTAAAATTTCAGCCCTGATAATTTCATAGGTATTTAAAACGCAGAAATATTGACTTTGTCGATTTAAAAAACAGAAGTATTAGGGACGGTGGGAGCCGAATGTTTTAAGAAGCATAAATACATTTTACTCTGAAAACGTAGAAAAATAAAAAATACATTTTTAAGATCCAAACTTTTTTTTAGTTGTAACAAGAGAACAAGTTACAGTAGCTGTGATAGTGTGATGTAACTTACTTACCTACTTAATTTTCAAGGAATTTTTTTTACGCAAAGCTGCAAAACTATTTTAAATACATAGTAATTTCACAACTGTCTTAAGATAATTGAAATGCAACGGTTTTAAAAACGTAAACGTAATATTATGATTAAAAAAAAAAAGTCATTTTATACTCTTTGATTCAAATAGATCTCAATAGTTTTCAATTTTTTGAAAGCGAATATGCCCGACTCTCTTAGGTACCTAAACGTACAGTTTTTAAAGATTTTTATATCAATACTGTTCATAAAACCAACATAATTAAGAAGTACATTATGTTCACTACCCCTCATATTTAAAATCGGTTTTCATTTAAAATCATTACAGGTTTATGTTGCATCTATATTAATATTATAATTACTATTTAATCGCATAACTGCAGTAAATAATATCGTTTATAACAAAATCAACATACAACCTACCTTATTGTTCATTATTATCATATTTATTCTATGTTTCCTAAAAAAAATATACGGATTGACTATATTTATTTTGGTGCACTGTTTTATAAACATACAAATTGTATAAAAAAAAACAATGCCAACGATTGACCGATTGCACAATTGTCTAACTATAGCGTTCCATTTGACCATAATATTATATCCTATAGGTACTATTAAAGGTTAATCTGACCTTTTGCAGCGAATATTATGCGGGACACATTGGTATAATTAAAATACAACAGAATTTGGAGCACGCGAATAAACTGTGATCAGTGCGATGTAATTGTACTTGGTTATTCGGCACACAAATGCACTAATGTTGGTGTGATGAATGGTAATATTCTTGTACAACCATCGGTCTTATAAAAATATACAATATATTTTATTTTATATTATAAATGTTATTTTTATAAAATATTTGATATTATCATGTAATAAAATCAACGCGGTACCTACAACAGCTATCTAACGTATAGTGACAATAATATTGTAATAATGTTTATAGTTAGATACTTAGATACTATAACCTATAGACAATTAATATAAACTGTTTGAAAACCAAGCGAAATGTCACTTTTTTTAATACATCAATGTTTTTTTTTTTTTAACAATTATTGTCCACTATTTTCGTAGTCTGTAATTATTTTTTTTTTCAAATCATATTAAAATTGTAATAAGACGTATCGTGTGTCTGAAAGGTCAAGCACTAATTTTTGGATTTTGTTTATATATGTATCTGCCGATTTCTATACGCATAATCTAATCCTAATAATCCTACACTAATAATATAACAATAGACCTTGCGGGTCCGAATACATAAACAAACTGTGTATTCTTTAATTGTACCTATATTAGATATTATTTTATATCATAATAGAATTATTACTTGTATTTTCTCTATTTTTCCATTACACATACTATGAAAACAATGCCATACGTAACATGAAATCCTGTCGAGAAAAATCATGCGTTTTTTTAAAGTTCGACTAAAATATCATTAAACTATATGGGGACGTTCGAATAGTTAATGTATAGGTACTTAAAAAAGTTAAATAATATAACTGAATAATGATTTCAAAATTTTAATTCGTAATATTATCTTAGCATGATTTAAATGAGTATTTCTTCAACTAAAACCCATATCTAAATAATATATTATTTGTTATTTGGGCCCCGTCGTTTTTGTACCTATACCTACTTAAAAGTATAATTCAAACTTAAGTCGTAGACAAATTTAGAGTTTTTGCATTGTATTGGACTTTTCCCTAATGGCATACCAAAAAAAAAAAAAAAACTAGTTGTAATCATCAACAGCGAGCACGTGCAGTGTAAAAAACTTTTAAAAATTACAACAATATAGGTAAGTGAAAAAAGCAATAAAAATATCCACTCCTCTTCACTCATGGAAGCCTGCAGTGCTTGACTTGGACTAAAAATTGTCGGGGGATACTACGCAGTCAAATAAAAAAATGAAATTTGTATTGATGTGCCTATACTAGACCATTTGTAAAAAAGGGTAAAATATTTAAAAAAAAAAGAAAGTTTACCCCCCCCCCCCCAATCAAGCACTGGATTAGCCAATAGGCAATACATCGGCAAGATATTATAGGTATATTATAATTTATATAACCATAAATCACAGGATTCGCGGTGGATGTTAAAATTAAATAGTTTTCGAAACAGTCGATCGTCTTTATACTTAAGATGCTATATAGGGTACCCTGCAGTAGCATGCTCAAGGTACGGAGCTGGCTATTGCTTGGTCTTTATTTGATATACTCTTTAAAAATACGTCTGAAGGGCACAATTTGAGGCAAGCGTTTAGGTTGGGGGAGTGATTAAATAATGGTATGAAAAAAAGCTATATTATACAGAACACTAAACGTAAGAAACAAAAATTTTGGGTTATTCGCGGTTTTGCAGGTGGTTAAGCTGTCTAAAGTCTCCATACTCGTGAACCTTTACCGAGTTTAAATTCAGTAGGTATTAAATTAAGATGGTACCTACAAATTAAAATGAATTATTTTTTTTCCCATATTTACATCCCCTCCCTATGTAAATTTCTGGCCACGCCACTGTGGATGGTACCGGCCGATTTTACGATCTGCAAAACCCAGCCATTATTAACTTCATTCGTCCTGCGATCGTTGTGCATTGAAACCGTTAAAGGTCTTCTGAAAATTTATTACGAATTTGGAATGAAGTCTACTACTACGTCGAGATCGATCGGATCACATTTTTTTAATCTTGTTCTCTACAAACAATATTATTCCTCCAGTTCGATTTGAATTTTATTTATACAACAAAAAATTATTATAATTTAGTTTACCTGTGCATATACGTACATATAATATATTATATTAAAATATAATACATATATTAAAATATAATATACGGTCGGTCTCGCGGCACGAACGGCTGAACTTTCGCGGCGACTGTACCACCGAACGATTAAACGTGCGTGCGCGGCTGCCCTCGCGTCTGAACTTCAACGAATTTATTTGGTTTATCGCTGGCTCGCGAGCGTGCACAACGCGCGCAGCACGGCGGCGACCGTGTACCACGGCGGCCGTGACATCCGCGGTACGCTGATAGTAGTAGTGGTGGGCAAGTTAAATTACTTCAGTAAAGTAATTTCTATAGAATGCTTGTCATGGTATTTTTTGTTTTTGTACCTACTGCTTCAGCAGTATTACATATTTTGCCGAATAGGTAAGACTAGAACAGTGCCTAGGTATAAAATTTAAATTCGACTGTGTACAAGATGAAAATTATTTTCCAAATTTTTTTTTTAATAAAAATATTAAAATAAATTTATTTTAATATTTATTATTTCTCAGTTGAGAAATCACTTTAGGCATGTATCGCGATTCATCTGAAA
>CM029362.1:8435800-8606209 GCA_017140985.1 Hormaphis cornu
AAAAAAAAAAAATATATTATAATTATGTAGTAGGAAAACTTAACTGAGGAATGTGAATAAAATAAAAAGACAATATTGTTCATGTATAAGAATTGGCAAAAACCCCTACATTATAAAAAAAAAAAAAAAAAAAAAAAAAAAACAATGTTTTACTGAAATATCCTTAAATAACATCTTGTTACAATACAATTTATCTATAAAAGAAAAAAGAAAAAGTATTATTTACTAAAAATATCATAAATGGTTTACCTAAATTTTAAGACTTAACACGGTTTTTAAAGACTAATATACATGCACATTGCACATCAGGCATATACATAATTCTACAACACCATAGTTTTAAGAATAAATTACAAAACATTTTCTTAATTGTAATAGTTAAATTGGATAGACAAATAATATGTCCTCTTACAATAATGGCAGTCCTGAGTGTATAACAATAAATACAGGTGGTAAATTTTTTTTTTTTAAATTGTTAACTTGAGAACATTATTTGAATTTTTTCCTGTAACTGTTGTATTTTACAAATTTAAAACATTCAATTGTTATATAATAATGTCACAAAAATAAAACAATTTCTTTAATTCCTTACAAAAACAACAAAATCAAAACTCACAGTTCAAATTAACATAATATGAGTTTTAAGCGATAACAACTTTTGTTTTATATTCTATATTAATTTCTCAGCAAAATACCAACAAATAACAATTACATTAAATTTTTTTGTATACATGTAAGATTTAAATGTAATTTTTTTAAACAATAATCTAATGCAGTGGCATGGAGATTTTTTTATAAAATATTGTTGTTTAAGGCTCTTTTACTATTTCCTTAAACCACTCGTTTCGAACTCATTTTCATAGAATAGGTTCATTTTTATAATTGATTAAAAAAAAAATGTTTTAATCAACTCAAAATGTCCATAACCCTTTCATTTTTTGAGAGGTCTAAGCCAACCTATAAACCCTAATTTACCACGTCACCAATTAATGACAATAACTATTCAGTTAGGTACAGAGAAAATGAAAAACTAATGTTACACTTGAGGTCATTTTCTAGTAAAAGGTGAATAAATAAATACCACATTTAAGACAAGTCCATAATTTGTACAACTTTTAAAGCAGTAAGCACCTATATTAGGTAATATTTAGGTACCTATAAAATGTTAGTCACACGATACTCATATAAATGTCAATGAATTTAATAATATAAGGCACAGCAAATTGTGGACACGTCTAAAGCTGTACATCTACACCAAAACACATTGTTTGTAAAAACTTATTTGTTACATGCAATCCCTAATGTTTTATCGTTTATGCCCAGCCTTTGGTTTGTTCAGATCACTAGAGGTTTATAACTCGGTTTTTACAACAGTTTTATAATAAAGTGGTTAAAAATAAGAGAAGAAAAGTTATATATTGATTATTGGCAAGTACTTATCATTTTGTGGAAGATAAATCTTTTCAGTGCAACTGATACCTACTTTAGTGACCCTATATAGGAAAATAAAACGCCAGAAATTTGGTAGTAAGTCCCAGACAAGCAACACCAAAATTGGTATTATTCCATAATTTATTATTTATACAGTATGGATGACCAATATACATTCACACTTAAAAACATATAAAATTTAATAAAAACTTATTTAGTTGCTTTTATAACATATAAAACAATTTTCTATTTTCAGACATGACTTAAATATATTTTATCACATCAACATGTTTAGAATTTAAAATATAACAAACGCCCAGGTATGTATATTTTTATTAAATTCTTATTTAATTTGGTTATAAATAAAAAAAAAAATTGGGATAGATAAATGTCATTATAAGTTTATTAATTAATATGAAATGTAATACGTTAAATTTTAAATTACCGAGTAACTTGCTAGCGATTCTACCCAAACCTAATATATTTTTACTTTCACACAATTGTTGATTACCCTTTTTGTTTTAAACAGTTTCTACCATTCCCTTACACCTTTACTCAACACCATGCTATCTTTGACACATAACAGATACATTTATTACCTGGTAATTTTTTAATTGAGAGTTTATTTTAATTATGAGTTAGTTCATAAGTTTTGTTTTTTTACCTAGTTTGAAACAATTTAACTATTAACATACCCGTCAAAAAATAGAATCCTTAAGTTTTCAAGAACCCAACATCTTTAATTTTTTATTATAGAATATTTTACAGATATCTAGCGCTGTATAAAATATTAATAAGCGCTATAACATAGTTTTAAATACACTAATAAGCGCAAAAATATATATTAAAATTTTTAAAACGTTTGAATTATTTTTACTAGGTACCAACCAACAAAATTTCAGTCACAAAAAAGTTATCATGAGATTTGATTGAGTTGATTAGTGTGAATGTATTACTCACTTTGTTGATTCTAGAACGTTTAAATATATATTAAATGCCAATGATAGTGGTAACAAATTTGGTTATATGTACGTATTCTTTTTTATTTTAAAAAAAGTAAAATCATAGGGAAAATGTTTACAAATTTTCTAAATTAGATCTACACTTTATTAATTTATTAAGATTTTGCAATTAGTGTGAAATAACATAATATTGGGAACCCACTCTATACCAAACTCACATTATACTTAGAAAATTGAACACACTAGGATACATTTGGATCAAAACTATGAGTTAATTCAGCATATTTAAAATAATTAGTTAAAAGAAAATTATGTCTAAAAATAACTTTTAATGTAGTCCATATTATAGTGTATTGAAAGAATCTATCTGTAAAAGATTCTAAAATTTTTTCTGTTGTCTTTTACTCAACTACATACCAAAAAACAATTTTGTGTAATTAAGTAATAATATATAATGGGAATAAAAAAAAAAAAATTAACTGCACAAAATTACAACCATTTTTTTTTGTGCTCAGTACCTAGTGTTGTATTTAGTAATTTTAGGGTTCTTATTGTGGTATTGTTCCTGTGCTTAATTGGCATTTCTAACAATTAAATCTTTCTTTTTTACTTCAAATACAATGCAATCAAACAAAAATTTAAATACTTCAATATTTTAAAATATAAAATTAGTATTAAAAATAACATATGAAATTAGTTGATAAAGTATTCAAAATGAGTGGCCAAAATATAAACCATGTTTCAGTTTATACTAATTTATATTTTTGACAAATGTATTTACTTAAGATTAAAATATACTAAGTATAATTTAAAAAACTTTGAATCCTCAATAATTAGTGTTAAAATATTACAAGAAAAATCACCCCTGGATACAATAAATTTCCTAAAATGTTATACTTTTGATGCCAAATAAATAATATTTACATTTACAATCAATTTTTACCTACACATTTATATTCAACTTAAATAAAATGATTAACATGGTAAAATTATACATAAAAAAAAATACATAACTTATTATTAACCACTGAGATGAATCCAGTGAATAAAAAAATTATTTATTTTACATTATAAACAATATACACATTGCATAATTACCCATCAAGTGAAGAGACCGGGTTATCAGATTGAGAATGAGTTTGAGGTTTATAAATAGCAATAGATGGGTCAAAAACTAGATTTGCAACACCATCTCGAAGAGCGTCCAACATTGGATCTTTGGACTGACCAATCTCTTGTCCTGATTGTGTAGATATTTTATAATCACCAGGCTTAATGGTTGTATAGTTGTCTGTTTCATCAACTCCTTCATCAGCAGTAGATGTTGGTTGTTCTTGAACTGGAGTAGAACTGCTCTTTTTATTTTTTTTCCAATGTAAGCCTCCAATCATTTTTAATGTACTACTTGCTGCTTCCCATACATTCACATAATTTTTTTTGTTTGAGTCTTCTAATGCCAAATTTGGGCTGGAAATGAAAAATAAAGCTTATGATAATTAGGTACTATTTACTAAAAATGATTTTAATTTTTAACAATTGGATTATGTTTTTATTTTGTATATCAGTTTACAGTACCCAGATGATATTATGTCCATAAATTTTAGTTCACCTTACGTCCACTTTTAAGTCCCCATACAGTATGTCCAATTGCTACAAATGTTCACTAATAAATAAAGTCCAGTTTTTAGCATCCATTTTAAGGTCTAACTAATTTAAGTTAATTTTAAATTTCAATTAACATAGTGTAGAAAATGACATGTATAAATTGTGATTTGTATAATAATAGTTTTTTTAGTGTAGTATATTTTGCAATAATTTTTTTTATTCATTTAATCATATTTTCTGAAGTTTGTGAATTAATTTTTTGTTTAAATTATAATGACTTCAGTTATAACATCATAACGAAAAAAATTTCATGAAATTTATAAAAACAATTCATGACTAAATAGAAAAAATGGACTTAAAATATATTGGAGAAGTGACAAAAGACTGATTTGTAATGCAAAATGCATAATTAACTAAATATGAAAGATGAAATTGTTATACATAGAATTGGAGTTCATTATCATCACGCAAACGATGCTGAATAGAAAGTTAAACACATTAAAGCAATAATTGAAGAGAGTCTAAAATAATCCTAACAAACCACCAATAGCTTTAGTTAATCAAGAAGTTTTACATATACACTCTGAAGAAGTACAAGTGTCTACTCGGGTAGACCCGTCCGGAAATTACATACAGTTTAGCCAAATGCAATCTTATCAAACCGTTTAACCAAACACTAAGAAATGATCATTTTTTACAACTTAATTCAGGAAATTGTAGCAGTATGTTACCCGATACAAAAAATGTATACAACTAATTTATGCCACTTTGAACAAATAGTTGATAGGTATGATGATAATAAAACTAACAAAGATGTCGATGTATATTTAAGAGGTATAAGTTACAGATTAAAATTGTATGACCAACATAACATCAAAGATGTCTAATAATTACTTTTAAATAGTATTAGTAAAATGAATAATATATAATTAAATAATTTGTATTTATCTCCCTCAGCTATGCGATCCATAAGTTATAAATAGTATTTCTAAGTTGAACATAATACATAAAAATAGTGAATTTTTAAAAATGAACTATTAAAATTGATGGTTATTATTAATTATATACAATAAAATAACTGAACTTAAAAAAAAATGAACTTAACCTTTATGGACCAATCATCCTGAAACCCAGTTTAGAAATCTATGTTTCATTTAAACCAGTTTATGTAATTATATGTGTTATGTTATATGTAATTTGGCAACCATTTTTGTGTTAGATAATTGTGATTACACCATAAAATTAACATAGTGTTAATATTTAACATACTTTTCACCAGGGAATAATCCTTGGCCTGGTTTCATTGCTGTGTAATTATCATTATGTTCAACGCTAGGTACTTCAGAAACTCTTTCTAAAGTTGGTGACAAATATGAGTGTGCTGATGTAGGAGGTGATCTAGAAATACCATGAACAGCTCCAGATAGTGTTCTTTTCACATCTACAGAAGAAACAATCGATTTTGGAGGAGAACGACCAGTTGACTTATGAGAGCATGAAACATCAGGAGTAGAACAAAGTTTAGGTGATGATCTTGGTGATAATTCTGCTGGTGTCTGAACAGATAATGTTCGACAAGTAGCTGAATAAAGACGTCGAGATTTTGAGTTGCAGCTAAAATCAATTTCCATACGATCGCCACTGTCACTTTGTTCAGACATACTTGTCGAACCAGACTGATAACCAGAACGTCCTAATCCAGAAGGAGGTAATCGGCCACGGCTACCGACTGAAAATGCACGAGTTCTTGAACGATCAGCATAAATTCTAAAAAAAAATTAATGTTCACATGAATACTCATAACTTATTTTGTTAATACATCATCCGCTTGGGAAATATTATAAACACATACCTATCAATTTTTTCTCTTAAACCATCAGGTCTAGAACCAACAGAATAAGCTCTAGTAGGTCTTACAATAGTTCCTTTGCATTCAGATGGAGTAAGGTATGCACAAACTTTCTCTAAATGTATATCAGAAAAGCGAGTGTCTGTAGAAGGAGTTCCTGATTCCACTGATCTTTTATTACAATCCATAGATACATAATCAGAAAATCTGCCTCTAGGAGCCATAGGAACATAGCCTTCAGGCAAATTAAATTCTGTTTGAGGAATATTGATCGAGTCTGTAACAATAAAAATATATTTGTCATAAAGAATATGAAACTAAAATTATTTACTTAATAACAAACTACAAAGAATAAGAAGCCTATGACATAACTAGCAACATTAAATATGTAACAAACCAGTAGCCTAGGTCCTGAATTCACTTCAAAATGACAGAATCAATATTTACGTCTTAAATACTCTTAGATACTTTCACTATGAAGTATAATATAAAATAATAATAATTTTACCATATGACAGTACACATAAAAAACTAAGTAGCGTTAAAAAAAAAAATTGACAAAAATAAATAAAAGTTAAAGTACTTTTTAAATTTTTTTAATATTAGTACATATTGAAAATCATCTAATATAATACATTCCAAACATGAATAGTTGATAAACACATTGAACATCATAAAATCTCTTTAACAGTCCTGGATGAACACTAGAAGCTTCTAACGCTGTATAAAGGACATTATAATATTAAGAGTGCTAAGAATCCCAGTCTACTTCATTTCCACCAACATAATTCATAAATACTTAAAACTGGCCTTACTCTTCAACTTCATTTATCATAACGTAGTAATAGAGCACCATAGTTTGAAACATCAAACAACTTATTTAAAAAATAACTTATAAAAAAAAAATACATATTTTATAATAATAATGAGTTTTAAAAACAATTTTATTGGTGGAGTCACTGTCATAACAATTGCAATTTACACGTGTTTTAATAAAGGCAGTAATTACCTGCTGTAGACTATGTTTGTTATACTACAAAATAATATAATATAAGATAATTCAAATTAAAATAAATATGAAAAAATAAATAAATCCAACTAAGCAATTGTACTTTTTACACTAGTTTAGCTTTAGTAATTTATAGTTATCCAAAATTTTAGGTGACATCATAGATAATGTCAAAAAGTCTCTGATAATTGAATATAATGCCCTATGTTAAAGAGCTTATACAAATTGGTGTCCAAATTGAGAAATTTATTGAACAGTCTGCATAGGGAAAAAATATGCACCAACATTTTTACACCATCTAGAAATTTGATAAAGCAAACTGATGCATAAAATAGCAAAAATATATTTTTTTTTCAGTTAAATTTTGCTTTGCTCTCAGATGAAATGAACAAATGTCTTGTTTTATAATATAAATTAATAAACAAAAACTAAAATAAATTATTCATACAAGGCAAATGAATTCACCAATCAAAAAGAAATAAGAACGTAAACAATAACAGATCTACATAAAAAAATTTAGCAAAGTAGAATAGTAAAAAACGCACCTTGTTTTGAATTATTCTGAGCTTCCATTGACACATAGTTGCAAAAAGTGTAACCGGGTTTCATAGGGAGGTATCCGTCAGGTGGTGGTAATGTTTCAGATACACCTAGGTAATTCATACAAATTATTATATTTTTATCAACACTTATATACTATTAAAATTAATAAGGTACTAACTTGGATGTAATGGAACATATGCATGATCATCTACATTGATAGGTGAACCATAAGGACTGTTTGAGTCACAACATGAACCCGTCTAAATACATAAAAATTTATTGTTTGGTTCAAATAACTGTCATTAGTTACAATAATTAAAATATTGACACATATTTGTATATTATGTAGACTAACATAGTTCTTAGATACTTAAGTATAAATATTTAAGTAAGTATTGGACTATCATCATGACATATTATACATGTCAAACACAAGTTTCTTAATGAAAATTTAACAAACAATTTTTTCATTGTGTGTAACAATGTAAATGTTGGCAAATGGTTTTAAGAACTTAACTATAAGTGCACTTGATCTTTGGGACCGTAATTAATAGAACTAAATGATAATACATAAAACACTATTTTAACCATAACTAGACAGAAATAAAAATAAAACTAACCTGAGATGAGGAACTGGATCTATTTCCAATAAAATTGTTGTTAATCAAATTAATATTATTATTAACATTACTGTCAATTGTTTGTCTTAATAAGTCTTCTTCTAAAAAATAAAAATATTGATATAATTTTTAAAAAATGTTATTTTAACCAATGAGTTAATCTTAACTAATGGTGAACGTTCTTTACTTGAATTACAAAAATTGTATAAATACTATTTTTCAAAATGTTTTAAAAACGTTAATTCAGCTACCAGTAATATATAACTAATACTTAAATATTCAAACATGTGTTTAAAGCAAAATTAACTGTCAATTCCTTAAATTTCAATAAATAGAATTTAGAGCAATCACCATTGGTCAAAATGAATTGAATGGGTTATTATAGTAATTAAAATAGAATATTAATCATAAAGCTAAAAGTATTAATATTACCTCTATCAAGAGGTGTATAAGAAACAAAATCTTGTTGTTTTTCTTCAAGTATTGCAGATCGTTGGTCATTAAGACTCATATAAAGAGAAGAAAGACCATCAGTAATATCAGTAGACCTTGAAAGTGAAGAATTATAGGAAGTCAATCCAGAGTCGTAAAACCTAAATTAAAATAAATAGTTGTTTAAACTCATTGTTTGGTACATGGTTATATGTGACATACGCTGCAACTGATGAGAGGGCAGAAACACAGTTACAACCCTTATGAAAGGTTTGTTTTGGAGATAAAATTCCATGGAAGGAACGTGTTGAAGTTGTATTTTCACTTATAGTACGCGGTCGCAATGGCATACTATCACAACGTTCCCTGACTGATCCTAAAATTTTTTAAAAAAATAGTTAGTTTAAAAATAAAAAACTGAAAGAAAGAAATCAATTTTATTTTCATAAGTTAATAATGACAAGTTTTTAAAATAGCTTGTATATATTTAAAAAGTAAAAATTCTTAGACATTGATTTTGTACCGTAAATAGAAGTAGGTATAAAAAATATGCAAAAAAAAAAAATAGGGATGGTAAAATTTATAACATACCAAAATCATAGATTAAAAAAAGTGTAGCTTGTTTTAAGTTTTTTTAATAAAAAGGAAACTAAATTAAAGTATACTCGGAAATACACATACATTATAATAAGCAGACTGATTTACAAACAGGATAGTTAATATGCATCATGTCACATGCCTACGTGTAGAATGTAAAATAACAATGACCAACACTTAGTAATTAAAATAATAAAGACAAATTGATTATAACCATTGGACAAATCAATATTAAATACAATCAATATACAAATCAAATAATAATAATAAAAGGGCATCTTACTTAACTTACAAGTTTTTTTTCCCTAATTTGTTTCACTTAAATAATGTGTAGCATACACATTTTTTAAGTGAAACAAAATAGTTTAATAACATAATTGTTGTGTATGATTTGCAAAAAACATGTTATAAATTGCATGGTCGTTCATGGGACAGTCACTAGTTTGATCCCTCTTATACAGAGTGTGGCAGTGGGTTCTAACAAATATATTATAAACTTCAATTTCAAATTATTAGAACCTAATGCTACACCCTGTATAGATTTGTTAAGTACTTTTAATAGCAATATAATAAAAGGAAATAAAATGTTTTTAATTTTAAAATTTTAATTTGTCTTGTATTTGCTGTGGTGTATATGCTGTGTTTTAAAATGGTATGTTTTTAGGTTGTTTAGTTTCATTTTGCTTTTCTATTTGCAACTATACAATAATATGACATTTTAAAGCATACTTAAATGCACCCTAAATGGAAATAAACTATTAAGTATAAAACTACTGCATACTTGAAGTAAAAACATAAAAAATAATATTTTATTACCATACATAGTTTTTTTTTTTTTTTTTTTTTAAATTAAATTTTATATTAGCCTAGACCAAAATAATAAACATCTTAGGAAAGAAGATGTAAAAACCACAAAATTGATATGATTTTAATAATTAAATTATTTAGCAGCATGTAACCAAATATATGCTTAGTAAGTACTGCTGTACTACTAATATAAAACAATACACAAGTACAGAAAATTAATTTTTTAAAGTTAATGGAATATCATTTTTTAAGGTATAAAATGAGGATATTAGTAAGTAATATATAAAAGTACTATATACCTATTATCTGAATTTTATATGATAAATAATTGTATTCAAAAAATAATTTTTAATATGCTCAGTAATCTCATAACTTAAACATTTAAGTTTCAAATACAGTACAATCTAATGCCAAGTTCTTAATTTTTTTTTTTTTTGGTAAACTTAAAGATCCGAGCATTTCTCCCAAAAGTGAATACATGAAAAAAAAAGTTTTAAGTTATTTGCCACAAAATTTTCAAACTTGTTTTTTGTTTTTTAATTCCCAATTCAAAAAATAATGAAAATTTTAAAAAAACATTCAACCAAGATGCAACCAACTAGGTCTAAAAAGTAATAACCTATCATAATAAAAAAAAAAAAAAAATATTTTAAGAATTTTTTTGCTGTGCTCAGAAGAATCTAATATTGGATAAAAAATTGGATGTAGGTATACAAGATATGATATGCTTTATAGTTTCCACACATATACATGAATATTTAGGCTACTAAAATTTGAAAATTTAATTACCTGCTCGAGCTAAATCAATATTGCCATTATTTAACGTCGAGGAACTTTGACTATTATTTTTATAGCGAAGCCCAGGGTTATTCTCATCTAAAATGTTTTTAGAGTACTTACAGTTAATAATAGAAAATAAAACTCAACTAATTAAAAAATGTACCATAAACACTGGAACGTTGTCGTGTTGAGCAGTTCATTAAACGAGATCCTTCATTAAAAGACGACGATCTCATTCTAAACCTAGGATCATGGTTTCGACTTGATGCACAAGCGCTCATTATAGAATCATGAACACTTTTAGCCACTTCAGAATTCCAAGTATCCATCCAAATATGACCAACACCAAATGGTGAACTTTGTCCAACTTCCATATAAAACAATGTACCCAAAGCACCACAACGCCGAACACTTGACAACTAGGTAAAACAAAACAATTGATTTTAGAATCAACAAAATAGATAAAATTAGGCAATATTATTATTTTAATTTAACATATATAGATTTATTATTAACCATTATATCAATAGTATCTTGTTTTTCCTTTGATTTCGTTGGATATTTCATTACGGTAACTTTTTTATCACACAGACAAAGTCCAGTCATGCCCATTAATTTTGGATTCAGTCCTAACTCTTTTTTTAGTATAGAAATATGCCATATGTGTTCTGAAAAATAATGTTAATATTTTTCAATTATAAAACAAAAATGAATATAGTTGAGTGCTTACCAAAAGGTTCTTTCACGGAATCACTTGGTCCAAATTCTTTGGTAACACGTTGTAAAACTAACATCAGATCCAACCACTCATCAAGTTCTCGTTCAGAATCAAATAGTAAATAGAAGAATTTTTCACTAGTGTATAACCGTATTGAAGTTCTTTTAGTCCGTGAATCTACACGTTTGTCAATTTTGAAGCAGGTTTTTAACACTATTACCCTAAAAAACAAATATATATATATATATATATACAATCACCTTATCATAAAAAATACAACTTATTAGTTTTTCATACTTTTTAGGTGGTGCATTATTCCTCCATTTTTTTTCACTGTCATAATATTCAAGGCGCGCTGGACCGCCATTAACAGTCTCTTCCCTTAGTACGAAAAACTTTTTTCTCATACTTTTATTTTTTTTCAAATATCCAACTTTTACAACACCGACCATGGCATTCCTAGGCTTGGGTGTATCAGTATTTAAAATACTCATTTTAAATAATTTCTGAAAAAAATAAACAATAATTACCTATTAGCAAACAATATGCAAGTAAAAAAATATAGGGAACATAAATGAAAATCTTTTATAAATTAATAAGTTATAAATAAACCTACCATAAAACACATACCTTATTCAACTATTCAACTTATAAGTAAGAACACAAACAATATTATAGAAAATCAATTTAATATTAAATATTTAGGTAATGATTACATTAAATTGCAATAATGGTAGGTAACTGCTGCGATGGGAGCAACAAATTATTACAAATCAGCTATAAATAAAATATTTCAACAAATAGAAGTAAAGAATAGAAATATTCTGAAATTGGAGATAGGTTGGTTAGCGTATTTAAAAGCAACAACGGCTAAGTGCTTGAGATAATATGTATAATATTACACTACCTATTTTGATTATTATGACTATTTATGGAATTAGTTGGTATGGATATAAATAAATTTTAACATTCATTACGATATTCCCATGACTTAATTGTAGTTTTAATTGTATTTTTCAGTACCTTAAGAAGTGTACACTGTACATGTTCTAAAACTAAAATCCTATGGTTTATTGACAAAAAATGATAGGTACCTTAATGAAATTAATTTATGCATTCACTTCTTTCAACAGCGTACAATACTTAAAAATTGTTATAATATAGAACGTCATGATAAACACTTATACAACAAAATGTTTTAAAGTTATCATAAGAAGACATTAATCACTGTACCAATGTCTAATAAAAAAAAAAAAAAAGGCTTTTCTTTTGCAGCACTCTCCTCCCCCTCCCCCATCACACATCTTTTATACAATGTCAACTTTACTGGAGACCAATCAAAATCAATGCCGCTTGGCTTTAACGGGAGAACATACTATCAGTTACGTACCAACTTAAATAGGTACCTACAATTAGATACTTGTGATTTAAAAACATAAAAACTCAATTCAGATGCCTTTCAATACCAAGTTAAATAACAATAAATAAAAATAACAATTATCTATCTGCAGTCCACGCAATATGATGATATATTTCGTAATACGTAGTTACCACAAAGTGTAAAGTCTTCATGGTTCGTACCTACCTACTTCAAAACCTACCTATTTGAAATTAAAAAAATCACAGGCAGCCTTTAGAAGTAAATTTTTATAAAAGTTAAAGGGCGGAATGAGATTAAATTTTGGAAGTAAAGAGTATGACAGTCGTTAGGTAATGAAAAAAACAAAACGTAGCCACCGAAATCGTGCGACGAACAAAACAGTAAGTATTGTTACTGTTTATTACCAAAACAAATCGTGCGGATACTATCAAATCTAAGATGTCTAATGCCATACCGATGAGATCATCATGTTATTTTGTATATACCTGTCTACTTTAGCCATAATAATACTGTAATAACCAATATGAACGGCCAACACTAGCTTAGAACTTGACGTGTAGGTGCCAGCCAAGTGCGCGCGACAAATGTATTATTTAATCACCGGCAGGAAATTACATAACCACCGGCGGACCAGACGCGGGGGAAGAAAACCGAAACCGCGTCCCGTTTTTTCACGGGATAAATCGGGAAAACGCCGCGTGACCACCCGTCCCCCCCTCACCTTGAACCGCAGACGTAAACCCAAAGACACGCGCCGCTCGTAACCAATAACATCCGTCCAAGAACGAGCTGTTATGTCAAGGGCACACGGATGCCGTGCGTTTACCGCGGCGAATCCGTATTTTTTCGCGATATAAAAAAAACAAACAACAAGTACCACTAAAACTATATAACACGACGCAATACGAGAACGACATAAGAACGTTGCCATACATAATATATTATTGTAATTACCTCTGTGTCGTGCCTGCGGTAATTATGTTCCTTTGGCGCGCGTGCACCACACGGCGGCACCGCCGGGGAGGAGATCGCCGAGCGCACGAGGGTTTTCGCTTTTCGTCGCGTCTTCTCCCCGAGATATTTCCGTTCCTCGTCGCGGCGCGTGCTGACTCCGGGACGACACGCGCGCACTTATTTTACGCGACGACGATTATTAATATCGCTGTCGTAACCGAAACCGAGCGAACGTCAATAACACACGGCGCGCGGCGTATTAATACGAATATTAATAAATATTATTATTGTTGTTGTTGTTGTTGTTGTTTTCGGCGTAAATATGCGCGAACGGCGACACAGACGTGTGCGCGCGTGTAGCGGCGGTGGACAAGGGCGTCAGAAGTCGACGGGAAAAACAACAAAATGCGAAAACAAACAAACAAACAACAACGGCGACGGGCAGGCAGGCACACTCGTGTACGCGACGATTGCGCCTACTCGCGCCCCGCTTTTCCCACGACGGCGGTTTTACCAACGATAATAATGATTATTACTGTTATGTTATTTTGTCGTGCGACGTTACTAATAATAATAATAATAATAATAACGATCGAACAGCGATCACGCGGCCGGATCATTCGCGTCGGAAAACCCTCACGACCGGGACTGACCGCTCCGGGACGGCGCGGCGACGGACGACACACGGGTAACGGGCCGGCGGCGCGACGGACGACGCAGTTTCGGTGGTCGACGCACCGTCGTCGGTCACGGTGACCGCGTCGTCAACGGAAAAGTACATTTTTCGCGGAAAAGTCGTGCGCGGACCGCACCAACACTAATAATAAAAAAAAAAAAAAAAAAAAACAATAATAATAAGAAGAAGTAGAAGAACAACAACAACAACAATAATAATAGTAATAATAATAGCCGAGTTGTAAATATTCGCGAGAAAAACACACGCGTACTGGTGTAAGCGCCACCGCCGTTTATTATTCTTCCCCGCGACGGTCGCGTACGTGTGCGTGTGTGCGACGGCCGTATGACGAACGATTAATCAGCGCGCGTATAATATAATGCGTATATTATTCCCATAGACTGTGGATGTAAACAAGCGGCGCGCATGCGCACGCCTCGTCCGGCCTCCCCCCCCCCATCCCGTCATCGCGCGCGCGGCTCGTACGGGTCGCGTTGACCGTTGAACCGTACAAACAACAACAACAAAAACAACATTTTTTCCACACCGACGACGTACACATTTTACACATATATAATACACATGTTATTATACAGGTATAATATTATGTATTATATTTTATACCTATAATAAAATATATTATTATACACGTACGTATAGTTTTTCACCGTTTCATCGGCAGCCGCCGCGTCGTGGCCGTGTACGTGCGCGCGTCTTTCTCTTTTTCTCGGGGGGAAAAAAGGAAAACAATAGGTAGTAAATTAACACCACCGAACAACAATAAAAATAATAACAGTTATTAATAAATACGAGGAAAAAAAAAAAAACAAAATGATCAAAATTCTGGCACGAGGTTGTTACCGAAGTAATAATATATATATTTGTACGTACTGTACATTTTGCCGAGTATTACCCACCTATACTTTTTAATATTCATTATTTTGCGTGCCCGTGTTTTGTTTAATTTTTAAATGCGTTCCCCCCCCACTGATGTACTATTCGTAACCTTTACTTTGCTGTACCGTGATTTTCTCCGCGCGTGTAACAACAGTACAATAAAAGTTTTGGGATCATAATTATTATATATTTTTATCGAAATAATTTTACCAACTTCCCATAATATAATTGTGTCCTTTTTCCCAGGGAGACAAAACCAGTGCCAAAACGGAACAGCGCCCCGGACCCTCGTCTATATTTATATTTCGGGCCCCAATTTATACGTTTCGGGCTCCAATTAATGGGTTTTCGTTAGCTGTATCATCATTAAGAGCCCCCACATTTTTTTGCACCCCAGGCCTAAAATTGGCTTATAAAACGATCGTGCGCTCGCGGTGCTCACCAAACGCTTAGTGCGTCTTTAAAATATAATAACTGGCACTGCCCATTTTATACTGTTATTAATTATTGTATAAAATAATAACGTAATAACTTTTACATGATGTGTACCGGTGTAAATACCTATACGTCAACATAGACTGCAAGACGCTTTTGAGTTGAATTTATTTTTCGTCATGGATAACATTCTACATTTTTAAATAACTGTCGTGATTCCGAAAGCTGCACGTCGACCCACAATCGCTTACTGCTTAGTGTGTATGTGTGTGTGTGTGTGTGCTGGGGTGTGGTTGTTTTTTTGCTATACACTCAGTCCGTAGGCTCAAATTGTGACACGTTAAAAAATTAAAAGTATACGTGAGTATGTTTGAACATCACTCCTCTCCCAAAAAAATTGAACCCCCGGGTTTGTAAAAAAAAAAAAAAAAAAAAAATTGTAAGAGATAATGTATGGAAGAGTAAGAAAATTTTTCGAAAAAAAAGAGAAAAAAATAAACTAGTATCTCTAGAAACGTTGATATCTTTGCGTTTTGAGGGCGGATTTTTGTATACAAATCAATAGGCGTGGGTTTTTTATTGGCTCGGTTGTTTTTTTTGTTTTTAAGAATACTCGTGTCCGCGGCAGAGTTGGAATCCACGTTGGAATCACGTTGCGTTGTTTTGACGCCCTCGTAAAATCGATAATGGTCGGCGGCGTGCGTGTAAAACTAGGTTGGCACATCGCGGTGGGCCAGACGCTCCATTCAACGCGCATACGAGGGTGGACGACGTACAATCCCTGCAGTGCCCGCCACCCCATCGTCGTCGCCGGGCGGGGATCCGCGACGGCAAAACTATCGATTTTTGCCTCCCCTCGGCTGCTCGCCTCCGACCGTCGTCGTCTTTCCCGGCGGCGCCCGTCGCCTCGGCCGTCCGTCCACACAACGCCGCAGCCCACACATCGCATCGCGAACACACACGTGCTTGTATGCCCATGTTGGCAGTTTCATAACGTAATATACACCGGCCTCTTTGCAGGCGCGCGTATCAAGAGATTTTTTTCAGGGGGCTGCTGATAAAAAATCTTAACCTCTAAAATACAAAATAATATACGCTATAGTGATAACTATGAAACACCATAGAGTAAAGAATAGAAAAACTGAAGACTGAATATACTTGATAAAAATGTTTTTCCCAATTTATTGTGGTATAGTGTTGATTGGAAAAAATTAATTTTCCTGAAATTTCGGGGGGAGGGGCTGCGGCCCTTCAGTTCTCGGTTCCCCATAAATGCGTGTACCTGTCTCTTTGCCATCCCGTCGCGGGCCCGATTGCACGATTGCACGCATATATATATATATGGGGCTGGTTGATGGCTTTTTCGGTTTTTTGTATAATATACCTTATAAGTAATCTTACTCGTATATTGTTTTCTCTCGAGTTTGGTGTGATATACACTTTATACGACTTATATAGATTGTCAGACAAGGCCGGAATTATGGGGTTAACTATAATGGGTCTGAAGGTGCCGTCGATAATCTAAGGATGTAAATGGCCAACAAATTGATCATTTTTAATAATATGTACTTTATTACATAATATGGACCATCTGGTATGACCATAGACATATTATGGATAAATATGTCTATGGGTACAGCCTCGTATACGCATACTCGTACATATTATTACAGGGGCGTCTCTACTCCTAGACCAAGTTTATGGAGGGGCAAATATAATTTTTTATTTCATTATGTATAAAATGTTTAATGATAATTAATTTTAAATGTCTAACAATAATGAGTAATTATTTGAGGTTTCTGCAACTAATGCCAAAAAAACAGTTTTCAAAACTGACTATTTTATTGGTTGAAAATTTTAAATATCTTATGAAATCCTTATCCCAAAATGTCCAATAGTCAAAATTCCATAGTCTAAATAATTTTAAATAATTGTGATTGCTATTTTGATAAAGTGTGGAAATGACAAATCATTTGATTTATTATTTCAAGCGTTATGGAAAAAAAAAAAAAACAATAATGCTTAGTAATTTCTTTCTTTTTACTGGTATCGAGTGATGTTTTATTTCATTCTTTTTTCAGGGAATAGAATAATTGCCCCGATTATATTATTACGTATGAAATATGATATCTATATAGTAAATAATCTATATATATAAAAATGAAATGCTGTTCGTGTGTAATGGCATCACTCAAAAACGCCTCGACGGATTTGCCTAATTTTTTTTTTATTTTGTTCGTCATAGTCCAAGGATGGTTTATAGCACAAAAAATTTTTAGTAAGTCTCAAGGAAATTAGTTGGAATGGACAAAAAACCAAAATTGTACATGTAAATTGTAAAATAATATAATCGGCTTTTTTCTAATTGTAGCCGCAACTAAAAATAACAAATAGTTGTCTTAGTAACACACTTATGTTGATTTTTGATGGTCGCGTAAGTAGCAGGAAACAGATAGCATGCATCTCACAAATTCCTCGGCAGATTTTATTAATTTTTACTTTCTTTTGTTCATTTTAGTTCGTAAAAAACTACATAACAAAGAAATTTAAAAAATTTGCTAGAAAATTCACGTAAGGTATCAGGAAACAGGTAGCATGCATCTCTCATAAATGCCTTGGAAAATTTCATCAATTTTTCGTTTCTTTTGATCATTTTAATTTGCAGAAGAAATTCACAAAGAAACAAAAATTTGCAAACAAATTCGCGTAAGTAGCAGGAAAATCGATAGCATGCATCTCTCAGAAACGCCTCGGTACAATTTGTTCGAGTACCTCTAAGTTACTCGAACTGCTTTTTTATCAACATAATCTCAATTTAGTTTTGTAATTTGGTACGAATTTCTTGCCATGTTTGGAAAATATATCTTGGAATCTAGAATTTTGTTTGAACTTGAGTAAGATTTTATTCTTCTACTTATCTTTCATTACTTCTTACTTTCTAGATCGTTCAGCTACAAATCTTATACGTTTTTACGATTAATATTTTGTTTAAATCTTAACAAATTTAAATATCACCAATTAATTACAAATTTATCATTTTCAATTATTGTTCGAATGATATTTGTTATTTTTGACAGTAACTAAGTAAACATAAATATTTTATGACGTTACTATGTAAACATATACGAATGTTTTGATAAACGCGTTTTAATAGTTTTTTCACAATTTTCATGATGAGTGTTATTTTTTAGCAATAGATGTTTTGAAATGTCAGGTAAGTATTTTTGTTTCCTCATGTAAGTATTCTTTGAACATTGTTTTATTGAAAAAAACTTTTTTTACAGAATTATTTGAGCGGTTTTGTATATATTTTATTGTGAAAATAATAAAATGCCATCAAGACGAAAATCAAGTATCGGTCGACAAAGCTTGGGTACGAGGGCAACAAGGCGAAGTCGTAATAATCAAAGCAACGACCAGCGAGCAATTCAAAACGAATTGAATCGATTGCAAACATTAACATCAAGAGTAATGCAGTCGCAACAAGAAAGAGATGCGTCGAATCACAACGATAGATTAAGAATGCAAAGAAATCGAAGTATTGCAGATCGATCAGGAGATAATCGTGCTCAAGAGAATCTCGCTTATCGCATAAGGAGACAAACTGCTGCCCCGCAAAATCTTCTACGTGTTGCGTTTGCTTACGATCCGTCAATTGACTACAATGCAAATCCATCTGTCGCTATTTCAACTATGGACGTTGTTTGTTGTTATTGCAAGGCAATCAAATTTCCAAACGAACCACCGGGATTGTGCTGTGCTAACGGCAAAGTGAAATTACCACCATTAAACCCCCCACCAGAACCTTTGTCCTTATTAATATCAGGCTTCGGAAGTGACTCTAAACATTTTCTGAAAAATATCCAGAGTTATAATGGTTGTTTTCAAATGACTTCGTTTGGGGCTTCTCGAATAATAAGAAACAATTTCATGCCTACATTTAAAGTAATTTCTATTTTCTATGGTTTTAATTGAAATATCTGAAAAACAGATAATTTCTATTTCAATCTAAATAAAAACAAATCTTTTCTACAGATTCAGGGCCAAATTTACCATAAAGCAGGTTCATTGTTGCCACCAGCTGATGCAAATCATCAGTTTCTTCAAATTTATTTCATGGGAAATTCAAACGAAGAAACTCAGCAACGCTGCACCCATTATGCCTCTACAAAATCACAAATCGTGCAGCAATTACAAGAGCTTCTCCATCAGCACAACCAATTAATTCATCTTTTTAAGACTGCTCTGGAGCAAATGCCATCTGATGACCATAAAATAGTCATACGACCTGACAAAACGCCACCAGGAGAACATTCCCGTCGATTCAATGCACCAACCATCGCAGATGTTGCTGTAGTAATTGTCGGAGAAAATCTCCAATCACGAGATATTGTCTTACATCGCAGAAGTGAAAATTTGCAGCGTGTGTCAGAGACACACCGATCGTACGATGCTCTACAATATCCGCTTTTGTTTTGGCAAGGCGAAGATGGATATCATTTTACGATCAAAATGATAGATCCATCAACTGGTAAGCAACATTAACTAATATCTATATAAACTTCTGTTATTTTGGAAATTTTTGAAAACAGGCTTTGAAACGAACAAGAAAGTCAGCGCAATGAATTACTACGCTTATCGGATAATGGTTCGTGAAAATCAAGACAATCATCTCCTTAAATTTGGCAAACTGTTCCATCAATACGTTGTTGATATGTACGTCAAAATAGAGACCGAAAGATTAACTTTCATCAGGCTGAATCAAAAAAAATTGCGCTCTGAAGAGTACATACATCTTCGCGATTCAATCAACAGAGATGGCAATGCCAACAACATCGGTCGAATTACAATATTACCAGCCACCTACATTGGGAGTCCACGACATATGCATGAGTATGCTCAAGATGCTATGGCATATGTTCGTAAATATGGTCGTCCCGATTTGTTTATCACTTTTACCTGCAATCCACAATGGGAAGAAGTGCAAACTCTGCTATTTACCGGCCAATCTGCAATGGATCGCCATGATATAACTGCACGTGTATTCAAACAAAAATTAAAATCTCTCATCAATTTCATTGTCAAACAACATGTGTTTGGAGAAACACGCTGCTGGATGTATTCTGTTGAGTGGCAAAAACGCGGATTACCACATGCTCACATCCTGATCTGGTTGATTGATAAAATAAGACCCGACGAGATTGATTACATTATTTCGGCTGAAATACCCGATGAAGCGATCGACCCAATTTTGTATGCAGTAGTGACTAAGAACATGATTCACGGACCGTGTGGATCATTGAATATTAACTCACCATGCATGATTGATGGAAAATGTTCAAAGCGGTATCCAGCAACACTCACATCTGAAACTGTAACCAGAAATGATGGATATCCGTCTTACCGTCGCCGATCGATTAATGACAACGGCAAATCAACAATTGTTAAAATCAATGGTAATCATATACAAGTTGACAATCGCTGGATCGTGCCTTATTCGCCATTGTTGTCCAAAACCTTCAACGCCCACATCAATGTTGAATTTTGCAATTCTGTCAAATCAATAAAATACATCTGCAAATACGTCACCAAAGGAAGCGACATGGCTGTTTTCGGCGTTACTGATGTGAATACAAACGATGAAATAACACAATATCAAACGGGACGTTATGTTAGTAGCAACGAAGCTATATGGCGAATTTTATCATTTCCCATTCATGAAAGACATCCCACTGTTATTCATTTGGCAGTTCATTTGGAAAACGGACAACGCGTATATTTTACAACTGATAACGCTGCAGAAAGAGCTGAACAACCACCATCCACTACCTTGACAAGTTTCTTTGATACATGTCAAGTTGATGATTTTGCAAAAACTTTGCTTTACTCTGAGATGCCACATTATTATACTTGGAATCAATCTTCTAAATCTTTTCAACGTCGCAAACAAGGAACACCAGTAGATGGTCATACAAATTTGTTCAAGTCAGATGCATTAGGCCGAATTTATACTGTTCATCCCAGCAACATCGAATGCTTCTATTTGCGTCTGTTGTTAGTCAATGTTCCTGGACCAAGATCATTTCAAGATTTGAGAACAGTTCGTGGTGAAGTTTGCACAACATACCGTGAAGCATGTCAGAAGTTAAACTTGGTTGAAAATGATGAACATTGGGAGTATACAATTGCCGATGCAACAGTTTCGTCTCACCCACGTCAAATAAGAACTTTATTTGCAATTATAATATCGACATGTTTTCCGTCTGATCCACTTAGATTATGGGAAAAATTCAAAGACGATATGACAGATGATATTTTACACCGAGTTCGTTGCTTAACATCAAATCCTGATATGATAATTAATGTAGAAATGCATAACGAAGCCTTGGTTCAAATTGAAGACATGTGCCTGATAATGACTAATAAAAGATTAACCCAATTGGGTATTACATCTCCAGACCGTCCGATGCACGCTGCTTTCAATCAAGAAATGCAGCGCGAACAACAATACAATATTGATGAATTGAACCAAAATGTACGCAATAATGTTCCACTTATGAATCAGCAACAAAAACACATCTACGATACAATCATAACAGCTGTTAGCAATGAGACTGGTGGAATATACTTCGTTGATGCTCCTGGGGGCACTGGAAAAACCTTCGTTATATCTGTTCTCTTAGCCACAATACGATCTCAAGGTCACATTGCATTGGCATTGGCATCTTCGGGAATCGCTGCTACATTGTTGGATGGCGGACGAACGGCTCACTCTGCTCTCAAGCTTCCATTGGATATGAAGATCAATGAAAATCCTACTTGCAACATTTCCAAAACATGTGCAATGGCAAAAGTTTTACAACAATGCAAAATTATCATTTGGGATGAATGCACCATGGCGCATAAAAAATCACTAGAGGCTTTGGATCGAACTATGCAAGATCTACGCAGTAATAAGAACCTGTTGGGCGGTGTATTGTTATTGCTGGCCGGTGATTTTCGACAAACTCTTCCCGTTATTGCAAGATCGACACCCGCTGATGAAATTAATGCATCTTTAAAAGCATCGTATTTGTGGCGACATGTCAATACACTGAGACTTACTTTGAACATGCGCGTTCATTTGCAAAATGATCTAACAGCAGCCGAATTTTCAAATCAACTGTTGGATATTGGAAATGGAAAAATTGCCGTGGATGTCTCAACCGGGTTCATCAAGTTGCCAGAAAATTTTTCCAATTTGGTCATCTCGAAAGAAGAACTAATCAAAAATGTATTTCCCAACATCGTACTAAACTACAAAAACCATGTTTGGCTAAGTGAACGAGCTATACTAGCTGCGAAAAACAAAGATGTCAACGACCTCAATATTTCTATTCAAAATTCAATTCCTGGACAAGTATTTTCATACAAATCGATGGACACAGTCATAGAACAAGACGAAATAGTTAACTATCCAACTGAGTTTTTGAATTCACTCGATTTACCCGGTTTACCACTCCATAATCTTCAATTAAAAGTCGGCTCCGTGATAATTATGCTACGCAACATCAATCCACCACGCCTATGCAATGGAACCCGGCTAGCTGTAAAAAAGTTGATGAACAATGTAATAGAAGCCACGATTCTCAAAGGGAAATACAAAGGCGAAGACGTTTTAATTCCACGAATACCTATGATTCCGAATGATTTACCATTTGACTTCAAACGCCTCCAATTTCCTGTTCGTCTTGCCTTCGCGATGACTATTAACAAGGCGCAAGGCCAGTCATTGGAAATTTGCGGAATTAATTTGGAATATCCCTGTTTTTCACATGGCCAACTTTATGTCGCCTGTTCACGCGTTGGAAAACCATCATCTTTATTTATTTTCGCAAAAGAAGGAAGAACCAAAAATGTTGTATATCGTAACGCATTGTAATAACTAAACGTCACAATTTCCAAATTAACTGTTGGATATTGGAAATGGAAAAATTGCTGTGAATGTGTCACCGGATTCATCAAGTTGTAAGAAAATGTTCAGTTTAATGGAAAACATCAATAATTGTTTAGTTATGGAACATCATGCAGTTTTTGTAGATTCATTCACACAATATTATCCATTTGAATAAATTAAAGCCTTACCAAATTTTTATTACATTCATGTAAATTGCAATAATGAAAATAAAGTTCTGAATTAAAATTACAATTACTGTCTATTTAATACCCTCTTTATTTTCAAACTTCATTGTATAATTTTGTGTTTGTGTGTATGTGTGTAATTGTGTACATCTGTAAGTGTGTATAAATGTGTATAGGTATGTATGTGAAAAACAATTAAAAATAATTGGTTGAGCGTTTCAAAAGTTATTGAATCACAAAAAATGGCATTGATTTTTATATACATAGATTTCTGAATTGCGCAGCGAAGCGCGCCGGGTCCGCGGCGCACTAAGAAAGGATTTTTCAAAATTTTGATTTTAAAGGGTTGAAATCGGTAAAAATAATTTTTTCCATGTAATTTGTATATCTAAATTGGTATAATAATAACAATAGCACCCGACCGATAACAGGAAATAAGGTACGACACGGCGGCCCGAGGGTTTCCATGTACCTTTTTTTGATATAATAGTATATAGTAGATACGTAATATTGTTGTTACTGGTTATAACAATTATAGTAGAAATTAGTACTTATTTATTATTGGTTATTCGGGCAGATCAGGTACAAACTTGCATCAAATTGAATTTTTGAACACAGCCTACCAAGGTGGATGAGTTGTACTTAGTCCGCGATCCGATCGCGATCGTCGGATTGCCTACCAGGGTGGCCGAGTTTCACTTACTGCAGCAATTGTACCCAAAAGTACTCGAACAATCACAATTTTTTTTATGAATTATCATTTTTTACGGGCAACGAAGTGCACGGGATCAGCTAGTAAATAATATATAATAATATGATAACTCTTAAGATTGATAATAATAACCGTAATTTTTATGGAGCACCATATTGAAATCGTGTTTACTTTTAAAGACTACTTACTTACTTTACTTTTAATAAAAAAATAAAAAAAGTAGTAATTTCCAAAAATGCTTAAAATTACTAGTGTGATCACCATAGGTATAACGTATTACGATAAATAATCACAACCTACCTACAATCATCCCGTAATCAACTCGCAGTACACACTTATATAATTATACTATAAATTACAATACACTTATTGATTACTATATTTATTGACGTAACTATGTTGTAATCAGTAATAATATTGTATATCTCATTTAATTTATATGGAAGTTAGAACAGAGACAAAATTTGGGCTAAATCAATGTATTGCGAATTGCGATTCGCATAACCAAAACGTCTAGATTGTACACAACACACATTTACACATGCATACACAATAATATGTAATATTACTATGTATATTATTACTATTATTATTATTGTGTCTATGAATATTATTCATAGGTATATGAGTCCGAACCATAGAGTAATAATATCCGAACCTACCGCAACTTCCTCGTATTGATACCAACTATACTGTATTTTTTTTTATTCATACTTTTTGCCGTTATAAGTGTACTTATATAATATTATAATTATTTGATATTAAACTACACGAAGAAACACTTTTTTTTTTTTAATTAGTTGATCAAGTTTCTACTCGAGAGTATAAAAAATTTTTATATTTCTTACGCGGTTAATAACCTTTTAAAATATATACAAATTAAAAGTAATCTATACGTTATCGTTCCTACACTTGGGTAGAAGAGATACAGGCAATTAAGGTACACTTTTTTTACCTAGCTTTCGTCTTTTGTTTGGCAAACAACGAAAAATAAATGTTTGTTTTAGTTCCATCTAACGATATTTTGTCAACAGTCTACCACTACAAATTAATGCATATAATACACAGGTACACCTATACGAATCACGTACCTACAAAATGTATGTTAAACTGCAAATGCAATAATATGTTAAACTGCCAAACACATTTCAAGGGGATAAATAATAATGTACACATAAAGTTAGATCGTTTGTAATTTGTATTATTTACTTGATGATTTTATATTATAACACATACTTACGAAAGCGTCCATCTGTTTAAAAAATCTATATATGTAAACCTGATTATTTTGAAAAAATCGTGTTGCTGTATAGATCATAATTTTGCCAAATAACAAGTTTATAAATGGACATATTATTATTGTGTATTTTTAATATTGGTATTTCATTACGCTTATGTACATTATTATTATACTGTCTACACTCTATATTATTATCTCGTGTAGGAACACTAGGAACCAGTGGCGTCAAAGTTATTTTTTCAAGTGCAGCATAGCATTTTTAAACCGCCCCAATAAAAATCTCTCATCTACAGAGTTCTGAGATAAAATACACGTTAGGTAGGTACGTCTAAGTATGGTAAGTATATTATGTAATTATTTTTATCATCCAAATAGGTAATGAATTATGCATTCAATCACGAATCAATCCTTTCCTCCCTTGATTAGGAAATAACTTTTAAAACTCAAAATACTAGTTAATAAATTGTGATTGACGTTTTGACTTCTGTCACACCTGGAGAACATATAGCACTCGGTAAACTTGAATATAATATCATTAACATAATATTATTATCCACAGAGAAAGTATAATAATATTATATGATCTCAGTTTTACACTTGTGCGGCGTGTAGGAATTCGTATATTATTATAGTTCATTTTTATTACACGCTTGTGGTAACTTACACATACCGTTTTTTGGCTTTAGTAATGTTTTAATTACTAGGGTCACGTATATATATATATATTATAAGAATTCACTATTCCCCATTTTAAATATTGACAGCCGTTTATTGTGACCTGCAGTCGTTTTGTGATCGTTGTCATTATCATTTCAAATACTGCGGTCAATAATTTTTAATCGTTTGTTCAATTATACAAACGAGGCTTTTGTAATAGAATTATAATGTAATGGAAAATACACAATATACATTACTTGTAGAACATGCTATACGCATAAATGAAAACAATATTAAACCTACACTTACCCAAACAATTACACGACTTCTAAAAGTTTTCACTGCGACAAATAATACTCGTGCACACATTGCACTGTCCAGATGTAATTTTGAACATTGAAAAAGTAACAAAATAAAATAGAAAAATTATATTTTCCTATGTGTAGGAATTTGACTGAAAAAAAAATTAAAACTTTTTAAATACTTATTTGATCTTCTGCCGTGTAGGATTTAATAGGTAGGTATTTCGCATATAATTATACATGCTTTTCTTTATACGCAATGTAGCTATTCTTATTACCCGACTACGGAGGGTTATAATGTCTTAAGTATAAAGTATGTATACATTTCTTTGTAGATCCTAAACTAACACATAGATCGATTTCCTCAAATGATAGGTGTCTATAAAAATTCGTTAGAAACCTGTGAATGTTTTCAGCTATTTTTTTTATAAAAGACCAAATATCCTATCGGCTTTTAATATAACCCACTTCCTGTCATAGGCGTACCTAGATCTCTAGACCCAAATTATGGTGGGGCAAAGTGTAGGTATATACACTTATGTGTAGTATAAAAAAATAAATCCCATCCCTTAAATTATATATTTTAATGTACATTTTATCGTTATGGGAGGGGAAAATGCCCTGTTGCCCCCCCCCCTCAAATACGCCCTTGCTTCCTGTTGTCTTAACAAACTAAGATTTGGCACACAGCTTCGTTTGTAATGATGATTTATCACTGCAAGTAAGGAAAATCAATTTAGTACATTCAACAGATACAAATAAAATAGGAACTTGTTTTGATTTTTTATTTTTTCAGTAATCTAGGTTTAGTTTTTTCATTTTTCTCCATTGATCATTTATCGAACGATCACTCTGTATGACGTATTATTATAATATTATATAGGTAAGTAACGGCGTACGACGTACGCACTAAAACTGTCTTTTCCCCTTCCCTCCAAAAGACCCCTTCCTTATAAGTCATTACTCTTTACCGTGACATTATAGAAAGCCTACACTGCGCAATTTATAGTAATGCGCACTCAATATTTATATTGCCGTAAAGACGTAAACGCCTATAATCTCCATCGGTATGTATGATGTACATATTATAGAGATCCAATTTAAACTGTATACAATTTTATATCATACGTTATATAAATTATTGACTTAATAATATTATATATATTAAATTACATTTATTTTATACCTATACATTATAATTTATTTAAAATTTTTGCAAATTTATTCTTGCCATTTTTTTTTTTTTTCCTTTATGGATAGCGTTTTTGAAATAAAAACAAGTTTATTCTGCCCCACAATATAACGTCAACTCTAATAATTTTTAGCGCGATAATAACGGTTGCCAAAATACAAAATGCATTTTTCATTTGCAGGTATAATAAAGCTCTAACTTATTCTATTTGAACGATCGATAAAGAACAAAAACAATCTTTGTAATCAAATAAAACTTGAGTTTAGAAAAAGAAAGGTTCCAAACGAATAGGTTTTTTTCATTTCGTCATAATGAAAAAAACACTATAATGCTGTCCGCGTAGTTCCCCACGAGAATAAAAAGGTTCTATTTAAATCGTACTGCAGACTTCATTTTAAAACAAAAAAATTCTAAACCATAAAATATCTTGTAAACGAGATATTTTATGGCTTTGAATAAAAATATTTCACATACAGGTACACGGAAACTCTTTTCATTATTTTCAATAAAGTTTTATCATTTATTAATTATTACTAAAAAAAAAAAAAAAATCGGCTAATATATGATTATAAGTATTACAAGTTATAAAAGTTAGAGAAAAATTGTGAATCGAGATTATAGCGTGTTATTGCAGTAGTATAGTACACTTGTAAGTCGTACTTATAATATTTTAAAAATGTTTGGCCAGCGGGAAAACATTTAATATTTCAATTTAAACACAAAACCCCGGATCAGTATAGTTTGGTATGTTCTAAGTCACCCATAATCCCTTAAAATCCCGGATGCTGGATTTTGAATCTGTTTAAATCTCATATACAGATCATGTATTGGCTCTAAAAAACTTTTTAATCATTTACATTTGGTTCAGCCCGCTCATTCTATCCTTAGATTGTATTGTATAAATGAAATTTGACGGGCAGAGGTGAGATCGCGTAAGAGGATTGTAATATGCGTGGGCGGAACCGAATGTATTTGATTAAAAAGTTTTTTTAGTATACAACGATCTGCAGTGGATGAGATTTAAATAGATTCAAAATCCAGCATCCGGGATTTTGGGTGGCTTAGAAAACTGCACACTACTAATTATTTGCCTCTCAAAAATTTTAGTTTATTAGATCTTCAAATTGTGCATCTTACTCGACCTAACAATATCCGTAAGTACCTACATTATAATGTATACGCACATTGTCCCGTCGTTTTATCGCCACGTTTGGACGATGCAGCGTTTTGCAAACGCACTTTTGGAGGATCGCCTTCAGCGCGGGCAGCACCATCGTCACGTGCGGTGTACAAAGTCGCTCGTTGTCGTCGTCTGTTCTACAGAAAATTATTTCTTTTAAATTATTTTTTAACTCGCGACGATTTTTATTCTTTTCATGATTAGCGTACGGTTGCAGCACGGACGAAAATTATTATCGTACTCAACAACGGGTAGTAAAATCGGACAGCACTGCGGCACCTACGTACGGAATTGCGACCGAACTCGTAGTGTTATGCTGGTACCGTTCTGATTTTTTGTGTTTTTTTTTTTTTTTTTGCAGCACAGGTTCGCGTCAAGTACGAGTCGCGAAATCTAAAAAACTCAGAACCAAACGCGATTTCCGTCGACCGTGTCGCGCGTTATTTGGAACGATCCTGTACCGCGACTGCAGCGTGCAAACCGTACGAACGCACGGACTACGGAGTGTACCTACGTGTACTTATGGGTATGCAACAGTAGTTTTTTTTTATTTTTTTTTTTTAATTAATTTAATATCTAATATTATGTACACGAGGTAGGTGTACGGTGTTTATTACGGCGTCTGTGTAAGTATTTTGGATGAAAGTCACGTTTGATCAAAAAATTAAATTTTTTCCACCGTGCAGATAAGCGCTGTTGCAGTGTTTTCGTGTTGAGAGTAAACAAAATTAATTTTAAATTTTAGTCGTTTTAATATATACATACCTAATGAACCTGTAATAAAAAAGTTTTTTTTAATTTACTTAGTTTGGTCAAGTATGCAGAACACTTAATTTGCATTTTGCAATAATACAAGCTTACAAGTTTCAACGTTTGTATATCAGTGTTGGTTTTTGGAATTTCAAGTTGGTATTTACCTAAACGCGATTTATTATAAGTGTCTACTTGCTCGATTTCTTTAACGACGCGTGTACTTACCAACAATTTTTAAAATTTTTCTATAATTCTAATAATGATTTGTAAATTCTATGCGGACAGTGCTTTTTGTTTTTACAATTATGTTCATTTTGCTCATGATGTAAACACTTTTTCGGGTGGAAGGAGTATTCACGATAAGTATGCCTCATACCTATTCCCATTGATTATACATACTCGTATACTCTGTATATATATAATCAAAGCTATTACATATAGCCATATAGGTCTTGTTTGATCCTATGAATATGGAGTATGGTTGATGTTTTTTTTTTCAACAATTGATTATTTTTTAAATCATAATATTATTATGTTATTGGTTTATAAAATAGTCAAATTGCGTTTGTGTGCAGGGCAAAAGGGAACCCGTTCGCAAATGTTTTGACCGTATTTAACCGATAGTTTTGAGTGTTTGAAAAGTGTGGGTTTTCGCACTTATTATATATTCCCTAGAACCTTTAATTTTCAGTTTTATAGCATAAACGTGTAAGTAGTTGAATATTTACGAAAATTTGTTTACAAAGATTTTGGTTTACCTACCTTGCGTTTTTATATAATTATTTTGACATATTTATAACACCTCTAAAACTTTTGTGTAGGCTTTGTTTAATAAGTCACGTATTGTTTTCATGTTAAAGACTTAAAACTTTTTACACAAGTCTTAAAACATATTTCCTATATATTTATCGCATTGTTATTGTTTTGTTATTTTGTTGTCTATAATTCTTCCAAAAATTAGTCAAAAAAATTTAAATTTTTACACATTATTAAAATAGACAAGTTATGAAATATATAGTTAACAAAAAATTTGATCCAAATTTATAGCGTAAAAAACTTTTTGAGCGTTTGACTCGATCTACTCGCTCAGAATTATATTTTTTGTAAACAACCCATTACTTATAAATTTTATAATCAAACTACATCCATCCAAAACCATCAAAATTATGATCTACTCCAACAACCCACCCGACCTATTATTTTTCTTCTTTTTTTATTTATATAGAGCATGATAATTCCAATTTTTTAAAGGAATAATGTGTTTGTATTAAAAAATAATCTTGGCTGTTGATGATTATTAATTGTGAAGTGTGGAGTGTCGGCTCATTTCTACAATATGAATTGAATACGATTTAGTTCCAAAATGTAGCTACATGCTTATTAGGTACATTCAGTAAGTTTATCTATGAAAGAAAATATGAATCAATGAACAAAACAATTGTCAGTTAAGTTTTTAAATTTAACTGCCTGATTTCGTAAAATTTTTATAAAAAAATCAAAAACATTTAAAATAAAGAATCATTTACCGTTTGATAAATATTCCACTTTTAACAACATATATTTCTATACAATTTTAAATAAAATTGTCCTTTGAAATTCAAAAATTTTTTTTATCATACAATGATAAATATGTGTAATACTGTAACACGCATATATGTAATAAGTATTGTATTTCATTTCAGTAAGAAAATTGTATGAAAAAATATTAATGTCTTATATATTTAGGCATTTCACACATTTTATGTAATTAGTCAGACAGTTTGACTATAAGATTGACGTAAATGTCTATCTGAATAAAAGAAAAAAAAAATTCTAATGAATTATTACTGCTCTATTTTATATATTTTTTAGTAAACTTATTGTTTAATAATATTTTAACATAATCATCAAAATATTTCTTAATTGCCTTATAAATCAAGTTGGTAAATAAATTGGTATTTATTATGAGTATTATGACAATAGCTAGGCAAGTATAGAAACTTATAAATTTATGGATGTTTTTAAATTTTTTTGATACGACAAAAAGGATAAAATTCCACTGATAAATAATATCACTGGATAATACTTATAATCTTCAGTAATATAATCACATGTACACGAGTCTCTAAAAAATAAGATAAAATCTATCTAAACCTTCTGAGAGACTATGACATTATGATACTAATGATAAAAGATTAACTCAATTTAATTAATAAAATGTATACAATTAAGCACCTGTAATAATTTTATATTATTTTGTTTTAAAATTTAAGGAAACTTAGTAAAAGTTTCAAATCCCAAACCTAAAAAAGTACCTGAAATTTAAATAAAAATGAATTTTTAAGAGTTTTTTTTTGCGGAAGATGGACATGAGATAAGTATAAAATTCATTATATTATGTACCTACGATAAAACAACAACAGTTTTTTTAAATGTTGCAAGTATTAATTTTTAGGAAAGTTTGTCAAAGTTTAGGAGCTTAAATAAGTACTTAAAGAGCACTAATGAATATTGGGGTCACAGTAGATTATAATCTACTTAATTAGACTGATCTATTTAGTGCTCAAAAATGTCTCTGATATCTAACATCTGTATTTTGTAATACTCATTTACCTTATTCCTTTATTTTGAGGTTTGGGAATTAATTATAAATTATATTTGCGTTAACTATACAGAGTCAAGTATAACTACTTTATTCTGATTATTATACTAACTTGTTTGTAATTTTTAAAATTAAATATGCATGCTTGTCACTCAAAATATTGTTGGAAACAAAATGTTTTTTGAAACAAAACCAATTTGTTGCAATTAGAAGTAATTTTATTTTATATTTTATATTAGTAGAAAGTTACAACATATTTATGTTGTTGTTTTTATTCAAGGTCAATAGGCTCCAACAACTGAGGTCATTAGCTTATAGTTCCAACGTATTTTATTCAACTGTTACTTTTAGATGGTTACTATGTAATGAATTAGATATAATTCAATTGATGAAAAAAAAAAAATAATCAGATATATTGTCTAATTTTGAGATGAAATTATCAAAGTTTAAATACTTATTACGTAATCAACTGTTCTTCGAATATTAAAATTAAGCATTTTCAGTAATTTTTTAAAATAATCACTAATAATATGTAGGTATTTTTATTAAAATTAAAAACATAAAAAAAATGTTATCATCTTGTTTATTCATTTTATGTTTTATTAAGTAGAACTCAAACTTAACAATTTTTATTTCTAATCGTACTACTATAGGTAGTATCTATTAATATTGAATATAATTAATATCACATATTAATTTTAACGTGATTTATACGTTATTAGTTTACAGTTTATAGTTTACGTTTATGTAAATAACTATAATTGATTATTTATAATTAACCGTAATACACAGAAAATATAACTAAAAAATTGATGGTTTATCCACAGTGAAAATCGGTTTGAAAATAAAAAATTAAAAATATAAAAACACCGTTTTGCTAACGTGTAAACTGTTGAATGATTTCGTGGAGGTATTTGGTATTATAGGAAGAAAGAAAGAGAGAAAGAAAGAAATTATCTGGCATGACCATAAGCCACGCGTGCGACGTGCAAACAAAAGGAGCTGCATGTTTTATAGTAGCAGCAATCTTGTCTTCTTTATACATATGTTTCTATGTATTTTTTTTTTTTTTTTCAATCCGAAGATTGGTTTTTAAGTTTCTATATTATCGTCTCTTATTACCCGAGGCGCCAGCTGTTTTGTTTTTTTTTAATCATAAAAATAAAAACAAACTGCAGGGGTGGACTGCGCGGAGTGCCAAAACGAAACTGCACCCCGGGTCTTCATCGCCATATTTATGTTTTGATCCTCAATTTATATGGTTTTTGTAAGTATATATGCCCTTCATTATGTCTTTAAGTACCTCTAAAATTGTCAGTCCGCCCCTGAACCGAAGTAATTATAATATAATAGTAGTTATTATTTGTATTAGTTACCTAACCAAAAATAAAATAGATGATAAAAAACGATCATACTAAGTGTTAATATAAATCGTTTTGACATGTCAAGATGTTTAATTCTTCTGTTTTCAACAGATTTATTATGTTTGTCCTTATTGTACTAATGTACACAATTCCAAATAAAATTCCAAATTAATCGGCGATTTTCAATTTAAATTATTTTCGTACAGCTCAAGATGCGTTTTTGAACAATTGGAGATTGCACATTGGAGATTTTCCACTAACCGTAACGAAAAACATTTAAGATTTGGTTATATGTATATATTGAATTAACCAATTAATAAAACATTGACCGCACAAATATTTTCTCATCTATACGTACCTACGTTATAATTGTTACCTAAAACCATTATATTTTTGATTATTTTAAAATATACTCACCTATTGTACTTACGCGCAACTGTGTTTACAGGTTTACTGTGCAACTGTGTCAAATGTAAATATAGTGTGCTCGTAAGCTCCCGCCGTCGAGTTCCTCTCATTAATTGCACCTAATACCTATAAATTTTGACAAACGCCATATTTTTTCGTCATAAAATGAGTTTAACTTGTATTAATATACATGATAAATTAAAAATATGTGCAGACTATAGGGCAAAGGTGTTAAACAAACAACGTCGGCATCTTACTGGATAGGCAAACGGTTCAAATAATAATATAGCTCTACCTGTTTATTTTTTAGTAAATATAAGTATTAGTAGGTATGATATAAATTAAAATAATGAGTAAATAATCTGGGGACAACGAAATCAGAATTGAACAAACGTTATAGTACTTATAGTCAATTACTGGATAATATTGTAATATAGGTAATTTTATTGTTGCTTGATTATAATAATCTGTAAAAGGAATTACATCTTAAGGGTCAAGAGAGTAGTTGAGGTCGTCTCACACTCTCACATAAAATATATTCTACACAACTTCTTACTGTAATAACATTATTTTTGTCCTAAATGATAGAGATGGATGATAAACAAAATTGTATACGACGTACTAACGTTGTTACCGAAATATTATGCTGATCAGGTAAATTATATAAATGTGTACACAGCCTAGACGTCATCAAAATTATGAGCAATAAAATAATTACCACAGGTCAGTAGGTACTCGTTACTTAACTAAATTAAAATAATATTCAATTTTTCATGTTTGCATCAGTGTTGATACTTTTGTTTCAATTTATCGAATAAAACGTGACCGTGGGGCGAGGTTACACAGAAATAGTATGTGTTCTGAGACTAATCATCGCGTACATCCAAAACTATATAGCTAGAGACCTCCAGTTTTTTTGAAAAATCATAATACTTTCATTAATTATGAGGCTAAAAGGCTTTTTGAACTGTATACTGAAAAACGGCCGGCACTCGAGCCTCGGCATTCTTCTAATTATATTTATAATATGGGGGGTGGGCTTTCAGCCTCGAGATAAATTTTCGTTGCACCCCAAGATTTAAGACGAATGTGCGCCTGTATGTACAGGGTTCCACCAAGAAAGGATTTTACACAATTTTTTTTTTTAAGGCTCAAAAATGAGCAAAAAAAGTAAATTTATAACTACAATAATCATCATCACAGTTAGCTTATAAGCAAAATAATGTATATAACTTAATATTTAATATGAACATAATATTTATAAACTTCGACGTATAACAGCAAGCAATAATTTGTGTTCTATTTTAAAATTTAATAGATACATCCCCGACCACGATCCATCCGAAATTATAGTATTATAATGTTGACAATATCCCCGGGTTCCGGTCAATCTCAACATTGGTTGCAGATTACGTTTGTTAATTTTTGACAGATCAACAATAATTTCAATTTGTTTTTTAATCACACGTTTGTATCTATTTTTAAGAAATCAAAAAATACAATTTTCCACTGTATATTTACGAATTTTTAAAATTCCATTATTTTCTGGCCGTTTAAAGATCGCTCGCTTGTACATAGGTACACCTATAACCACTACCTACAATAGTTATTATTGCATACCTACCTACCTACTATTTCATTTCGTACATTTATCATACACACTCTAATACGTTTCGTATTACACAAAGTGTGTCGTCAGAAGAGGACGTCAGACGTGTGTTTTCACTGTGTAAAACAACGTTTGGTTTTATGCGCGTGCCACGCTTTACATATTTATCCTAGAAATATGGTTTTATAGCATCAAAAAAAAAAAAAAAAACTCAGAACGAATAAACCGTGCTTTGTCGAAGAGTTTTTTAATTTTTTTTTTTTTATAATTGGTTCTAATTCAACCATATATGGAAAATAAAATACAATTTTTTTTTTTTTTTTATAAATATTCATTTTAGGCATTGGTCATATAATATAATAACGCGCACGTTTGGCGTCTACAGTTTTCGTAGTCACTGGATTACGAAATCGTATCGATTTTAATGCGTCGCGTTTGAAAATTTTCTTAAAAAAAAAAAAACACGATCCCTCTTCTCGCATCACGTCAAACGGACACGCGGGATACTAACAATGGTAATAATTTGCTCGTGTAAAACGCAACAAAATATGATAACGTTAAAATGCGTCCGTATTACACTGTGCTGCGCGCGCGGGTCCGCCGCACGCGGGTCGTTGCGTTCGCGACGCGCGGAATGCCATTCATCCGTAGGGCCGGAAAACCGAACCGGATGGCAGCCTCGCCGACGAACGGTGCCGGCGATCCGCGGCCGGCCCGTCGTCGGGAGTGTGTGCGGCGGCGTACCTACACACGCATTCCACAGCATCCGGCGGACGACCGCCGCCGCCGACGCCGCCGCCGCCGCCGACGTTCCCGAAGTAGACGCCGCAAATCGACCCGCGGAATACGCCCTACAGACGACTTTGTCTAGACGTCTTGTCGTGTACGCGGATGCGACGACCTACACGAGTAACGAAAATAGATTACGTTATATTAAAAGGCCTAACCGTCGCTGTCTGTCTCTCTCTCTCTCGCTCGTTTGACGACACTGCGCTCCGAACGCATAGGTGTATAGGTATTGTAACACGCGAGCTTGTATTACGTAGATTCCGAGTGTAACGAAAAACGTTAATAAAATTGGTCTTTACGCGTGTTTTTTCTTTTATCACTATAATATGTATTATCTCGCACGATAACTTCTTCAATAATGCTCCGCTTTTGAACGCCAGTACCTAACGGGCTCTAACGATAGGTATACGGGGACAGATGGTAATTTGAGGGGGGTCATAGACTATGTATACAATTGAAAAATAGTTACGATAAAAAAATTAACGAAAAAACGTTGAAAATTACGGCAAACACGTGTTTTTGACGTAATCGATTTAGATTTTTGGCCACACTAGTGATCGGAACAAGCTGAAACTTTCGCATAGGTACTATGAAAATAATAATTGGTAAGGTACATGCAGTAGTGATACGAATTCCAAGAACGTATTTCGACAACTTTTGAACAAATTAAAAAACATCGAGATTTTCATTTTTTTTTTTTTAAAAACTTGTGTTTGTTAAAAATTTTTATTTTCCACAAAAAGTTTTAAAAATTACGTTTACTACGTTCCCAGCAGGTATTATTACATATTATGCTACTATAAAAAAAATAGAAAATTGTAATAATTCCGTAGTCACAATTTTTATATTTAGTTGTTTAAAAATGGAAAATTTTCAAAAATTCTTAACACACAAATTAGATAATATCTATACATATTATGTCACGTAAAACAAAATTTTCTATCTGAATAAAAAAATTTCAAAAAAATCCGCTCGGAAGATTCCGAAAGCGTATAAAAAAAGTATTGAAAACCGGTGTTATTTTGATTATAACAATGAAATTACGCGCTGTTGTGCAATTCATACAAAAAAACGTAACGACTCTTCAAAAAATAACGGTCCAAATGGTTTGTAATTTTCCCACGTTATTTAAATTAATAAAAACTAAGCTAAGCTTTGTGACTAATGTCTTTATTTATCTATTCTCTCTATTGTGCTATTCGAGTCACTCAGAATCGTTATTTTCGTAAGCAATTTTCGCTTACAGATTTAATGCACAACTTCTGTACAAACATTCAAAAACACGTGACCCACGCGACCTAAAGTGATTCCGGCTTTTTTTTTTTTATCCATCAACACATTGATATGATCACGATTCGATAAATAGGTAATTTAAACTTACAACGCATCACTTATAGTGAAATGTACGCGCAAAGGCCGTTATATAGCATCGTATAGGCGCAATTATTAAGGTTTCTTTTTTTTTTTTGGGGGGGGCTAAAATCTTTTTGAGACCACAAATACGGCAAGGTTTCACCCCCCCGCACCCGTTAAAAATAATTATTTAAAGAACCACCAAAAATAAAAAAACGAACCGATTAAATTCTAATTTTTTTTTTAGATTTGTACTCTTTTTTTCGAATAACGTGCACCTTATTAAAAAAAAAATAAGGTCGAATAAGGGGCTTAATGAGTAAATGATTATTTAAATTGTAGCTTGTCGTTAAATAATTTGGGTGGGCCAAGCCCGCCACCTAATCGCGCTTATGAAACAATGATTAATACAGACGTGTATAATTACGCAATATTATTCATATCTACGCGCACGCGTGCCAGATATTTTTCATTTATTTACGGAACGAACCCTACAAACGCTAAAGAAAATAAAAAATTTCAAAGTAATATCGTAAACTTGTTGGTAATTTTACTCGTGCGTAATTGGGTAGGTATCCAAAAACAGTTGTTACCTAGTGGCGATTATTCTGGATAATTTATTTGTTCTTTTTTAATTTTTCCAAAAAAAAAAAACACCGAAACAATTTCGTTAATATTTTTGTACATGTACCTCAGTATCAAATAAAAAACATCAAAATCGATTGAAAATTGGCGGTATAATCGATGAACATATACATAAAAAAAAAAAAAATACCCAAAGTCGAACGTAGAACCTCCTCTTTTTCGAAGTCTGTTAAAAACGGTCACATGCCGTGACAGAGATTTTCGCATTTATAAGCGCAACGCTCTCAATCGAGCCGCATACCACGCCGTTACAATAATACGCGATCGCGATTCACGGCAAAAGGGGTAGGTGTGTAACGCGTGTTTCGTATGACCATGTACGCGCTGCGTTGTGGAAGAGAAAAATGAAAATAATTATTCTGTTGCGCCTCCACGGACCGGGCGCCGATTGGTCGCGATTTCGTGATTTTCGTATTAAACATTTTTTTCTTCAAATTACTACTGGTCCAATCATTTTTAGGAAAATTAGTAAATTTGTGCCTAAATTTGATGGTGCCAATGATTCTTTTTCTTTTCAAATTGGAACCAAATTAAAATAATTTTCGTCATGAAGAGCACGGGAAATCTATCTTACCGGAAATTATCATACGCACTGTTGGTCTTTAATTTTTTAATCAGAAAAACAAATTCAAAATTTGAAATTTTTACATGTTTCTTAATGCACTGACACATTGTCACAACTTTTGATATTCTTTTTCTTAAAAAAAGTCGTCGGAGTTTTTGAATGGCTACTTTTTAAAAATTTGTTATTACAAGTTCTTAGAAAAACAAAGTTATTGACAAAAAGCTCAACGTCGGTATATTCCGAGTACATAACCAAAGGCACTGGTTTTCAGATTTTTTAATTTAGTCTAAAGCGGGCGTGCACAGAATTACACAATAATGAAATGAGTTATTTTCTCTTACATTTCTAAATTGTTGACAGACATTATCAGTTTTGTCCACAGATTTAGAGTTCCAAACATCGTATAGAACACTGTGTAATACTAGTGAATTTGTTAACTGAGTTGGTCTCCCTGAATTTTTTCACGTCTGGTAATGAGTGAGCCTTAATTATTAGTTATCTCCAAGGTCTTAAAAAAAATTTTCTCTAAATTAAGTCGTAATTGTAATCTTAATATTTTTAGTTAATTATTTACAGACTATATTTTTAGGAAAATCAACAATTAAAATTATGAAACGTACAGGAAACGAGTTCTACAACTAAAAATATAAAAATAAATTATCCAGAAAATTTAATTTATTTAATCTTTTTTAATAATAAAAATGAAAAATAGATAGAATTTTTGGTAAGATATTTAAAACTTTCAAGGAGATCGGAAGAGATGATATTTTTCTCCATCTATCACACACAAACTATAGAAATTTAGACTGTTTTATTCCCAGTGTACCGATTGATCTATTAATGCGATAAGAATTCTGAAAACTGATTGGAATATATTATGATGTTTACTCTGGACTTTCACATATTTAAATTTTACTGTCCTAAATTTTTAAAAATTAAAAATTCGATTTGTAAAAATTTAGTGTACAAAATAAAAAATGTGGAGAGTCAATCCAAAGTAGACGTCATAACAAATTTAAATCTGTTTTCAGCACTCTTATTGCATAAATAACTACGTTGGAAATAAAAACTGTTTAAATTCCTATAATTTTCGTGTAATAGATAGACCCTTACAAAAATGTAAAATACAATAATTTTCAACTAGGTTAAAGTAAGTAATAAGTAAATACAATTCTGTAAAATGTCAAGAAGAATAAAGAAAAGACACCAACTTGTTTTGTCTAGAACAGTATAGACATTATTTATTGATAAAAATAATTAGATTGTCTAATTGAATAGTTGAAATGTATAATTTTTAAATAATAAAAAAAAAATAAATACATTTTGACCGATGTTTTTAAACAAATTGTCAATATTATAGATAAGTATTAAATATTACTAAAATTAATCTAACTGAAGGATATGGACTCAAATAAGTACAATATTTTGATATTTTTAGTTCAAAAAATATATTATCAATGCTTAATAATTACTTAGGACAAAATCAATATTTACAAGCAAAAATAATTAAAATATTTAACAATAACAATAACTTCAAATTAATTAATTATACTTTTACAACTACTAATACTTCCTTTGAAATTCTTGCTTGTAAAACAATACTTATATTTTTGAATTAATAGTTTCAACACACCAAGTAATGGGATTTATCCAAAACATAACTTTTAAATGCCAACAAAATTTGAGCTATACTGTGATATTTAAAGTGGGCATAGGCCAGACTAGAAATACGAGCAATATGTGATGAGTTTTAATAAGATCTAATCATGGGTGGTACCGATTGTACTTCTTTATCGTCCAACGTGTGATCGATTACAGGTCTATACGTTAACTTGATCTAAAAAATTAAAAATGGTAATTACTAATTACATTTGTATAAACACAGAGTTAATTTACCTCTCCTGAATCAGGATTGATGTGTGCAAGTGTGTGCTTTCTCCAGTGTTGTTCCATTGGTTTTTTGGTTTGTCCTTCCAATGGTTTTTTGTAATCAAATTCGTCAATACGATCCTAAGAAATAAAACAATTAATCAAAATAAAAAAAATAATAATAATAATAAACTTTAGGGTATGTTTATGAATAACTTACTTGGAAATCATCTCGCGCATGGGCACCTCTTGATTCTTTTCGTTCAGCAGCTGACACAATGGTTTGTTGTGCAGTAATCAATAAGTTTTGTAATTCTAAAGACTCCACTAAATCTGAGTTCCAAACCATTGATCGATCATTAATCTAAAAAACCAAAGTATAAATTTATACTATTTATAGTTTATACAAAATCTGTATAAAATATGTTAGTATAATATTATGAGATATAATATAATACATGCAAATTTTTAGGTTATTATAGTGATTTTATAATACAAAATTAGATGAAGCTTACAATTCTATTTTAAAATGTAACATTCGGTATATTAAAGGTATTAAACGAAAAGTAATTTGTTTTTTCCTACTATCCTATCGATCTCAATGTTTTTTAGCCAGATATGTAATATAATTGATGTAACACTTCTAATTGGTATTTTTCCATACAGAGAATTATATTTTTTATTTAATATTTGTGCTTATACACTCTTTTGTTTATTCACAACAGTAATTTTTGTATTTTTTCTTTTGTTTTTATTTACTGTTCAGTATTTTTGGTGAATGGTAAATAAATATTGGATAAAAAAAAAAAAAAAAAAAAATGAGCTTTTATAAGTACATGTGATTGAACAGACTTAAAATGTCATTTTACCTCAGTTACAAATATCTGTGAAGATTTAAAAACACTTACAGATGTGGCCAAAAACATAACCATGGCACATATTTGCACATATTTTCAAGAAGACTTCATAAAAATATTTAATATACTAATGACTGGATCTAATACAAAGTTAATACTGATAGTAACCTTGATATCCTTGAGCTTTGAATAGACTCCTTGCATTTTTTTACATCCTTCTTCTAAAGTGGTGCCAGTTCTGAAAACAGCAGCATACAGTTGCATATTTTTTTGCATATCTAAACGTAAATCTGCAGTAGGTACTGTTCCATTATTAAAACGTAATTTGTCAATGTTGGCAATGGATTCTTCTCCAGCATTCTATAGCAATAAATTATACAATAATTTTTTCTTAGAACTTATACTTTATACATTGTATCTAATGTTATGTTACTTTATGCCTTACATCAGAAATTTGGGGTATTTTATCGCCTGGTTTATTACAGTTAGCAATATCTAAAGCACAGGAACGTCCAAATACTACTAATTCAAGTAATGAATTAGCTCCAAGACGATTGGCTCCATGAACAGAAGTACACGCAGCTTCACCACAAGCATACAATCCAGGAACTACTTTATCCTCTCCATTCTTAGGATTAATTACCTAATAAAAATTAACTATTATTTATTGTATGTGATAAAAGTAAGGTTAGCTTTATATAAAATTGAATTAAGGAAAAAAAAAAATTATCCAAATAGTATAATAACTAGGAGACAAATGATGTACTGAGTTAAAGGATAATAGTATTTCCAACTTTTGAGAATACTATAGGGCATAGGCATTAAGCACACATATTGAGTAGGTATGTAGCACACAAAGATGCATGATATACTGAATGCAAGCCAAATAAACAAACAATATTTCAAAGTAAAACAAAACTTCAATTTTTTTTTTGTAATTTAATCTAGTTGGCAGATGTGGCTAAAGAATATTAAGCACACACACCTTGTATTGATTATAAGGAAACATTAGTCATAAACCATAAATGTTTAATTATAGGTAGCTGTTATTATTAAAAGTAACAACATTAAAAATAATTTTAAATATTAGCTAACCACAAGAAATAGGTGATTTTTGTATGACACTGTACTTGTCAGTGTGAGATGGAGTTAATAACATTGACTTTGTGAAGGTGTTCTTTATGTCCCAATAGAGCAGTGAACATTAAGACCGCGTCTACTATATATGACAATTTCATGAAAAATCAAAAAAGGGAAGTCAACGATGCGGCCCTATATCCATTTTGACCCCACTTCAATACTAAACAGCCAATGTTTAACGTTTGATTGGTTCTGTAACTTTTAAGTTCTTGGCTCTTCTCAAAGTTGTTGAAATGGTGCGGGAATCAACTTTGGGTGGTTATCACTGACTCTCATTTTTTTAAGAAACTTTCATACACAGTTTAAAACGCCTACTGTTTCATTAGGACATCCCTTAGCACACTTTTACAAAGTCAACGCTATTAACTCCTTCCCCTTTTCCACCTCAAAGTGTCAAGTAAAGGGCTATCAAAAAATTTTCTATTCATTACCGTTACCCTGTATTTATAGAAGTTTGGTACCTATTGAGTATTTATTGTAATTCATTTTAAGTTTTACCTTTTTATCAAAAAAAAAAAAAAATTAAAAACATTTGTTATTAACTTTTTTACTTCTCTTAATATATACACTAAAATTACTTAAAATGTTGAGTGTTTAATTTAATTTAAAATTTTACCTGTCCTCTGTAATTAGTGGGTATTCCACCCATATTGTAATGGACAGTAGGTAATACTGGAATAGGTTCTTTAGTGACATCAACTCCAGCAAAAATCATAGCAGTTTCTGAAATACCAGGAAGTCTAGCATGAAGTTGTTCAGCGGGTAAGTGATGTAATTGGAGGTACACATGATCTTTTTCTGGACCACATCCTCTAAAAAAATTTAAAATTGGATTTAAAACTCACTAATTCATATTAGTTGTTACATTTGAAATAATTATTTTATAAATATAAAAAACCAATTTCACTATTCACACTAAATAGAATATCACAAACAATCAGGATATCACAAAGTTATTCAATGTAAATTAATACTTAGTGCTTACCAATAAAATCATACCTAACTGCTAAATATTATAATACAATATTACATAGAATACTATTACTTTATTATAATTTAAAATAATATTGAAACAACCATTTTGGGCTGTTACAATGATTGCAAATTGAACTTAAATAACTCAATTTAACAATGATACTCTTCAATATAATATATTCAATTGTTTAGTTTACACAAAGGAGTACGATTTTAAAATAGTTTTACTTTAAAATGTTTTTTTTTTATTTAATTTTAGTCCCCCATTAAACATAGCTATAAAGGGAACAAAAATGTTGATACACTTTACACTTCACAAACATTAAACACTCATGAATTCTAATTTATTAAAACATGCAAAATATGTATTGTAATGTTTTATGCATTAAAAATAACCTATGTACCTTCCTTCCATAATTTCAATAGTCATCGACCTTGACACAACGTCTCTTGATGCTAGTTCTTTTGCATTAGGTGCATATTTTTCCATAAATCTTTCACCTAAACCGTTAATTAAATATCCTCCTTCACCACGACAACCCTCTGTCATTAAACATCCAGCACCGTAGATACCGGTAGGGTGAAATTGTACAAATTCCATATCTTGCATTGGAATCCCAGCACGAGACGCCAAAGCTTGGCCATCACCAGTACATGTATGTGCAGCTGTACATGAAAAATAGGCTCTAGCATAACCACCAGTAGCTAAAACCTTAAAATAAAATAAATAATTTCATTGCATAATAACTAAAATAAATTTTGTTTAAAAGCCGTTAATTGTATATGTATCACTGAGTAAGACTCTATTCTCACAATTTACAAAACATACATAATTACAATAACAGGCATAGTATTATAAAAATTTGAGAATGTATGGTGTGTCTTTACAATATAAAGGTTCTCAACTGGCTAACCAAAACTATATAAATTTAAGAAAATAAAATATTTGCAAACATGGGAGTAAATGTATACATTTAATAATCACATTATTATAATATTCTAAATGGTTTAATATACAATTAACTCAGTTTTATTATTTCAAAATGTTTTCATTATAAACTAATGTCACAAATTTAAAAACTCAATAGCTTGGCAAAACAATATTTTATTAAGTAAATAAAGCTTTTAGAAAATTCGAAAAACCATTAATAAAAAACAATAATTTTTAAAACATTTTTTAGATTAAAAAATTACTATGTTAGAAGTTTTTTTCACCAAAAAAGAAAGGTAAATTATATTCTTGATTCAAAGCTTCTAAAGATGTAAGCAATTACCTACCAAGTACTTAGGATTTTAATAAACAGAAATACAAAAATAGAAAAACAAAACAAAAGCAACAGTAAATAATACTAAGTATAATATTGTTTGGAAAGAAACTAAGTTATTACAAAATAAAATAATACTTACAGTATTTTTAGCTCTAAACCGATGAATAGTGCCATCTTCCAAGCATAATGCAATAACTCCAACACACTCCCCATTATCCATAATTAGGTCCAAGGCAAAATATTCGACAAAATAGTTGCAATTAAATTTCAAGGAATATCCATATAGAGTGTGTAAGAGGGAGTGACCTGTTCTATCAGCCACACAACATGTTCGATGAGCTTGACCGCCTTTTCCAAACTTTAAGCTTTGGCCACCAAATGCTCGTTGATATATTTTACCTTCATCCGTTCGACTAAAAGGCATACCTGAAAATGTAATGAACTAGCTAAACTAATATTGTAGATACAATTATATAATATTGCCAATTTGCCATTAACTGTTTGAATGTGAATATTATTATTCTTATTTTACGTTTTATTGTAATTTTTAGGTATGTAATAATTGTTGAACTAATTTGTAGTTCTTAGTTCTTCATAAAGGGCCCTTGTTCAACCAATTTTTAAATTTTCTAACAAAAAAAAAAAAATAAAATACTCAAGTACAAATATTGTCTCAAACAGTGATTTATAAATAATTTATTTACATGTGATTTTTAATGTTTTTTGTGAAATAAAAGCAATTTTAAGTCAGAAACATATATATATATATATATATATATTTCATTATATTTATAAAAATAGTTTCAATAACATACAACTAATGAAATTATTATTTATGTTATTATTTTCAAGAGTAAGTATATTTTGTCAAATTTAGCATTATTAATAAATAGCTGGCATTATTTTCCTTAAATATATAGTTCATATTTAAGATTGTATTAATTACCATAATTTTCTAACTCAATGACTGCAGCAGGAGCCTCTCTAGTTAAATAATGTATAGCATCCTGATCACCTAACCAATCTGACCCCTTCACAGTATCAAACCTAAAATACAAGCAAGATAATTAATTTAAATGTTATTAAAATATTATTAAGACTACACAAACCGACAAAACATTGTTAATTATTTAGCGACAGTATGTTTTTGTACATCATATTTTTTTTAAATGTTGATTATTTAATACAAATTAAAATTAAAAAGAAAATAATGTACACACATATGCCATCGCCAATCATCATCTTCCATATTTCCTAAAGCTGCATTAATCCCACCTTGAGCAGCAACTGTATGAGATCTTGTAGGGAAAAGTTTAGTAATAACTGCAGTTTTAAAGCCTTCTTGCACTAAACCAAAAGCGGCACGTAGACCAGCTCCTCCAGCGCCAACCACAACAGCATCGTACTCATGGTCTATTACTGAATAAGCATTTGTACCCTAAAAATTAATAACAAAATTATTCAACATACTTAATCTATTTTGATTAGAGTTTGAACAAAAAAACCTAACCAAAAACACCCCCGCAGACTTTTTTGACTTTAGCCCAAAGAAAATGCAAGATCTTTTTTTACCCTAAAGGATTTATTGACCCAATCCGATAAAAACTTTTAATTAGTAGCCCAATTAAAAACAATCTTGAAAGTTTTTATTTCCAATTAGAGAAGGATATAAGTAATTTTTTTGTTTTTTACCCAGATAAACTAAAACTTTTGGGTGATATTAACAAAAATGTAAAACCCACAACATTTATTTTTTTTTAAAACCCAAATAACTGAACTTTTTTTAGGGTTATTTTAATAAAACCTAACCAACAAAAACTTAATTGGCCATTCAAAAAAATATATATATAAATAAATTTGAATTTTTGCTATTCCTGATTATTTATTTTTTTATTATTTACATGGTAAAAAAATTCCAACGCGACTGAAAAGGTTAAAGGTTAAGTTTTACAGGAATGTAGTGACATCATTTATGTTAGATGGTTTGGAGTGTTGACAGAACAATAGAATTTGTACCAATAAACTTGTTGCATTTTATAAAAAATATTGTAGAAATGAGAATGCTAGGTTGATGAGTAGTGATGAGAGAAGACAAAATAACAAACGAACTTGTAAGAAGTAATCTTGGAGTAGTATTAATAGTAGACAAAATGAAAGAGAATAGACAGTGATGGATTGGGCATATAATGCACTTCTCTAAAAGCAGTAAGAGTGGTTATGGAAATTAACATAAAAAAAGAAAAGAAAGAGGGATAGGGAGAGGAATATAAAAAAAAATAGATAGTTGGATACAATTAAGAATGATATGAGGACTGCCATGTGTGTGTGTAGAGTTATGGAAAATCAAGACAAGTGGAGGTCTAGGACAAAGGTGACCAACCCTAAAATAATCAAAAACAAGATAAAGAAGGAGAGCAAATTAAATCTATATTCAAGCTATAAATAATTAATTTAATATAAGTATAACATTTAATATATTTGTATTAAATTTTAAAAATTACGTGGTTGAAAAATATTTAAAAAAAAAAACAAAATATTTTGCTATTCTTCAAAATTTAAATGAAAAATTGAGCAATATTGTTTCATCAAATTACATTATGTCATTACAATGAATACTATTAAGTATATATCAAATTATTATTAATAATGTTGATAAAAAGAAAATTGGTAAGATAATATTATAAAACAAATATTTATCAAAATATGTATATATTAGTTATATTATTACTGTTGAACTTGACGTGTTAGATGAATTATATTGAGTTTGATGTAAGCTTCTTGTGCAAATAAATGGACGGCTCCAATTGTTCTGAAACAATATAATAAGTAAACACTTATTTAATCAAAACAACTCAAATATTAACTTTCAATTTTTATAATTTTTAGACCAAAGGATATTAGAAATTTACACTTACAAAATACAAATTATCTTAATAACACATACAGATTAATTGTACAAGAACAAAACAACATTAGGAAAACACAATTACAAGGGCAAACAGTAATAGATGAAGGGTAAGGTAACCCTACTAAAACTCAGGTTCTTTTTTGTTCTATTGTTATAATAATTAAACGTATAATGAATATCAATAATAATTATTATTATTATTTATTCAAAACACATCTCCTTCCAAAATAATTGATCTAAATATTGTGTACAATTTTTGAAATTAATGTATCTACTTACATTAATTATTATTTTATTTATTATATTTTAATTATACATTAGATTATGCTCACTTAGGTATTTAATTAGGTACAAAAAACATGGATTTCTAAATTTATCTATATAACTAAACATTATATGAGATAAATAACAACTATCATTTAGCTATTTAATTAAACAAACAAAAGAGCTGAGGTTGCTATCAATTAATTAATCTAATACAAGCTATTTCTTTTTCTGTAAAATAAAATAAAAATAAAGTTGAATAATATTAATAATAAATAAAACCATCAACAAAACAGTTACCTAGGTATTTTACAAAATAGACATTCAGTTAAATAAAATTTGGAATTTTTTTTCACTGTAATATTTAGTAATGTAATAAATAGGTAATTATTAATTATAAATTGTGTTATTTTTATTATTTACTATTATGTTTTAAAGTAAACCATTTATAGTCCAAACAATGGAAAATAAAAATAAAGTAATTAAACGATAAATATTTTTACATGTTACACATAATTACTTTAAAAAAGAATCATGCCCATTGGCCACCAGTCATTTTAAATAACATTCTTATTCTTACTTTTACAAAAATTAAAAATTAGGAATTATTTTAGACAGAAAACTAATTTGGAATCATCATTTAAAAATGCACAAAAATACCTACACAAAAAAATTAACATTAATAATCTTATAATTTTACCATTATGGTTTTACGGTGTTCATTTATATTTTTATATTTTTGGAAAGCCACAAAACCTTTCAATGCCCAAAAAAATTCAATATTATCAATCTTAATTTCTGTGATTATTTATTGCTAAGAACCAAAAATTAAATGTATATCCCTAACATTTTAACAACCTATCACACTTTCTGACAACCCTAATAAATTATCACAGATACTGCAATGTAGAGATCTTTTTTTAATATAAGTAGGTAATATCTTAATTCTAAGTTTATACGAATTATTTAAAGTGAGAAATTCATGTAGGTATTTTGCTATATTTACTTTGTACTGTTAGATCCTCTTATTGTACATTTTGTTTCGTAGATTATGTATTCCTAAGAAAAAGAGAATGTACTTAAGTACTAAGTACAACCAGTGTTTGTCTTGAGGGGTAAGTGTGGGGGGGGGAATATTGTAGCGTATCCTTTCTAATTAGATACCCTTAATGGTCTAGAATAGCCACGTCAATACAAAAGTTATTTTTTATTTAATTTCATCCTCCTACTATTTTTTTCCCGATTCAAGCACTGAGTACAACCAATAATAATGTTAGTACAAAGTTGAAATATACCTGAGTAAATAACTAGTATCTAACTAAAGTTTAAAAAAAAAAACCTACTTAATTGGAAAATGTTAATTATTAATAATGTACCTATTTTTAATTTGAAGTTTGAACTAAGGTTATTAGAATACTATGTTGTATTGTATGTTTAAATGAGTTTTAAATCAAAAACTACTGATTTGCAGAAATGATTGCACCATATTATGTAATAATATGGGCGTAATTATGACTACACATTACACCAACCGTCACAAAGTTTGAGTTGTAAAATATGAATTTTTTTATTGAGAAATATGTTTCACGAAAATTGTTTTTTTCAACAAATCATTGAAACTAAAAATATTCAAAACATGGTATTTTGAACAACTAAACATGATTGCTAGAGTAAACAACCACAAATTTTGGAACAATTTAAGTACTCAATACCTACTAAATATCTATTCCTCTATGTCCTCCCTCGTCAAACTCGTAATTTTGGTGGCGGGGCGGTAGTGTGTGTTTGCTTATTCCTAGCATTAAAAAATGTTTGGGCCTACTTATATTTGAGTTAAATTTCACCAAACTTGTTCAAAACGGACAGGTTTGGACGCCAATACGTTTCTTGTTGCACAGAGTGCGGTTGTTTATTGCGAAAAACGCCGAATTACATTTTTCAAAATGAGGGGCGAGTGGTTCGCCAAAACTACCCTCGCATGTTAGTGCTCTCTCTCGAAACAATCATCCAATTTTTCCCGTTACGCTCGAAACGGGATTTTTAACCCGTAAAAATACGATATTATATTATACACTAGTTACAAAAGCCGTAGAAAAATACTCACAACTTTTGTATAAGTACTTCGTGTGACCGGACTGACGATTTTGAATAAACCGGACATTTTTAAACGTAAAAATAAAACGCTGGTTGCGATCAGTAAGTAATCGGCTATGCGGGGTATCACCAGAGCAGAACGACGGAGCACTAAATCACAGTCGAAGTTAATGAGTATAGATGAAATGTTGAATGCTAACTGCTAAGTACTTATTAGGTAGTACACTGCACAGTGTACAGTGCTTTTTAATTGAAAATTCAGCTAAATTCTGATCAGCTGAACGCTAACATTCGCGCGGAAACTGATATAATAGTGGGTAAAAAATTCTTTATTATCTACGGTATCGTAACCACGATCACGGCTGTATAGATAATACATTCCACAGCCGTGACCACCGCATAACCATCATAGAGTAATATTACTCTATGATAACCATAGACGTGTTCTGTGATTATAATATCGCCGTCGAGATCCCGTCAGCCATGATTTATTTATAATCTATATATAAAACCTTGCCCGTCAACGACGCCGCCTCTTTTATTGTATTTTTATCATTCCAACGCGCCGCCCAGCGGGTCGAACGGCATGGAAGAAACGACGAGCTCGACAATCAATATCGTATAGTCCGCAGAACACAAAAACCAAATTTATTATACATGTATGATCGTATTCATGAAACGTGACGTAATAAAAAAATAACAGTTGTCTCGTATATAGGTAATATAAAATATGAGTAACGTACGTATGACGACCTACGCCTACCCAACGTGGTTCGGGCCGCCGCCGCGGCTTTGGCAAAAAGTTGTGACCTTCCCTTGCGGCCTGGGCGCGGTTTCCCCCCCGCACGAGCTGGTTTACGTCCGTGGCGTTACGACACATTTGGCAATCCTGATTCCGCCGCGCTGATTCTTTGCATCACCGAGGGGCCGACGGCCGAGGCTCGGGTCCTTTTACTTGTCAATCGACCGGTTGAGAAGACGTCCGCTGCTGCTTAACCCACGTAAGTAGATTTTTTTGCCCTTTTTTTTTTTTTTATTGGTTTTAGTTTTTGCGTGGACCGAGCACGTTTTTTTTTACCCGGTTCTTTTTATCGTTTTTGTTCAAAATTGTATTCTCGATACTTTTATCATAAATACGTTTTACCGCAGCCGTTCAAATCGCGTTGTTTATTCACCATTTATTATCGTCGTGTTACAGGTACCAGAATAAAATCGAATCTTCCAAAATGGGTGACGCAGAGAAAGGAGCAGCAGTAAGTACTTGTTCTCGGTTCTGTTTGAAATTTCGACTCTCGTCTTATCTCGGTTATGTTTAATATCAATAGGTGTTCAAGACCAAATGTTCTCAATGTCATACGGTCGAGGCGGGCGGCAAACACAAAGTCGGACCCAACTTGCATGGTTTGTTCGGACGCAAGACCGGTCAAGCTAAAGGTTTCACTTACACCGATGCCAACATACAAAAAGGTGCTAACTTTAACAATTCATACATAATATATTTTGTCCAGTTAGAGAACTTGCCAATTTTGAGTTGACAAACTGGTTTTTTTCTGAGTGATCCCTCCTCCATTGTCTCAATCATTCACAAATTTGTCAGAAAAAGATTTAAGAATTTATGCTTCCGCAATTATTTATTTTTAAATTGAATCAAATTAAATTGCTCAATTATCAAGTTACATTCCTAAACTGGCTCATTTTCTCACTGGAGGACAAGAGTATGGAAAGTTAGGTGTATCCTTTAGTCCAAGTTGTAAATTAATTAAAAAAATTATTAAATTCAATAAACAGTTAATAGAAAAAAATTTGGAGATTTCTGTTATTGGTAAAGTTTTTAAAACTTGTAAATCTGCCTCCATACCAACGGTTATGCAGCCTTAATAATAGGCCAAACGTATTTCAAATCTGAAATCTATATGTATTATAAATGATCTCAAAATGATAATTGGTTTTTATAGCGTGTAACCTGAGTTGTGCTTATTTTAGTTATGAATGATTTTTTTGTAGGATGCTCTAATTGAACCAATAAGTTCTTGCCAAATAAATCATAAATTGGTTGTGCCTTGATGAACAACTTTATTTTTGAACTTACTAGTCATTGTTTCTTTTGTGGGGATGCTTTCTGTATTGTTGCACAACTTTTGTACCCAGTAAATTTAATATTTTTTGTGAAGGTTATAAAAACACCTAGATCCTTGTTTTTACGTATAAATCATTTTTATTACGGTTTTTACTGCATTGGCTTGTTAAAATCAATGACATCATCACAATTTTAATATTTTCTCTATTTTTTTTTATCAAGTTAGGTAATACAAGTAATTTAGCTACTGATTATTGTGCTAAGAAATTAAAAATCTTTTTGTTTAAAATATAGCAATTGTAAAAAAAAAATTTGTTTTTTCACTTATAGGAATCACATGGAACGAGACAACACTGTTTGAGTACTTAGAAAATCCAAAAAAATATATACCTGGTACCAAAATGGTGTTTGCTGGCATCAAAAAAGTTGAAGAGAGAAACAACTTAATTGCTTACTTAAAAAAAGCAACTGCGTAATATAGTTCGTACAGTATTTATATGTTTAAAAAAAAAATAGAATAAATTATGAATTATAAAACTACTTAGATATGTTTTCATTTTTTTTTTTTTCTTAATATTATTTTTTGTGCTCCAAGCAAACGACCTATTGCTTTAAATTATTGTACGTGAAACATTTGTTTTAACTGTTATTTATTGTCTAAAATTTGTTGTACAGTGTTTTTAGAGTAAAAACTATACGTTTAGAATGATACTCTTCACATTTCTATTGAAAGACATGGTTCAATGTAGATTGGGTTGTTATATTTAATTAATAGTGCTTAAACTGTACTTATAGATAAAATATGACATTGACCTGAGTTACATTGTTAGATTTGTTGAAACAATTACGGTTTATAGATTACTATTAACTTTTTTAAATAATTGTTATTAAAATAGATGTTGGCACATAATACAGATTACTTTAACCTAGTTATTTTTAAATAACTGGGTCAAATTATTGGCACAGTTTCTATCACACTCAATACATTTACAGTTAATACGCACCAAGGCTGATCTATAAATTGTATACAAGTTAATATGTGCATAACATCAATAGAGGGTGCTACCTTAGTGTTATCTAAAACTTGCAAATTTAGAATTAATATAAAATTGTATATCAGTGTTAAAACAAAAAATTTTATAGTTATCCTAACCTTATTAAAAGTTCAACTCATTACAATTGACCTATAGATTAGGTGCATTTGTTCTATTTCAAGAAAAAAAAAATATTTTAAGTCTACTTAAATCAACTTTAAAATAAACTTGATTAGTACATTAAATAATTGTATCAAATGAACACAATAATAGTCATTCACCGACAGTAGAAACTAAACTATTGTGCACTTATACTAATAATAAAACAATTAACTATAATGTTGTGCCAGACTCGATTGCAATTAGCAATGCTAACATAAAAAGTTACTTATTATTATACTTTATTTTCCTATGCCTTCCTTTCAACTATTTGGGATCAGCCTCTCTTGTTTCCATCATTTTCTTTATTGGATTTTCTTTTCTTTTTTCTTTAATGTTTATTTTTATAACTGCTCTTCCTTCTTCTATCTTAGCCAAGCAGAAAAATTTAAAATTTAGAACTTATCATTGAGTTGCTAACCATTCAAAATTATAATTTCAGCAACAAATTCAATACAAACATCAAACCAGTGTCACCTACTGCAACAAGGTTTTTTTGGTACTTATACTTTTTTTCTTTTTAAAATAGAATCATAAAAACAAAAACCTCTGATAAACTAAAATCTAGAGTGAAAAATTAATTTTTTTACTAAATTAAATTGTATTTAAACAATGTATACTTCAACTGGGATATCTATAATAACCTCAGTTGAAGTTTTGGTGGTGTGGTTTCCACTTTCCAGTATTTAATGGGTGTTTAGTTTGGTTAATTTCAAAACAACTTCAAAGCCGATAATTTGAATTCATAAATAAAGATAAAACATTTACGTAATAATTGTATTTACAATATTCAAACTTCAATATTGAGTTGTAATTTAATGTTGATTGCTGCAAGTTCAGAACATAAGTATCTGAACACGGTAGGAATTCCAATTTCTTGTATTTGAGTGGAATCACATGTTTTACAAACAGCAAATTTACTTGAATAACAGTCTTCTTTATACTGAATTATCGGCGATAATATGGTTAAACATTTCATACACAACAGAGCCTAAAATTAAAAAAGTTAAATAAAATAATATGCATATTATCCTAAAATCAAACAATGCAATAACTTAATATTTCTAATTTTTTTAGGTTAGATTATTTTGAATTTGATATCAAAAGAAGGAAAAACAAATTGTATTGGACAAAAAATCAAAAATGTTATGTATGTAATTGTTTTGCTGTTATTTGATTCTGCAAAAATATGACTAAAATAAATTGAAAAATTCAGAATTTAAACAAATGGATGCCCAAATTTTTAAATTCAATTTTAACTAATAATTTGTCTTTATAGTTAATAATACCACCGTGATTTAAAACTACAAAATATATTATACATTCGTTTTTATGCAATAATAATTTTGTTTTATGAACACTAATTTAAAAAAAAATATTTTTTAAACATAAGAGTTTTTTTGCGAGGTATGGGTCAAATCATAATTCCTTGAGCCCTAGATACAGTTAAAGAAGTGTGAAGTGTCATTTAACATCCTAAAAATTGTTGAAAAAAATCTGACTTACTGTTGATTTATCTGAACAGTCCATGAATCGATCTTGAAGTAAAAATGGAGTTCCGTGTGATATCAGTGCATCCCTTTCCATTTCACCAACTCGTCCACCCCCACCTCTCTTTCGACCTTTAACAGGTTGTTTTGTGACAGCATCAACTGGACCAGTACTTCGGACCTAGCAAATTTAAAACGTTATTAGCTTACTAAAAACATAATTGTCTGTTTAATCCTTATGAACTTTAGACTAGTTCCACCATATCAACTTTGTATTAGCTCTATTGATGAGAACTCATCTAAAATGTTTACAATTTTTATCCTCAAGTTCTCATACAAAATTTAATTTTTAGTTATAAATTCAGTTATTAACTAGTTGGTGAGATTAATAACTACCAGAATTTTTTATTGTATATGTGCAGGTAGGTCAAGTTGAAAAGTTCGCAACAAAATAGTAGATGGTAAAAGGTATAGCATACAGTACCTAATTAAAAATATATTTATATATTTTAGTTTAAAAATACACATTTTTTGTTATCTATAATCATGGTAAATTTGTTAGGTATACATATTTCATATTGTCCTAGATTCTAGAAAGTAATAATTATTTTTACCTAAATTATAAAATAATACATTATAAGTACAGCAATATTGTTTATAGTGGTGAAATAAAGTATCTAAAAGTACAATATATTTACACTTTTGATCTCCACTAAGTTTACGTTAAAGAACTTTAAACATTTTGAGGTTTTTAGATCCTGATAATAGCATTGGATGTAATGATTTAACAGTGATGTTTTTTTTAAACTAAAATATTTCATTAATATATAGGTTTGAATAAAATTTTTTGTTTTGAATATGAATTATGCTGTACATAATTAAAAATTTGAAAACCGTTTATTACAATTTACAAATAGAGTAAAAATAAATTTACAAAGAAATTTTTATATTTTGATTTAAAATGTATATTTATTATTAAGAAGGTTAAGAAAGTATCATTTAATAATGTATCAATGTTGAAAATTTTGTGCTAAATTTAAAACTAAAATTATTAATTACTTGACGTATTCAATCACTTTACTAATGCTTGACTGATAAAGTAACAGTATTTTTGTAAGCATTGATTTATTATTGCTTTCAAATTCAATATAAAACATTAAACTACATCTTCTAAAGCAGTAACCGATCCCAAGCTGTGACCTACTCCACTAAAGGCTCCTGAAGTTACTCTTAACATCAATCTGAATTAGCATTAACTTTTACACTATGAATGAGTATTTGAGTACTGATTATAATTAATATCAATGGTAATACTGTATATTATAACAATATCTAATTAGTAATAAATGACCATATAACCATAGAACTTTTTTATAACTAGTAGGTCAAAAGAAGTGACCCCGTTATTGCTGCAGTCTACAAGAAAATTTATAAGAGTCCCGGAGGACAAGTTTAACCCAAATTACAAGTAAAAGTGTATTATTTTGAGATTCGGGTATTTTATTTTTAATACAAGTTAATTACCTGCCATTTGTCTGATACCATGTGCCTCAATCGTTGATAATAAACTACTCCAAAAAATATAGAAGCTTTCATTTCTTTACCATCTACTCCGCTATACATTCTTTCTGTTCCATAATAATTGTACCCACCTAAAAAAAAAAAAAAAATTTAATTTGTGACAGACAGAAAAGTTACTACTCAATAGTAATTATAATATTATGAATATCATATGGTTAAACTTTCAAGTGTGCACAACATATTTAATTAATACATATGGATACAAATAAAACAAATAAAAAAACCTCAAAACAAAAAATTATAATACCTAATTATCTTATGCAAAAATAAATTAATAAAATATAAGTGACATATATTTTTTGATAAGTGATTAAAATAATTTAAAAATAACATTAGTATTATTCCATGTTTTAGATCACTTAGAGAAAGCTTTTGATTCTACAATGATGTGTTTTTTTCTGCTTTTTGACTCCATGACAAACATAGGTTTTAGGACATTGATCTTAATGCGTAGATTGTTTTCAGTAGCCCAACTTATATCGTATTATTGCACTATACCAGTTGACTATTCAAATTTTTAATCTTTAAAAAAGTTATTTTTAGTTATACCCAAAAAAATAAAAACTAATGAATATACAGAAAAACGTAGAGCAAAAATGAAAAAAAAAAAAAAAATTTTGTCAATATTGATTATAAAATTAAAAATAATGATTCAAAAGAATAGACATTTTTATACTAAGTTTACATAAGTACAGATCTAGTAACCATTTCATAATAATCTAATATTTTTGAAAATCTTGATTTGTTTTTTCATGTGATTTTTATCCAATAAAAAAATTAAACAAATTAATACAATGTTAGCGTCATATAATTCTGTTTATGACTAAACAATTTTAAAAATCAAATGTCACAATTTTTTTTGTTCACATAAAAATAAAAATTATTAATAAAAGTAAAACAAATTTTATGGTTCAAGACAATTTTCTGTACTTAATTTTGACAGAAAAATAAAATTATTTACCTGCTTCTAGGAGACGTCCAAAGAAATCAATAGCAGTATCTTCTTCATTGTATTTGAAAGGTGTGGCATCATGTACAATACCATGTACTGCTGCAGATTTACCAGCCATACATTCTATCATCATGGCTAAACATACAATTTGACACACAGTTAATTATTTTTTAAAAAAGCTATAAAAATAATAATAATAATAATAACCAATTGTCATTCTTGAAGGAAAGCCATGAGGGTTAAAAACAATATCTGGAACCATTCCACTTTCTGTAAACGGCAAGTCTTCCGAAGGCCAACCTTTACTAAAAATTCCCTTTTGTCCTGCACGACTTGCAAATTTATCTCCAACAGTTGGATTTCTCTGTTAACATACATTTAAGACAGAAAAATAACACAAACTTAGTAAAAAAAGATTAATTTTATAATTTGTAAGGGTTGCCACCACTTTGAAATTTTTCAAAATTTCCTGACTTCTGTCAAAATGTTCCAGAGGAAGCAAATTGTTTTCTATTCATCAAAATCTTAACACATTTCTTCAATACTATTTTTCTTAATTTTTTTAGATTCTGAGAGAGCATCGAGGTTTTATAAGCTTTTTTCTAAAAAAACATTTATAGGCTAATAGCATAATAAATATGCTCTAATATTACAGTGATATTACATATGATAATACAGTATCTCAAAAATTGTTTTCAACCATAGATTTGGTTGGCACTTTTTTTGAGTTAAGGTCCAAAATCTCCTATATTACTGCTCCTAATGATTTGATATATTCACACATCATTAATAATGGTTAAACACTTATGTGTGTAATATCAATTTAAAAATGTTTTTAAATTTAAACATTTAACAAAGTTTTGCAGTTTTTTTTTCTAAAACACATTAAGTATTCATATTAGAGCTTTGAAACTTTAATATGATTTAAAAAATTTATATAGGTACCTATAATGTGATTGAATAATTTTAAATATCAGTTCACATAATTTTAGTTTATTGACGTGATTATAAATTCATAGTATTTATTATTTCATAGTAATTATGTATTTCTTGACCATTAATCCTCTAAAAATTTACTATATTTATCGAAATTGTCACACATTATTAGATCAAATGAAGTTTGAATCTTATGAAAATAACACTATCTATTATTTTACTATCATAGAAAATGAATTGGAATAGGTAAGTCCTTGAAATGTTTACATATTATTGGAAGACATTTTAGAAAAGTATTTGAATCATCAAAATAGTTAAAAAAAAAAAAGAGCCAAAACTATAAAATTCAGAACTCGCTAGGTTAGGTTAGGTAAACCTAGTAAACTAAACTAGTTGTTTCCTATTCCAAAGCAAAGTCATTATAGTCAATCAGTTTCCAACTCGACTCCAAATTATTATCCCATTTTTATTTACTACAAAAAGTTTTTAAAGATGAATAAAAAATTAAAATTTGTTTTACATATTATAGAAATTTGTAGACATAATCAACAAATTCTTTCATTGGTAACAACTAAAAAAATATTTTAGACAATTTCCAAAAAAGTTGTGCAATTCCCTGACTTTTCAATGTTTTCCAGAAAATTGTCAATTTACATATTAACTTACTTGAACTCTAATGGTGATAGTAGCTTTATTTGGTATTTTTCGACCAGTTGTAAGATCACCGCATTGACGAACTGAATCAACAATAACTTCTTCACTTCCAGTATACTTGGCTACCACATAGCCTTGTGTTTGTTCATCAAAATAACTTAAAGTAAAAAAAAAAATTTTTGTCTAATAAAGAACATTTTGTGGCAAGTATGTGCTTACCAATAATATGGAGTTCCCTTTGATAGTTTTAATCCAATATAAGGAAGACCATCCAAACCCAAAGAATCAACAAGATCTTCTTTATATGGGTCACGCATAAAATAAGTATGTTGCTAAAAGACGTTTTATAATTATTTTCAATTTTGAATATACTAATGAACAAAATTTATATTTTATTATACAAATATTAATATACCTTAGTTTCAATTAATTCAGTCTTAAATATTGAACCATGGGCAAAACCTCGATCTAATGCCATTTTATTTATGATCATTGCATCTTCCATATCATAGCCCTGGACATTTTACGATTATTGTTTAATTTTGTACTATTATATTAATAACATTTTTGCAATAATTTCAAGTTACCGTGTACGATATTACAGCTATAACTGCATTTGTACCCATTGCAAAATCGTCCATAGATAATGTGTCATAATGAACAGGTCTGAATAATGGTGATGCTGGAGTTTGTATCCTATACAACTTAGTGTCAGACTGTAAATGCCAATTGTGGCAAGCCGTTCCCATAGTTTGTTTTCCCATCTATTATAATAAAATACACAAAACTTAAAATCTAAACATTATTAATTATACATGAAACAAAAATATATTGTTTGCTTTGTATTCAGTTTTTTTTATCTAAGAAGTTGTTTGGTGAACTAATTCCTAATTTTATTTTTATTATTTCAGCCGACAAATGAATACACAAAGACATAAAAATGATACAATATGAGAAAACAGACAAAGCAAAAAACAATAAAAGGTTTAACAAGTGAAATATATTTTTACTATCCAGTTATTAATATTAGTAAAACAATGATTAGTATTACCTGACACTGATACATATTACGAGGACTTTGATTGTAGTCTGGCAATGGAATCAAACAAGCTAAATGACTCAAAAAATCTGTTTTGGTTATTTCTCTATGCGTAGTAATCTGTTTGAAAACATACAGCACATTTAAAATAATTTAATTTAAATTATGGTCAAACTTACATTAGGTCTAATTTCATCTTCGGAAATACTTATATCCAAGTAAACTTGCTCAAAAGTACCAATAAGTTCTATTTGTTTCAATAATAGATTAAAAACAGGTCTCATCATTCTTGCATTTTCTGTGAATAAAAAAATACCAGGAAATTGTCCTACAACATTTTCCTCTTTCTTCTGAAGCCAAACTATTTCAGTAGTATTTGGTATCTATACATTAAAAATAATAAATATTAATAACTGAAAGTTTCAAAATGAATTTACTGTTCATCAAGAATATTAAAAAGTACATTATATTAAACTAAAAAGAATTTAAATAATTGTATTTGCTTAGTTTATCTTAAACTTATAGCAACTATTACAATTAAAAAATACATAGACTTGATGCCCAGGTTCAACTTAACCACACGACATGCAAAAATTTACAAGACTCAATAACCTTGATTAAAAAGTAATGATAATGAGTTATAAATATGCGGAGGGCCAATGGTATGCGGGAAACGGAAAGTTTGATTCTGATATTATAACAAATTGTACAGTAAAAAATCCCAATAATTTCCAGACAAGTCAACATCATAAAGTAGCTACATCAAAGTTGAGTCTCGGCTGCTCAAAGTTTAACGCTCAAAAGTCTAACTTTAACTTGCACTGGTTCATATATAATATACTAATGTTAAATCCCAGAAGAACATAAAATAGCCCGCCCACCATCAGTCTAGATGTAATGAACAGATTATATGATAAAAATGTTGGTACTAATAATAATATAATTGTGTGTAATAATAAAACAAAATAATTAAAAATATTTATTTACCCTTTTCCCTTGTATTTTCAATGTACGCAGTTTTAAAATAAATAACTCAGTTAAAGTTTCTGGTATACATCCAACTATACGACCATCAAGTATTATATTGTAAATGAAACCAATACCAACATCTTGAGGTTTATAGGATACTTCACACATACCAAGAGATACTAAAACCATTGGAATATCACGCAGTATTTTTTTATTAATTGATTTAGTGACCTACAGAAAAATTTACATTAAAAATTGATTCAAATAAAATTACCAATATTTTTAACCTTTTGTAAACTTACAATACAACTTTTGGATAAATGGTTAAGAAGTCCGCATGGAGTTCCATCTGGCGTATGAACAGGACAAATAAAACCCCAAGCATCAGGCAATAATCGTCGAGGTTCAGTTGTTCTCATTGACTCAAAAATAGCACCACGATGTACCGCACGAAAATGGGCCATGTAACGCATTCGACTAATATTTTCAACCAAAATTGTAAGTCCTTACAAATAAAAATAAAAACAAAATATTATTGAGGATTTCAAATTAAGTAAATTTATTTTTATTTAGCAGATAAAAGATAAACTACACAAACCTTTATCTTGTTGCATTCCGAGACCAGATTGGCTTGTGAGATTACCAGTAGCAAAAAAATGTGTTATTGAATGTTCAATAAAATCACACCTTTTTAATGCAGTCATCATATCACCTATAGTGGGCTCCGCACCCTGATCAACTTTTAGTAAATTTATTTTAACTAAATTTAACCAAATATTCAGTTTTTCCTTAAGAATCTAATAAACAAGACTATATTTTAAATATATTATCATTAAAAGTTTTTCATTTTAAATTTATATTACTTTCAGGTAAAGATGACCACCAAGCACTAATTCTTGCATCATAATTCCGTCAGCACCTTCCACTAAACACTTATTTTGAGACACTGCAAATAACTTTTGCAACATAAATACTAAAAGTTTAAATTTATCAAAATCAGTGTGCAAATGAATTAAAACAAAACACCTAGAAAAATTGAATATTAGATAAGTAAGACATAAGACACATTTATGCCAGAGTAATATTTTGTAATAAGTATAACTTAAACCTTATCATATGATCACACACTTCCTTATTAGTTTTCCATGTGGGTAAATAATAGAATTTTTCTCTGAACATAGTACCAATATATTCCTTAGCATCTTCTTGATTGTGGATACTACTTTCATGCAATGAACGCATCATTTCCATAACAGATCTTCAAAATAATATTTTCTAATTAAAATAATATAATTTATTACTTCTATGTTGTAATACAAACCGTTTAAAATATAAATCATTTTCGTGTCCTTTAACAATGTGTCTAAATATAAACTCGTCTGAGCTATTAATAAGACACCTAATTATTAAAAATATTGGTGCATAAAATACTCTTTTATTAATTGGGATCATTAATTTAGCAGTACTGTTTGTTAAAAAGTGTAAAGTATTAGACTGAAAACAGAAAAAATACATAAGGTTAAATTTATTTGTACAGCAACATGAAAATAATTTTTTGTAAAACTTACAACAGTTGTCAAATCATCTTTAACACATCGTATCATAATACCTAAATCTGAAAAATATTGATCTTTGTTTTTCCAAGTATTTCTTTGAACGGCAGTAGGGAAATTTCTTCTTGTTCCTAACAAAAGCCTTACCAAACGTTCTTTTCCTTTGACTACAAAATATCCACCCCATTCATCTTGATGTTCTCCGTGGATAACTAATTGTTTAGGGGTCATTTTATTTAGGTGACACAATTTAGACTAAAAACAATAAAAATAATAATAACACTAAAGGTAGGTATAGAGTAAGTACATTTTTTGTTTTAATAATTAATAAAAATGAAACTAAGTATAACAATGTGAAAGAAATAAATTACAATTAGTCCATGTTTGTTGGTTTGCAAATGTGTCACAAGAAAGAATTATTTTTGAAAAAATAAAAATGTTGTTGATTAAGTAAACATCACATCACAATTTCTAAAGTATATTAATAAGACAAATATAGACAGTAATATTTTTGAAGTATCATTTAAATAAATGAAATCAAAATATGTTTTTAATAAAATTGTCTTTTTTCTCGAGGACTTTTTTCCAGATAATATAAGTTTTTGGTATTTTCTGTACCAACAGTTTTTTTCCAATTACTTATATTTATAATATACTACAGACTACTTTTTATTTTTTAATAGTTCTTATTGCTACGCTAGTCATTAGAGCAGAATGTATATTTATATAATTAAAATCTAGGAACAAAATGCTGTTTAAGTTCAGGGATATAATTTGATTTGAAAAAAAATACCTTTAACATTATCGGCACTTGGCCAATATTTCTATCAATAATCCCTTTTTCTACACCATCAATTGCCCAGCTGAGTTTCACTTCAAGTGCTCCAGAATATGTACCATGCCTTTGTCGACATTCTAATGGATAAATATTACAGTCGCGTTCTTTAAAACCAATAAGTGATCCTGATGGTACTTTAGGTTCGTGAATGGTTGCCTCCTAAATGTAAAAACCATTATTTTGGTTGTTCTGATAATAAAACTAAGAATACAATTGTCTGTAAACTACAAACGAATAATAATTTGAATCAATTAAAACCATACGGTTTTTGACAGTACTTATTCACTAGTTTAGGGTGGTCAAATAGGATTTTAATAAATCCGGGACACTAAAACTATTGTTACCATTTGTACAATAACTACTAACTTTTACTTGATTTTGCTATAGTGTATTGAATTTTAAAGTTATAATTATAAATAAAATTTTGAATGATTAATAAGTGCTAAAAAAAAATTGACACGAAAGCGTCTGACGCGGTTGATTGCCTGCAGTCAAGACGAGAGACAATTATAATTGTCCAAACGTCAATCACGGTGTTAGATAGATTTATCTAACAACGTGACGTCAATGCACCAACGATAATTAATACAAACGGACATTAGCAAACTGTTTACTAAAATGTGACGTGATTTTTTATTATTATAATGCCTAACCTAAAGTGATAATAGTTGATTATTTGTGTTTAAATTTTTTAAATAAAACTGAAGAAAGGAAACAAATTTATGTGATCAGTATTGAAATACGAGACATTGTAATCAAAAACTTCAAATCCGGGACAATACTGTGTTCCGAGAAATTTTTTCGGGTCGCCGGGACGTAGATTCCTAAACTGGTAACGTCCTGGCAAATCCGAGACAAATGGCCACCCTACACTAGTTGCGCCATGCATAGTTTACACTTATTGCAGTTTTGCACGCATACTATAATTTTGATGCATGGATCGGATGCCTCGACTCATACAAGTAGTACTCAGCACGTGCCTATGTGACAACGTACATGGTAACTCTGAAATAATTAAATCAAAATATTTACTAACCACCAAAGTGAGTTTCACGCGGTGAAGGCTTTTTGTATCAAATTCGACTGGCATCAAGTCCCTTACAGCCAAGTTCAATCCTTCGTCTACCATGTAGTTGAAAGAATCGATGTGAGGAGTACCTAGATCTTGAAGGACCTGTGAATCAAATAAAAATATAAATTGTGAGTACACAAACAATTACAATTTATTTCAACAGTTTTACTTGATTTTGTGCATCGGGTGGCTTTCCGTAATCAGGATCAGTCAAATTTTTAAGAGTGGGTTCGTACATTTTTCTCGTTTTAGCGCAAAGCAACAAACAGCACAAGAGATCAAGAGACAAGATAGATATTTCTTAATTTGTGGTAAAGACTTAAGAACAACATGTCCAACTACAACTTGCTTGTGATAATTTGAGAGTTCAATGTTGAGTTACTTTTCAATAGTAATAAGTATTCAATAGTTCAAACACAGAATAAGTGAAATAAACATTTAAATTTCATTTATTCTGTGGTTCAAATTTCAATCGTAACTAAAAAACAAAAACACGTGGGTATACGTTCGTATTCAAACACGTATCACAGATAACATTTTAGAGAGATAATAAGATAACGTATATACATGAAGACATCATAGTATCTATACTATAGATAACCGTGATTATAATTAAAGATCTTATAGAAAATAAAAACATGAATGGGACACACAGATATATATCTAAACTATACTATGTATAAATTATTATATATCTATGATGGGACATCACCAATGTTTGTATTATCTATGATAAATCTATATTCTGTAGTCTTCATGAGTATTTATCTCATATAATGAACTAAAATAAACTTAATAAAGTTTACCTAATACCTTAGTTCATGTCTCATATCTTACTGCGTGCTTACCACAGATGTATATAATAAATGTTTTTTATTATACATCTATAGTGGTTACGAACTGTATTAGTATAACTCATAGATACACGAATATATAAAATAAAGTATAAACTTATTATTCTTATTTTATATCTATGCATAAATAATAAAAGTTTTATTATCTATGGTATAAATAGAAATAGCATATTAGAAACTTTAATTAAAACTTTATCATTTATTGTATTTGGCATTTGCTTTAAGTAAAATTCAATTAGAAATCATCATTATTGTTTTTAATTTTTATTATATATTACTTAAACTTCATAAGTACCTATACAATTTTTAGTCTTCATTGAATAAGTAGGTAATTTTATTATTTGAAAGTAATTGAAAACTATAAGTATATCAATTACATAATTGCTAAAATATCTTATCTTCATGGTGATGTCAAAACTTTTAAAAGGTTAACTTATATAACACTTTGTGAAGTTGGTGTGGTTAAAATACTATATGACAAATACAACCAACCAACTAAAAATCACCGATATTTTGACATTAAAACAAAGAGATTTCTAATTATTTTCTAGAGTTATATACGTATATGTTAAAAAATGGCATATATTTATACATATATGTATATAAATACATAACTCTAATAAAGAATAAATTATAATCATCAAGACATTTATGTAAAATACTGTTAAATAAAAAAAGTGTGATGATTGCATTAACAGAGACAGTTTTTAATATTTCTGAAATCAAAAATCATCTTTCGTCTTTAAATTGTTATCTGGTGAAAATTAAAAATAAACAACAAATTCAAATCAAATGTTAAAATAAAATATTATTCTTGATCAAAAATTTACAAATGTAAATATTTAATAATGTATCAAGTAAATTATCTACTCTACATTTTTCTTGATTTTTAAACGGAGAATATTGTGAAACTTTCTCAAAATTGAAGTCCCCCAAATCATGGGCCCAAATGTCATGACTCACGGTACCTGCACATGGAGGCCCAGTAGTCTCGGGGCACATTTACTGACCGTAAACCACTTCTATTTAAATTATATTAATAATTTAGTATAAATTATAAATACTACTATACTTATCCAAGTATATCACTTATACCTAACGCGGACAACAAAAATATTAAGTGTAAATTATAACTGACACATTGGTAGGTATATTAATTTTAATTTTCATGTTGAATAAATAATATAAAATAATATTTAAAAATAAAACTTATCATATTTTGCAGTAAATTAAAGAAAATTATAGTATAAAATATAAGTACAGTGATAAAATGTGTTCCAAGACCTAGGTATATTGAGCACCTACCTACTGGTTATTAGTTATGACCTAACTTATGCAATTATTATTAATTTCATTTTTTAACAAAAAATTATATTCTACACACAATTTATAATAATTACCATGTTTTAAAGAATACTAAATTTTTATTTCCATGTAACAAGTTAAGTAACAATTAATTTATGCAGTTTATTTTTAGTAACCTATACTTTGGTCACCAAAAGTTAACAGATACCTACAATTACTTATAAAACACAAGCTATTTTTTTTTTTACAAACATTTTATTTATTATATTTTATGTTTAATTGAAACATTACATTGCATACAAATAACATTTTATTAAGTTTAAAGTATAAATAATGAAAATGTAAAGCTCAAATAACTACAAATAGATTCTAACAAACACATTTTCTAGAAATAGTTTTATGGATTTGGAAATTTTTTCAGAAGATAATTTATTTCTCTAGGCGTAAGATTATCTTTCCCAGTTGAAATATTTCCTTGTAGAATATCCTGTTTTCTTTTGTACTTGTCAACAAAATTTCTAGAAGCGCATGCTTGGAACTTATTGATTTCGTCCGAGCAATGGGTCTGCTCAAATTCATTTTTTTTTAAACAAGCAAACATAACAGACATTTCATGAACACATGCACGTTCTTTGGATCGATCTCCTTTTCCCGAAACTTTATCCTTGAGTTTTAATGGTAACAATTCTTCAAATCTAACTTCGAGTGGATTCTTCGTGTATCTCCGCATATCTCGGAAACTTTTGGGACGCATCTTCAGATTAAGTAAAATGAAAATTGACTGTTGGATTTAATAAATAAAATAAAAATTATTCCCTGTAAACATAGATTCAATACATATTCAGACTAGATGATATTTGTTGAACTCTAAGTGCAATGAACAAAAAAATTCTTTGTGAAAAGTGAATATTATTCAAAATAATTGTTAATTTTATTCTACATAGTTTCTACTGACTTTCTAAATTATAACTTGTAAATTACAATCACGATCTCATATGTTATCTACAGTTTTGGTCTATGATATTAGCACAGAATATATTCTGTGATATTGTTACCACGCATGGAGTAATATGTCATGGTACCACGATATCCGTTATCTCAAACCGTGACCACGGTTGTAGATTGTATTATTGACATAGATAAAAAAATCACAGACGTATAAAATCACAGATACATATATATCTGTGTATAAAACATAGGTATTTTAATATGATATAAAACAACATAATATATCAACGATTAAAGATATTATAATTAATCTTATTATTTTCTTTAATTGTGAATACATCTGCGAATAAATATAATCTTTTATTATCTATGACCACGGTCTTAAAAGATCTTCTTAGATTCTCCTTATCGCCTATATCGATCTTAGAAGACCGTTTCTATGACTATACAGGTCTTGGGTAACGTCTTAGATCGTATTATTATACAGTATATTATATGCTCGTGGTTGTGCGCATTGACGAGAGTCCACAATCTAAGTTGGGGTCTTGAATCTTCTCCTCTAAGATCATAGCAGAAACTTGAAGGACTCCAAACCTTTGGACATTGATCCAATGTATTTATGTATCCTTACGAGTGGTGTTACGGAGAAGACAGATTGCGATGAGCATTGAACACGGCAAAAGTAATCAAAATAAAAAAATATGTTCATACACTATACACAGCTATGTATACTACTCTATTAACCATAGGCGTATAAACCGTAGACATATAATTACGTTTATACGTCTATGCTATTATAACTAAATTATTCTATTTACGGAACACGGTGCGGAGAAGTTTTATTATTTTTTTTTAGTTTTAGTTTGTTTGTGTTACCACGTTACCTACCGACGGGCAACGTCACGTCCTTACCATGACTACTGATTATTAAAAAAATATCAATTTATTTGACATGGCCGGTAAATATTGTTACATTATTGCGAGCCCATGTTTAGCGTTCTATAAACTGTAAGTATAGAATAATTGTGTGTTTATGTGCGTATATATATATAGTGTATAGTACGTCTTGTAATGTGCGTACATCACTGAGCGCAGTGAGGTTACAGCCGCGTGGTTTCGGTTTCCCTCAGCGCGGCTGCACTGCGGAAAGACGAGAGAAAAATAAAATTCTTTTTTCCTACATGTGAAAACGTACTGATAGCGGACGTGCGGCGGCTGGTCTGGTTCAGCAGCAGCAGCAGCAGCTCTCGACCCTCTTCCACTTGCAGTCAAAATTGTTTCGGTTTCGTATCGAATCGGTCCGTTCGTTTTGTTTACGCACACGCGCGACTTCCCAGTCACCGTCCGAACGTCGTCTTCGTCCTCGCGGAAGGCCCAACGCAACGTGAATTACAGTAAGTGGCGGTCCGTTCGCGTTTCGACGGGCCAAAGCGTCTCGGCCCACCTCACGGACGGTCGTCGACGGCCCAAACCTCATGGCCATCGTCCGCTGGGGTTATGTCCGTGTCGGTGTCGCGCGCACTCGTACACGGGCACTACCGCACAGTTGACACGTCGACTCGCGTTCAGAACACGTTTTTTTTCCTTCTCGTTCATTGTTACCGCTCGGGAAGGTTCTGCGCTCACGACGCGGCTGCGATTTTTCCGGGTCTGGAACGGCAACGTGTCCATAGTGTCCACCGTTTTTCGTTTCCGTGTTGGTTCATGAAAGGTTTTTTTTTTCCCCGTCTAGGGAATGCCGAGAATTTTTCGTGAATGCCGAGACAGAGTTTTCAGCGCCAATCCTCTTGTGCCATTTCACCTAGATAGTTATTGAGAACAATCTCTGAGAAACATTTGTTAGATAAATGTTTTCTTTCGGTTTTTTTTATTGGTAACTGGCTATATTTGTGTAGAGTACACTCGTCTGGAGATCGAATTGGTGGAAATACAGCAGCGCTACCACTTTCATATGCTTTCAATGGCTCAATATTTTTATGAAACATTTTTCTTTTTTCAAGAGGTGACATGTTCCTCCATGTATGTGCACCTGTTACGATACTCGTGTTTGGTTAAGTTATTTGGGATCTTCCAACAACGAAAACCCACTTCAATGTTGTCAAAAGATTTAGCAATTTTGTATACGAGAGAATTAATCAAACACCTATGCAATTGTGCTCGCCTCTAATAAACTGTTTTTCCATTATATATGTCAGATGCGCCTATAAAGTAGGTATTTATGATTGCGTTGTTGTCTTGATTGTAAATTATTTAGTTAGGTATTAAAATATACCTAAATGAAAATTATGATTAATTTCTGTAGACATATTCTAAGTGTTTTTTTGTTTTTGTTAACTACCTTTGTATAGGTACTTATGTATTTTAAGGGTATAAATAATGTACGTGCTTATTTTCATTTGTGCCGTGTCATACCAGGTATAGAATTGAGTGCTGGATGTCTAAGAATTTAGTAAATATTCAGCAGTATGCTCAATTTCACAGTTTAGTTTCGAATGCTTGTGTTGGAAGATCTTAAAAAAAAAATATATCATAAAACTCGTTTCATACAATGTTGATGTAGACTGTTGTGTTCATTGAATTTATTCATAACATGTTTTGTCTTTATTTTACTCGGTTCGATGCGAGTTGTATGAAATTGGTTCCAAATCAAAATACATTACATTAAGGATCTATGATTTGTGCTCATTATTGTATCGATTGTCATTTATTTTACAAATATATACTTTTAGGTATTGCTGATTGCCGATCAAACAAAAAACACTTGTTTTGATAATTTCCTGAATTTAGCTCTAGGTCGTTGAATCATGCAAACAAGTTTTTATTTTTGTGAATTATTGCAATTTTGATGCAGATTGGTCACCACATGACAATATTTAGTGTTAGCCACTAGAAGATGTATTTGGTATCTACTTTCTTGCCTACTTTCCTTAGCAAGTTAATTCACTCAATTTAATAAAATTAAATTAGTACATATTCTATTGGACCTAAAAAACAGTAAATGTGCAATTCATTCATCATTGTTGCAGTTATAGCCAATAAAACACGCTTAAGGCCAACTGAACCCATTGTAAAATATGTGAAATTGATATTTTTAGATAAATTCGTTTTCTGTGACTTAAATTACCTACATAAATTTTGCTTGGGTCACAAGTTCGGTACATTACCAGTGCTTTACCAACTGTTGAGTATAACTACTCTAACTGGTACTTTGTAGGCTTAGGCGTGCTGTGTATCTGGTTGCCGGGCGAGTGCTTGAACAGAGCTGGACCCCTTCTTTTTCGTCAATATTTTAGCGTACTCTTCAAAATGGACTTGGCCTTTTTGATATAGTATTGGTGATTCAGAATGCTAATAACTGTGCTCTATTTTTTTTTTATAATTCAAACATTGTCTAAAGTGCTCCATTAATCATATAGGTACACAAGTGCCCAGTAACAGAGACATTTTACATTTTACTAGATTTAAGTTACCAATGTTGGATATCAATTATTGTTTTAGAACGTACTTAAATTTAGGTTTATTTTACCCACCTCGAGTACAATTATATCTCAAAGATAATAGGTGTAATATTTAGACAATACTGCAGTTTCTATATTTTTGGTTGTTAGTAAATATTATTTAATGAGTTATTTCATGTTATTGTTACTTATGCAAAGTAGTATTTGTATTTGTATTAGAACTAGTGGTGTTACAAATTTATCGGTTCTAAAATCAAATTGAATATTGAAAATAATCAAACCAAACTCATAAATAATAGTCTGTTTAGTTTTGAAAATTGATTAAGAAAAATCAAACAACAGACTAAATTTGAATAAAAATAAAATTATGTATAATATCAATACATAAATAATATGTATGCATTTTAGTTTTGTACTGTGTATTTTTTTTTTCATTCGTAAATTTTAATAAAAAATAAAATTTTATGTGTAACACATTTCGTTTTGGACAACCAAAAGTCGTTCCACAGGATAGATTGTATGGACTCTCAACAGTCTATGTACCTTGTTGTTGTACTCAGTCATTAAACATTATGAAAACTTAAGTCGTAACTCTTAACTACTAAGTTAATTGTTAATTTTTTTTTTGGCAACTATAAAAGTTAAAATTTAAAATAGTAATTAGATTTATAGTTACAGTCACATTACAGTCCACATATTTAAATACCTAATACAAAATGTATTTCAATTCTTTAAATTGTTAATGTTTGGTTCGGGTTTGATTAAATATTTGAATAGTTTGGTTCTATTCCAGTTCGAAAAAAATTTTGTATGTTTGGTTTAGTTTGGGCTTCTGAGAAGTCCCTAATTAAAGTTTGATCTCAAAAATCAAGGTTTGTAACATTAGTAGTTAATATCTACCTAGTATATAATTATTATTTATTGCTGATATGCAAGTATACTGCACGTACAATATTAGGTATATAATTCTAGGGTATTTGATTTTCTTTTGGTTGGGTATTTTGGTAGGTAGTAGGCTTAAAATAATCTTCTCAAACTGCTAAAATAAAAAGTTTCAAAATTTTAGGTAACTAATTAAATAGATTTTAGACTTTACTTATAATAGATTTTAATAATAGAAAATAATGTTTTTTATGGTTTTTGATTTATCGATGTATTATTATTTAAAATTATTTATATTAAGTTTATTTTATTTTTTAAATAATTTGTAGATTAATTTTTAATTTTTCAACTAAGGATTTTTTGTTACTCTCATTAGGACAAATTTAAGTTGTTATCAAGTTCTTCATAGAATCATTTTCAACATTCATGATTTTTCTTTGCCTACAATTAGTTCATCATTATTAGTTAAAACATTTATGTTGGTACTTAGCTATAAAGTATAAACATTTTTATATTATAGATGTATTTGTTGAAAAAAATAATACACTTAAAAATAGGTACCTTCCTACATTATTAATTTATGATTTTATGTTTGTTTTAGTGTTTCAGTAAAGAGAGATCTTAGGACTCGTTTTATTTGGACTAAACGTTTGGTAAGGAATCTACAGCCATTATGTTGGAGTTGCAGCAGCAAGATATCCCCAAATTAAAGAGTGAACGTGCAGTGGCCAACAGCACTGGTCAAGAAGATGGTAATAGCTACGACCTTGTGTTTCCAGCTTTACCAGATTCAAAAACATTGGGGCCTAAGAATATTGGGACTAATGGACCAAGCGCATCTTCAAATGCACCTCCTAAAGGGTGGAGCAAACTTCGGGTTTCAACTGTTAATCAAGTGATACATTATTTTGATTTTAATTTAATTATTTGTTAATAAAGTATAGGGAGGTAGTGCTATGACTTTTGATGGGTGGGTGCTAATGATAAAATGTGGTGAATAGTGTCAAATTTCATAAGATTTGATATTAATATGTATCATTGTTATTTGTTTATTTTTTTCTACCTACCTATTTGAATGCTGAAATTTCACTAGTTAAAAAAAAAAAAAAAAATAGGTACTTTTATAATTTTTCACTTGTATTTATCTTTATTACTTCAATTTACACCTCCAAGGCAATATATAGTACATAATTATGAAATGCATTTAATATTTCTAGTTTCCACATTAAACATGTGTCTAAAATTTGATCCAATTGTTCTTAATAAATAATATGGGTTACTTAGTTATTTTATTATAGTATATCAGTGCTTGATTTGGAGGAGGACGCGAGGGAACGGAGTCCTCCTTCTTTTTTAAAAATTTTTTAGCGTACCCCTTCTAATTTGGTACTTATAATGATGATGTATAGGCACATCATTACAAAATTGATACTCTATTTAACTGCGTCCCACTTCTATTTTTTTCCCAAGTCAAGCACTGTAGTATATCATACGTGATCAATGGGATTAGTGAAAAACATTTTTTTGTTAACAGTTTTGGTGGTTATCAACTTGAAGTATATAAAAAAACATAGTATAAAATTTACACTCATTATCTTGGATCACTTATATCGTTTTTCTAATTCCAAGTTGGGTTTTCAGTTAATCAAAAATTGCTTATATTGACTCATTTAGGTCTTATTAATTTTTATTTAAGTATAAAAAAAAATTATATATTGACAATTTGCTTACTCTAATGATTTTACAATGGTTACATTTAGAACTCATAATGTGCAATTCTTTTTAATTATAATTGAGAGTCAAATAATTTTTATGATTTTTAGGTATTCACTATTTCTGTTCAAGACCGTAAATCAGACAATAGTGAAAAATTTGGAGAAGGAGAATCTAAACGTATTTGCAGTCAAATAACAAGAGAAACTGGAGCTGAGATTGAGATATCTACATCAAAGAATATGAACTTGACTTTTCTTGTAAGAGGAAAAGAAGCTGATGTTATTGAAGCTAAGCGTAGAATTATTGCAAGTTTTCAAACTCAGGTATGTAACTTATTAATTTAGGATTTAGTCTAAATTTTAAATTTTGTTTTTAAATGAAGATAATTTAGTTGATTGAAATTAAGTTATTAATTAAGTAATTGAACCTAAAAATATTCATCTATTTTTTTTTATAAAACTGCAAATGTTGATTATTTTTAATCTAAGTATTAATAAAAATAAAATATCCGAATCACAAAATAATACACTTTTTAATTTAAAATTTAATTAATTAAAAATTAATTGATAATATTTTGTTTTTAAATTGTAATGCCTGTACCTGTGTAGTATTAATCCACCTATAATAACATAATTTCTATGCTTTTAATCTAAATTATCATTTATTTAATTATTTTAGGCGACTAGTGCGGTTCCTGTTCCAAAGGAACATCACTGCCAAGTTATGGGTAAACAAGGAACACGTCGTAAGGAAATTGAACAACGTACTGGTGCGCGTATTCAAATGCCAAGTATTCAAGATACATCAGACATTATCAATGTCACAGGAACAAGAGATGCTGTAGAAAAAGCAGTTCAAGAAATCCGCATGATTTCAGATGAGCTGGTAAATTGTTACAAATTTTTTTATTGATACATTTTAAAATTTATTTTGTGTTTATAATACTCTCCTAGTCCAAAAAAGCATTCGAAAGGATTGAGATACCAAAAATATTCCATCCTTTTATTACTGGAGGTCACAATGAAAAGGTTAATAATCTGATGAAAGAAACTGGTGTCAAAATTCATGTTCCTCCCCCATCAGTTAATAGAGATGAAATTACAATTGCTGGAGATAAAGAAGGAGTTCAGTTGGCTATTGAGAAGATCAAACAGATTTACGCTAAAATGGTATGCATAATAATTTAATCTTAATTATGTAACGTTATTTAGTTATATCTAAGTTAAATTTATACATTCGAGTTGCTTGTGATATAGCTTTTTATAATACCTTAATATTCGGTCAGAAAAAAGTCACATAGTGTAGCACATTTTTTTGCTTAGAAAAATTATTATGGATTCAAGTGTGGCGACAAAAATGTATTATTGCATTGTTAATTGGCATATGCATTGTATTTATTTAATCCTCTGTTGGATTGCTGTATTTTTTTAAAAAAATTATTGTTGATTTAAAGAGGGAAAACAAATAGATTAATAAGTTTAAATAATATAGAATATAATTTTCAAGTAGCTAAATAAAAAATTTGATGCACTACTTTATGCATTTGATATACGTGTAAGTCTTACACTGTAAGCATGTACTTAAAGGTATTTCTTAATGTTTTATATTTTTTGACTACTTGATGAAATAATATAAAGTTTATGTAATAGTTTTTAGTTATTTACTATATTTCGATTGTAGGAAAAAGAATCAGCAACGGTGTTTGTCGAGATACCAAAACAAAAACATAAATATTTAATGGCTCAGAAAGGAAATGGTATTCAAGATATATTACTGGAAACTAATGTTAGTGTTGAAATGCCTCAACAAGATTCTGATAAGGAAACTGTTACTTTAAGAGGATTATATAATGACTTAGGGACCGGTAAATACTTCTGTCAATTTTAACTTTGTGTTAATAAAAATAGTGTTAATAAATTAAATTTTAGGCTTAACTAAATTGTATGAAAAAGCAAATAGTATGACATCTGAAACTATCGAGTGTCCAGGATGGATGCACAGATTTTTGATTGGAAAAAATGGTTCAAATTTACGAGAGTTGATTGAAGATAATGAAAAGGTAGTTTCTAATTTTTACCTTTATTTACTTTTGGTATTCAAAGCAAAATATCTGGCTATTTAAATAATCTTAAGACTAGTAATTTTTTAAATTTTTTGTTAAATTTAATATTATATTAAGGTGCATGTTGAATTTTCGGATGATAACAAGATTATTGTTGAAGGTCCAACTAATATGATTTCCAAAGTAATAGAAATATTAAAAAAAGCTATTGAGGGCTATGTCTCTTCAGAACTTGTAGTTGATCCAAAATTTTTTAAGCATATAATTGGAAAAAATGGAAGTAACAGTAAGTTAATATTTTTTTGTAATAACTAATTATTTATCATAAAAGTTAATATCTTAATTTTTTGGTTTTTTAGTAAACAGAGTAAAGAATGATACTGGTGTTATAATAAATATCACAGAGTCCGAAAATAATACTAATATTATTCGAATCGAAGGTCGAAAAGATGGAGTGGAATCGGCAAAAAGTGTAAGTTATAATATATTACTAATTATAATTAATGATAGTATCTATAATACTTTAACCTAATATATTGAGGTAATATTGATGTTAGTCAAATGATGTATAGAATAACTATTAATTTTTACCGGTATGTTTTTTATAATATAAATGTTACATTTATGCTAGTATGGTATTAAAGTGAGTGCTCACTTCTGATGATGTGCCACACATTTTTTAACAATTCATTAATACAATTTATCAAAATTAATGTTTGAATTTAGGAATTGGAAGAAATGATTTATAAGTTAGAAAATGAAGTCGAAAAAGAAATATCTATTGATCAACGGCATCATCGAGCTATCATTGGTGTTAAAGGTGAAAAGGTTAGAGAGCTCCAAGAAGCATTTAATGTTCAAATTACATTCCCCAGTTCAAGTAAATACTGAAAATTACTATAAAACGATTTTACTTTCATGTAATGATAAACTCATTAATAAATATTATAAATATTTCAGTTGAGGCGAGAAGCAATTTGGTCAAAATACGAGGTTTAAATGATGATGTAAATAAAGCATTTAAATCGTTAGCTAAACTTGCAAAGGAACTAGATGAGACTAATTATGTCTTGGAAATTCCAGTTTTTAAACAATTCCATAAACTTGTTGTTGGAAAAGGAGGAGCTAACATTAAGAAGGTATTATTTGTGGGAGTATTATTTGTGTAAGATTCAACATCTAATTATTTAATGTAATAGATACGGGAAGAAACTGATACTAGAATTGATTTACCTCGTGAAGGCGAAGACAGCGATACTATCAAAGTCATGGGAAATAAGGAAAAAGTGTTGATTGCTTGTGATATGATAAAAAAAATACAAAACGAAATGGTTTGTGTTAATGTATTCAAATTTCTAATTTTAAATAGTGCAATATACTTATATAGTTAAATTATTTTTTCAGGGAGATATTGTTACAAAAGAATTAGTTTTGGGTAATTTAAAAGTGCGCAACATCATTGTAAATCTTGGAAATAAATTTATTCAGTCTATTAAAGAAGATTGTGGTGGCAATATCTCATTAAAATTGCCAGCTGTTAAAGGGGATAATGTAAGTACTTACATCTATTTAATACTTAATAGATTTATTATTTCAGTAATTTTATTTAAGTTTTTAAAACTGTGATAAAAAAAAAATTAAAAATTGTTTCAATTCTCAAACTTGATTTTTTTTCATAGACAATAGTTATCAAAGGACCTGAAGATGATGTTGATAGTGCTATTTCACAGATTCAAACAATGGTAGATGAAGTTCATAATTCTGTAATTGATTTTAAAGTGAAGCCAGAATTCCATAAATATTTGATTGGGAAAAAACGAGCTAATGTTAAAAGAGTAAATTGTTGTATTAATTTGTATATTATATTGTATTTTAATCATTGTAAAATTTACTGTAGATTCGTGAATTAACAAATACAAGAATAATTTTTCCTCCTGAAACTGATTCCACTAATGAAAACATAACTGTTATTGGTAAAAAAGAAAACGTAGATAAGGCTAAAGCAGAATTTGAAGTTATGATTACTGATATTAGTAATGTGGTCGAAGAACGTATAGAAATAAATGAAAAATATCATAAAAATTTTGTTGCTAAGCGAGGAGAATTTTTACACAGATTGGAAGATGAATGTGGTGGTGTTAAAATCTCATTCCCCAAGCCAGGCGCTGGAGATAAAGTTATTCTTAAAGGTAGCAAAGCTAATGTTGCGCTTGCCAAGCAAAGGCTTCTAGATCATGCAAAAGTTTTGGTATGTAGTTTGTACCATATTAAAAAAATATACCTTTTTAGTTGATAAGTTATAATTTCTTAGTATATTTCTTAGTATAATTTCTTGCTTTATTTAATAGCTAACATAAAGTTTTTTAATGACAAAGCAGTTATTAAACCCACTGATCATATTATTTCCTATTTTGTTTATTTTTCAATTGAGACAGTTAAATACATTTTATTTTATTCTACTGTTGAGTTAATTTTTGTTATATTAACTGGAGATTTTAACAAATAATTGTTTTAGGAAAACACTATACAAGTTGAAGTTACTGTTGATCCTAAGTTTCATCGCCATTTTGTTGCTAGACGTGGCGAAATTATTAATCGAATTATTGATGAATGCAATGGAGTATCTATAACATTCCCGAAATTGGCTTCTAATGATAGTGTAGTGATCATTAAAGGTGATAAAACTAATGCTGAAGAGGCAAAACGTAAAATTGAAGAAATTGTTAAAGATTTGGTGAGTTTAATTTACCATATAATTATTTCCATTTGTTATTCAACAATATTTATATGTTTAAGTTGTTAACTAACAATATTTATTTTTAGGAAAATATAGTTGAAATAACAATGAGTGTGCCTCCCAAACATCACCGGCATTTTGTTGCTCGTCGAGCTGAAGTTATTAATCAGATTAGTGCAGAATACAATGGAGTATCAGTAACATTCCCTCAAGTTAATTCCAATTCAAGTGAAGTTTTTATTAAAGGTCACAAAGATTATGTTGAAAAAGTAAAAAATAAAATCAACGATATTGTTCAAGATTTGGTAATTATTATTTGATGCGTTTAAAGTATAGTTGAGAATGGTTGTATGAACTAAATTTTATTTATAGGACCAACGTATAACTATTGACATTGTCATACCTCAAAGGATGCATAGAGTTCTTATGAGGAATCGTGATTTGTTAGATGGTATGAGAAGGGATTTAGATGTTTGGATTAAATTCCCCGAAAGGCCATCAGGTATTGATAAATTGTTATTGATATTTTGTTAGCACATTATAATGATATTTATTACCAAAACAATTTTTATACTTAATATTATTTGTATTATTGACTGTTATTTTGTTCAGATTATTTTAATAATTTTTTTGAATAATTATTAATTCTGATTTTTGTGTTATTGTATAGTAGTAGTGTTGTTTTATTTTAGTGTGTTAATAAAATACTTAAATTGTAAGTTTCAAATTTTATTGTTATGGTAAAACTGGTTAGTATTAACTATTAATTTTTTGTAATCAACAAATATGTAGGAGTTTTCCAATTTTTTTTATGCAGTACCTTATAATGATAGGTTTTTGAGGTGTTTGACTTATATTTTTTCCCTGTCAACACATTTTTGGCTTGAAGAAGTGATTTAATGAATTAATAATGATTCATTATAATGTTCATTTAGACAATAAAATAGTTGGAAAATTGGGGATTTGATGAAGTAGTACACCTTTGAGTGTGTCACTATTTGGTATAGTATTACATAGTAAACGTAGTATCACATAAAAAAAAAGAAAGGAAAGAAAATAGAGAAGTGTATTTTAAGAAAGGAAAAGGAGAAAGGTAGTAAATTTAAGGTCAGGTGAGAAGTATTTTGGTGTAGTGATTACACTTTGTACTTCATTGTTTTTAGCATCAAGTCACAACTAATAGTTCATTTTTCATTGTTAACATTAATTATAATTCAAACACAAACTAATAAAATGTATTTTGTTTGAAAGTGTTGAAGTATCAAACAATTGTAAGTTTATAGTGTGGTTTTTTTCACAAATACATATTATTTTCACGTTATTAATTTGATTTAAAAAAATGTCATATTTCATGTAGTATAGGTCAGCAGTTCTCAAACTGTGGTATGTGTACATGGTGGTATGCAAAAGGCCACATGGTGGTAGAAAGGAAAATTAAAAATAAATATTAGATTATTAGTGTAGTGATTTTTTAATTATTAATCATCAGTGGTATGCAACTGATTGGTAATATACTTAAGTGGTACGCTAAAAAAAAGTTTGAGAACCACTGGTATAGGTACTTTAATATTGCTGATATTTATTGTTAAATTTGTTTTTTCCCAGAATGTATAGGTATCTAAGCTTGCTCATAATTTTTTTTTTGGAATCTATTTTTGCTTTAGGTTTATTTCTTAATTAGTTTGAACATCTTCCATAACATTGCCCTACCCAAAGACACTTCTCTCCCCAAAGTGTAATCATTACGCACTACAACTTCTCACTTGACACTAATTTACTCCTTCTCTTACCTTTCTTAAATTTTACTTCCTCTGTTTCCTTCCATCCTCTTTAAATTAAAATCTTTAATTAGGATTTGTGATTATAATTTTTGATTTGTAGATGACCAGTATATTCGAGATTCAGAAGATGTTAATGGCGAAGAATCATACGAAGTTCAAACACTAAGTGTTAATGATTTTGTAACAATTTTTGGAAAACCTGAGAATTGTGAAAAAGCTAAACTAATATTAGTTAATAATATACCCAAAACAATTGATGTAAATGAGTATATTTTGTTCAACAAATGTTTTATTCCTTAATTTATATAGTTTTTTTTTATTAATTATCACATCAATTTATGGATTGCAGTTAAATGTTCCATCTGAGTACCATAGGTCGTTAATTGGTACCAAAGGTGCCACAATCCGTAAGCTTAGTGAGGATTATAACGTTCAAATTAAAGTTCCAAATCAAGAACAAAATGCTGACATTATTAAGGTAACTAAACCTCATATAACATACGTTATTGTTATTTAATAAGGTATATTCATTGTTTATTTTGGCATAATAATGTTACTGTTTTATTAAAATAATCATGTGTTTTAAAATTGTTTATAGTGTTTATCTGTTGTACTTACCTTAACAGCTTAAACACAGAATATTGTGTTAACCTAGTATTAGGTAGCCTTGGCTACAAAAAAGACAAAATCACATTCATAAAATTTAAATATGGCCCTAGAAAATACAGATTTTTATGGTTATTGTCTGTTTATTTTTTTTTCCTATATGGATTATGGTCTTCTTAAATAGTGTATTTTATATAAATACATTTTCAGCATAAATTTTTGCTTGTTATTTACTATTTAATTATTTTCCTTTAAAATTAATGTCAAATAATTTTTATACAACCAACTCTAAAACAATAAACAAAACTTTAATAACTTGAACATTTTAAAACAATGCAAGTACATTTATTTAATATTTTTATATTAAATACATGCTGTCATTTTTAGCGCTGTGCAATTTTTTGTGCAATTTGTTTACCCTTTAATAATGAAAATACTTAGCAATTAGTCTCTAATGATTTGATTAGAATGGTTTAAAATTTATGATGTGTTTTTAAAAATAAAAATTGTGTTACTACCAAGTAATTATTTTAAATTTTTTTATTCATTTAGATTACTGGTGTGCAAAAAGATATTGATGAAGTAGTTGCTGCCATAAAAGAAGAAATGAGGTTATATGACGCTGATAAAGAAGACAGACAGCTACGTTCCTATGAAATTCAGGTGTGTTATTTACTATATAGGTAAACTTCAATAATATTGTTTCTTTTTGTTGTAAAATAGACAAGTATGTTCTAAATATATCATATACTTAGGTAGGTGCAGTTATAATGCGTTTCAGATTATTCATATGTTAAAATTAAAAATTTGAGTATTTATTAGTGAGAATTTTTCTCATACCTATGCTAAATTCTAAAATTTGTACGCATTAATAGCATAATTTTGCTGTGACACTCATTTTTCGAATCCGAATCCTCTCACATCACACATACCTTCAGCCCTAAAAATATTCCTCCTGTTCACTTTAATAATCTTCATATCCCTATGCACGACTGTTAAATACCTAGGCTTCCTCCTCGACAAAAGACTAACCTAGGCAAACCATAATAAGGAAAAAAGTACTTCACTTCAAACTTCACAAACCTAAGACCTCCAATTCAAAATCTCCTTAGACAACAAATTGCTAATATACAAACAAATTCTATGCCCAGCAATGACATATGGCATCCAACTTTGGGAAATCTCAAAAAATTTTAATCTAAACAAATTTCAAGCATTCCAATCAATTACCTCTTGTGTCCTTACTAAAGCCCCCTGGTTTGTCAGTAATAGTACTCTACACCACGACCTCAACAATACCAACAATTGCTTCTTACCACTAAAATACATTTCATGAAAACTCCTTTAACCACATCAACCCCTTGATATCTAAACTATCCTTCTCTCATGAAAAAATTTACACCAAAAATCTTTTCTTTTTTTTTTTTTTTTGCTACTCATGAAAATTTTTAGAATTGACGCTTTTTGCTTTTTAATTATCATGTACTCTAATTAATAATAATTGTTGTTATGGGTAATTAATTCCTATTTCAAGATGACTATTGAACCCGAATTCCATCCTATGATAATTGGCAAAAAAGGAGAAACTGTGCGTAATCTACGAAATAAATATGGTGTTCAAGTAAATCTGCCGAGAAGAGGTGAAGGTAACAATGAACATATTGTGACAGTTGTTGGTTATCAACAAAGTGCTGAATCCGCTAGAGATGAAATTCAAGAAATGGTCGACAAACTTGTTAGTATATTATGAGTTAAGATATTGAAATGTGTTGATTTGACTTTAACTGTGCTTACAGTTGTTGGTTAATTGATTTCGTTGGTTACATGTTTTTATCTAGAAAAATGTTTACAAAGAAGAAATCTACATTGATAATAGAATTCATTCAAGGCTAATTGGTTTTCGAGGACGTAACATATCACAGATTATGGACAAATATCATGTAGATATTAGATTTTCAAAATCTGACAGTAACAACCCAGATTTGGTCACAGTCTATGCCCGTGAAGATGCCACTCAAGATGACGTGTTGGATTGTATGGATTATCTTGAAATGATTCAACAAGATTATGTAATAAAATTTTTCTTTATTTTACCAAAATGTTAGATACTTAATATTGTTTTTATTTTTGTGTAGTTGGATGACTTAATTGAGAATGAAGCGAGAGCAAGCCTAAAGCCAAAACCCGATAGCCAATCCAATCACAATGGTACTAATCATAATTCTCAAAATACAGGATTTGTAATGGGTAATGGAGCTCCATGGGAAAAAGCTCACCCCGATACAAACAGTACAAGAGATTTTCCGTCATTTGCCGGTATTGCTACGTCTGCCAACAAAGCTGGGTCTGATAAGACTAACCTTCCTAGCTGGGGAAGTGGGCGTCGTTAGTTAATTTTAATATTGATTTATATATATTATTCTATAATATATATTTTCATAACACAATTATTGTTTCCAATTATTATTATTATTATTTTTTTTTTTTCGCAATTTCAATTATTAAAACATATATTCTATGTATATATATATATATGGATGCCACGTAACTGAATTCCCCTTCTTATAAAATACAATATAATCGTAATTGAAGATTAGATTGTTTAGAAAAAAATTTAATAAAAAAAAAAAAAATTAATTTAACAACATAAAAATACATATTATATACCTTTATATTTTTTTGTAACATTAGGTGGAAAAAATCTACATTTTCCTGGCTGTGAAAAAAAAAAAAAATTGCTGTATAAAATTATAGATTGTAACATTTGTAACCTTTTGTGTCTCGTATTTTCTTTCGCCACATTGTTTTTATAAAAACAGATACTCAATACAATGTTTTTGTATCGTAATGTAATGCTTACTCTAAAAATGATAACAATAATGCCTTGCCTTTTCAGTATAATTTAATCTATTATGTTTTAAATATTTATCTTGATTTTCTTTATACTGATAAAATACTTATTCTGTAATTAATTATTTTTTACCTCTTGAACAGATCTAGTGTGTAAATTGAAGAGACACAATATAATCTTAATTCTAACCGTAATATCTTAATGTTCAATATTTTACTAAGGCATTGAATCTAGACTTGATTGTAAATTTTATGTTCTGTTTTTTTTTTTTAAATGATTTGGCCTATTATTGCATTTATAAAATATTCCAAACTACTTTTTTTGTTACAATTATTATTTTTCCTCGGATCTGTTTTGAGCAGTCAGTAGCACAATATTATTGAAACAATCAATTTAATTATTATCTGATACTCAATTATAATTTTTGAGCTCATATTTCATTCAACAATTGATGAATTCATTAGTCGCATAATTTTTTATTTATATATATATACCTATTGATTTTTATTACTTTTTTTCTGTAATTACATGTTTTTCTTATATTATTGTTCAGTTACCATTTTGGCATTGAATGTATTAAATGCATAGACAATAATATGATTATCAGTATTTTTTCTCAAAATAAGTTGAAAATTTTTGGTTTTATTTTATACAATTCTTATAATGTCGTTAACGTTTCTTTCAACCGGCCATATTATATTCTATCGAAATAAAATTGATACAACCTATTTATTTTAAAGTTAAGGTTATTGTATTATTTCAAACCATTGATGTATTACAATCTATTACATGCGTCAAAAAGAGATTTGATTTTTTTGATAAATTGTTATATAAAAAAAAAAGAATTTTCATTTTTTTTTCAAGTGGCAACGTTGGAAAAGTTTTTAATAAAAAGCTATGTTGGGATTTTATCAGTTGTTTTTTGTGGGGTTATTTTGGGAGTTTTGACGTTCCTCGTTTGAATATAACAAAGAATCCCTAGTCCGCGCGCTCTGTCGGATACTGGAAGACTGATTATCGTGCCAGCCATCTGTTGTTAACTTGTTTGACGTTTCCGACATCCACTCGATATGTATGGTAATGGTGAATGAATTTTTATTGTTGTACATAAAACCACTTAAAACCAATATTCGATGCGAAATTGTTTCTCAGATAGGCTTTGTTATTTATTGATATATATACTTATATTGATATATAGAATCAAATGCAGCAACATTTTATAATTCACTTTTAATCATTGTAATCAAGTTATATGTTGTGTGTGTGTGTGTGTAGATTTACTTCACATCCGTCAAATATTATACACACATCGTCCAAACTATAATTTTGCTTTGTAATGTTTGTATTTGAGCATTGTGTATGCGGTTTATGCAATAGTTGTATTATCTACGTTCTGTTAACATTATTTTTCCACCACTGTCTTTTAATTTAGCGTGCAAATTATGTATTTAAAAAAAAAAAAAATGTAAAACTGTATAATATAATATAATGTTCAGGGTTGAATAATAATAAATATATTATTTATAACTATTTTATTCGTATTTATTGATGATTTGATTACTATAATAATTGATAAAACATTTAAAAAAAACGTGATGAATTGCAGACAGGTTTTTGATGTTCATTTAAGCACTGAGAATGTGAATTTTTTGTTACTTTCTTAGAAGCCGATCGGGCAGTTTTGGAATGAGCCGGTAGGAGAAGATTAAACGGCTATTAAGATATATACGAGCACATTAAATTTAAAAGCAAAGACACGAATCGTCTAAAAAACAATGAAAGACCAACAGTATATTAAACAAAATTTACTTGTTATCGAGTGAGGCGAGACTACCATGTTATGACGTACGGTCCAGAGTGTTAGAAGACAGGACAATAGAATTGAGTTTGGGTGAAATAAAAATGCTTGGATGATGGACTGACTTCAAGATAGAATAAGAAACGATTATGTAAAGATTCGAGAAAATAAACTGAGATGGTTTGGTGGGAGAGAGGAAACGGCAATAGAAGAAGCGGTAATGAAAATGAACGTTGTAGGGAAAAGAGAGACCGAAGAGGAGATGGATAGAAACAATTGTGAGAATTATATGAGGGCTGTGCGTGTAGAGGACGTGAATGATTGTGACGAGTATAGGACAAGGGTGGCCGCCCTAGAGGTGAAGAAGAATTGTTGAAACAAAATGAAATATATAGGCAGGTTAACGGTGTTTTAAAATAAATTTGCACATTTGATTGAACCGTGTAAAATAATTAATTACAAACCGTAGAGAAATATTTTGTAGTAACTTGGTCAAATCTGTATTGTAGCATTCATCACATTTGAATCTTAGGTATATAAATCGACATTTACTTTGAATCAAAACAACAACATCTTCATTAGTCTCAAAATGCTCGTTTATTAGTAACTAGGAGGCCACATATTAAGTATTTTGGGCCGCCACGTTCGTACCTTCTGGGCAGATCTTCTCGTAGTGCGCTCCTGAAGTAAATACAACGAGGGTAAAACGTTTAATTGATTTTGAGCTAAACAATATATAAACATTTTTAAATTTTTAATTCGTCGAGAATCTAGCACACCGAGCTTATTTTTGTGAGCAATTTATAAACGTCCTACACAGTATAAGTAGACCTGTTCTCCTATTTTTTTTTGTTTTCAACAAAGTGATCTATATATTATCTCTTATAGAGTTGAGACGTTTTCTCTCTCTTTGCCAAATATGTATATAATATATATATAGGACTCGAGTTTTTCGTGACAGGAGATAAGAGTCTGTAATTTATAAAAGACTCGTGCGTAATTTATACATAAAAAAAAAAAAGAAACGATCGTATAAGCGAATATAATAGATATTAGGGTTTTATAATATTTTTTTTATTATTATAACTGCAGACAATGTTTACAGAAAAATAAAGATACTATCAATAGGTACATAATATTGTATAATTATTATTATTTCACATAGCGTAGCGCAATATTTTCTTCTATTTGAAACACGATACAGCGTTGAAGTAACACCGCCAGTATAGTCGTCCTTTTTGTTGATTTCGTCTTTGCAGTTCCATCTAAAAAAACATTTGCAAAACAACGCGAACATAAAAATACAGTTTGTTTCGTCGTTTGGACACAACACAGCTGCTGTTTTAGATTTTGAGCGGAGCGAAGCACCTTTATGGATTTTGGCGTAAAGATGCGAGTTTCAAAAAAAAAAAATATTTTTTTTTCGTGTCTATAATGTCACTTCCAAGTTCCGAGTAAATACCCATTTTCTGGTAGCCCGTTTATGCCGCGAACTTTCTCAAAATTTTCAATACCGAATTGAAAACGGATGTTCGAAAATGTTTGAGCTTATAGTATTTCCCTCGTCTTTGTTCAGTAAAAACATAAATTTTTCTGATAAATGGTTTTGAAAATTCAATACGAGGTCGGCGACAAATGGTACATATTTTTATGACGTACCTTTATTTTTGTGATTTAACCATTTCAAATTTATGCTTATAATCAGTTTTATAGTCGAGAATAAAGAGAAATTATAATATTATGTAACGTATATAGTATGTAGGTAAACTATACGATGGTTCACTGCGATCCGTAGTCTATTCGGTCAAGTGAAAATAGGTGTTAAAAAATTAAAAAAAAAAAAAAATTGCTTTTTGGTACCAGGAACAGTGATTGATATATTTTTTAATGAACGTCTTTGTAGAGGGATTTTCGATGGGCGGGTGGTGATGGATGGACAGCGATAATTTTTTGCCCCTGAATAATAATAATTTTGAGTTCGCCACTGCCAACTATAATAATACCTGCCAGCTAAGGGGCGTTGGGGGAACTTCTACATAATATATATACACAACATTTTCGTTTAAATTATTATTATTATTCCAATCTCAACCGCAGTTACCGTGTACCGGATTATTTAATTATTCGATACGATGTGCCGCCTACCCACTAGCATATAGCAATCATTTTGTCGGGAGTGGAACGTCTCTCGTTCGCATCACTCACGAGTGGCACGCGCAACCCTTCCTCTATAAACGAGCATTACACGCTCATATCATATAAATGAATATTATAAATTACCACCAGACTAAATCTTCACGTCCTCTTCGGCCGGATCAATAATAATACATTCATCCATACCAGGGGCGGACAGGCGCAGTCGTTTTTTGTCGTGGGGAAGTTTAAAAAAAAATCATCGCTCCGCTAGCAATCTTATTTCAAACGTTCACGTAAGAAACAAGCGACTCGTAAATACGGTTTCGAATTTAATTTTGGATGTTATTCACTGTCGTTATAGCACATTTTAATAAAAACGTTCTCGGTTCTGAGCGCAGTGATGAACACGTCGTGTTGTTTTGAAATGACGTCTAATCGCAAAACATCAGAGCGCGAAAAAGTTTTAAAAATGAACTTTGATGGTACCTACCCAGCGGGGGCGAGGCAGTGGACGCCGTTGCACCCACTGAGAATTTTTCGACTGACAAAAACATAGGTCATTTTATAACTTTTGCACGTAATACCTATACCGACGGACGCGGGCTCCAGTGTAAAATTAATTTTGCACCCACCGAGACAGTTTTCTGCGGGCGCCTCTTTTTTTTTTTTTTTCACAAGGTTGGTTTAAAATCATTTTCGGGTATTGTGACGACAACCGGCCACTGCGGTCAATATTCTAAAGGTACTCACTCCAGTGTTCGGTCTAGATGGCAGTCCGGTGCTCGGGATCGACCTTTCTGGATAATATCCTTTCATATTTCCATAATTGTTCCCGTCAACAGCCTTCTGTAATGCTACCATTAGTCTATCCAGCAACAACGCTGTCCTTTTTGGCACCACAACCTATACACGGGTTTATACGTTTATCAAACATTATGCATCCAGATCGTAATATTATAAAATGTTCGGTTATGATTAGACTTGTACTTGGAGAAATTTTAAACAACATTTGCTCGTCGAGTACTGAATTTTCATTTCAATTAACGATATAATCGAAAAAATTAAAAATAACACACAAATAATGAACGATAGGGTATCAACAACCGCATCAGTCAAAATGACGTTCATTTGAACGAAATTTTTTTCTCTCAAGAACACGTAAACACCAATAGTTATTTTTTTAAAACGGTTCGTACATTTTTCATCAACAATAACATAATATAACACTGCATTACAGTTTAATCTACAAAAGATTATCACGTCTCTACAACATGCTTAAAAACAGTATCAATGGTTCCGTATGAGCGCTTTAGCGTATGTTTTTTTGAATGTATAAAACGTTTTTGTATAAATAATTCAAAATCCTGCGAACTGAGGTCCACACGGCAAATGTGTATTAAAATCACACGAATGTGTATGCGGGCTTTTTAAAAGATTCTAAACATACATATACGTATTACATGCCTATCAATTACGTTATTGCCACGCCGATCGGTGCGATTTGAATAATTCATAACGCCAGGCACTATTTAAACTATATTTTAGACACCTGCAGATCTCTTGAATGCAAAGTTTGAAATGAGATTTGAATGAAAAAAAATAAAAAATACAAAGGGTTCCATAAACTAGTAAAGTATTTTTGTCAATGTACAGGGGGGAATCAAAAACTGTCCGATGTTTACTTTAACTGGACCTAATCAATCGTGATTATGCACGAGGCGCAGACTTGACCTTGTCGTTCCACAGATTCGCCTCCAAATTTCCCCATCCATCGCTAACTCCTTCCAATGGTCTCGCTTTCTCCGCGTCCTCTTCGACCCCATATCTTCCCCCAGCGTAGTCTCGGTCTTCCAAGTGGTCGTTTACCTTGTACATTCTCCCGCGGTGCCGTCTACATTAATGATCCTGTCTTGCGGACTGGGCAGGCGGGCAAATGCCCACTGGGCCGCTCTGTGTATTTTTTGTTATTGGATATTGTGGATGCGGTGAAAGATAAAAAACAGCACACTTAGTATTTATTAATACATTTTGTAGATATCGCTTAGATAACGCGGGCCTTTACCGCACATTTTGACCGCCTCTGACATTTTGTTAATTAACCGTAATGAACAGCTCGTGGTGATACGTAGCCGTGTACGTGTTATCTATTTTAAAAACAACAATCACGGGTTTTCCCCAAAAGACAGTCAGCAACACACCGCTAATGTATTTTGATTTTTGACAAAACAAAAAAAAAATCTAAGGGAGGAGCGGGGAGAAACTTCGACTCAAGAGAAATGCTGAGTTGAAGGCATCAGCTAACGATCCAAAACAGAAAAAATTACGCTTTGTGTCAAAAAGTATTAGTACCTCTACTACTTCGTTAAATTTGGTAAGTTTTACTTTTATTGTTATTTGTCTAAATGTTTTAAATTTAGTGTAGGCATAACTGACTGGTCAATATTATTTTGGTCGCATCAATTTCGATCCGACAGGTCGAGAAAAAGATTTTTATTTTATAGCTAATAAAATATAATATTTTTTAGACCGCGTTGTGTTCCATTTATTAATGTTTCATTTTGAAATTCAATAATACATTTTTAAAAAAGTCAATTTCAAGAATCTTTGTAACAAAAATGGCTCGAAATTTCAAAATATCGAGGTGATAGTAAACATTTAGTTTTCCGTATACGTGTGAATAATTAATAGTTATCTATAAACATAGACGTATAAGGTCTAAACGTGATTTGCAAGACTCGTATTGATTATTTAAGCAAAAATAGGTTTTAAAATTTTAAGGTTGATGATGACATACATGTTTTCATTAATATAAAGGTACATTTTTATGATGTGTACAGGACATTTTTCGAACGCGTTATTTTTTTATATTTTGGGCCGCTTTCCAAAATTTGCCCACTGGGCCTGTGCCTACCCAGTCCGCCCCTGGCCATGCCCACTTCAACCTTCTTTTGCAGGTGATATCTTTTTTAATGCTTGGCCTTTGATTCCAGAATTTCTTTGTTGTTACATATTCTCTTTTCGCTCGTGGATTTGTCTTTACGTCGCCCGTAAATCTTCCTCGGTACCTTTCTTTCAAACGCTATTACAGAGCATTTTCATCTGTTTTCCGCTTAAGGTCACACTTATACACAGTATTTGAATGTATCGATGCGGCTCGGCTATATAAACAGACGATAAAAAAAAAAAACAACACCTCGGACACGTATTTTTATTATTATTAAATACGCGCGTTCGTCATCGCCCACCGCGGTTTAATGGGCGAAGAGTCTCGTCAACTGGCGCTCGACGGCGGCTCGTTTACGACCGCCGAGGGTGATCCCGCGGGAAAGCTTAAGTCGCATCTCGGGGCGTCAATAAATCGTGGGCTCAAAACACGTACGAAGGTACCTATATAATAGCATAATTGGCAGGTACTGCAACAACGATTAATACGAAAACAAAGTCGAAACGAGAGAACACGTCGTCGTTGCCCGTTTGAATATTTCATTATTGTTGTATTTTTCGAAAATAACGGTAAATTTTTTTTGTCGCTAGCGATAGCTGCAGATTCTTCAACGACGACGTTCGCGGCGTGTCCGAACGATAGTTAATATTTTTAAAAGATCACAATATTTCCTGTAGAAAAAACCCGATCAAAATCAGGTACGGTATTTCAAGTTTGGACGTGATTAAAAAAAAAAAAACAATTTTTTCCACGGTTTTCTGTGTTCTATTCTTCGATCGCGGTTAGAAATCGTCACACAATTTACGATTTTTTGATGTATGAATTCATAGTGAACGTCTTACGCTAGGTAGGTAGGTGGTAACTGTAATTTCGTGAATTCCGACAGTTAACGCAGACTGAAGAACATAGCTACTTATATGAATGGTTCCTTCTGATCACGCAATTCATTCGGTTAACCGCCGAGTCTAAAACGCTAGTAGATAGGTATGATAAAAAAAAAAAAAACATCTCATTCGAACCTATAACTAATATGTGTGTACAAGTGATTAATAAATTGTAGAATATTATAACGTTCAATTTTTTATTATATATTTATGATTTTTAATCTGTTATAAATATAAAATAAATCATCAGTATGTAGGTAATGTTGGGCAAGTTAGTGAAAACAATTAACTGCGATAAGTATTAAGTCAGTTCAATTGGAATTGCCTTCAAGTTTAAAGTTAACAACGAAAACGATTAACCAGATAAGTTAAAAGAACTACTTTTGGTTGTTGGTTTCCGCTCGATACAGTAAGAAAAAAAATAACATAGCTAACTAAGAAGCAACCATAATAATCAAGTATTAACTATATGAAATATTGAATTGACGCAGTACAATTTTTAACTGAATCAACAAACGAAATTAACTAGTCGAGTTAAAAAATAATCGTCCTTTTAACTTAACTCTAACTTCTCAACTAGTTAATGCCCACCTTTGAGTGTAGGTAAAAGTAAAAACTGAAACACGCACATATGTAGTTTAAAGTTTCGATAAACGGAGTATACCGAAAACTTCGTATCTACTACTATTTCGTAATTTAGCAATAGTAAAATTTACAACTGCGATTGAAATATTTTAAAACAAGTTTTAAGTTATAAAAACATGTTAGGTACCAACCATAGTCACTCGTGACATAAACACCGATAGCTACTAACCGGATATTCGTCGAACTCGATCGATGTGGTTTTTTCCTTGTTCGGAGGCTGCGGCGGTTCTTCGGCCGTCCGTTTGTCGTACCTGAGTAACGTGAACGGGTCCAGCGGTTTCTGATAGGTATGCGACGACTGGCACGACGCGACCACATACGAGGACACAACGAAGAACAACGCTATTTTTTTCCAAACCGCCATGATACCGATTTCCTTATTGGTGGTGGTGGTGTTCGCCTGGAAATTTTAACACCGATGAGCTACGGCGGGGGGGCATTAACTTGTTAAAATTTAAAATCGAGTTAATTTCAATTAAAAAATTTAACTAACTCGTTGACTTATTTTTTGTCCTTAACATTTTTCACTTGATAAGTTACTTTTTTTCAAAATTTAATGTGCCAACTTTATATTTATCTACTACAATTCTTTTTTTAAAACTCTGTAAAAAAAAGTGAGAAGAAAATTTCAACAGAAAATTTGAAAAAAAAATTGTTCGAAACGGAGGAAATGATATCATGTAATATGTACTTGGTAGTCCAAAACGATGTGATAATAATATGAACTATTATCTCTGTTTTAAGTTAAGATAATTTTTTTCTGTCGGTATTAACTTTAAATTTAATAAATTTAAAAATATAAGTTATAACTTAACTTAACTAAACTTTTGTTTTTTCAATCAACTTAATTTTACAAGTTAAAAAAAGTTGTTACAATAATGGTACACACTAGAGAGGAGACGGTCGAACAGGTATAATATGTGTAATAACTATCCTCAAGCAAGAATTCGTCAACAATTTTTCCGTTGAAGCGTTAAAAATATCGTATACAGATCACGGATTTGTTAGATCTCGAAAGAAAAATGTAAATCTATATAAGTGAAAAGAAAAAATTCGGAAACACTGATTTTTTTATTACGGCCGATAGTACTTGGAAATGTAGAATTGATATGATAACGTGGTAAAAAAGTATAAACATTTTTTCAAGTTGGTAGGTAGTAGGTACCTACATTTATTATTTACAACAAATATTTAGTTTTGAATCAATGCTTATTTGTATACCAGTATAGATAAATATGTAAATGCATTTAAAAATGTAACTGGGACTCGGGTGGTTAATTTTAAAGAACTTTTTTCATCTTCATCAATGTTTAAATATAGTCGATTGATAAACAAATCGCCTGTACAGTTTATTCAATGATATCGTAAGATGAGAATAAATTTAAATTATTTTTGCAGTTTTTGACATTATTAATACTTAAACCATCAGTATTAGGTTAATAGAAATATTGGTACGTTGAATATATTAACTACTATAAGGAAAATTATCAAGCGGAAATATTCAGAACACGAATCTATAAAAACAAATAAGAACTTCGCAAAGTGTTACGTGAATTATGTGTTTGTTTTGGTATAAAATAATATAAATTTCTAGTGATATACGTCTCGATAATGTAAAATGAATGTGATATTATTTACAAACTGCAATCGTGTTCCTTTTATTTTTTTTTTATAAAAAACGATTGCTTAAATAAATGTAATTTTTAACTATGATTAATCTATTTTATTTCACTCTTTTAGACAATATGCAGGTTATACCAATACAGGGTTTATACAATGCAAAATATACAAGTGTAAATTATATTACAATGTAAAAAATAATTATTTGATCATTAAAACTAAAAATTATGATGGTATAATATATCGTATATCATTCCCATTATATTAACCAAACGGAGTTCAATTATAAAAAAGAAAAACAATTCATTATACCGATAATTATAAAAATATGATTTTATATGGTCCACATGTGAATTTAGGTTTGGGTTTTGAAAATTAAAAATTAAAAGTGTCGAAGATTTTAATTGAAAACTATTGTAAAACAAGCGTTAGTTTATAGATTAAATCAACTAAAAAAAGTGAAAATAATAATTTATTTTCTTACTGAATAAAAATATATACTTGCGCGGTACCTATACGTTTTTACACTCGACCTGCATAATCAGGCCAAAAAAGAACAACTTTCTGGTTTTCTGACTTTTATTTGCACGATGCACAGTTTACAAATGATTGTAGTTACCTATATAGATAGGTGGTTAGGTTAAAATCGATCATATTAATCTACTATTATGTTATGAAATGTCATTTTAGTAACAAACGTCTTTTAAACAAATAGAATTATCGATCCAATAAAAAGTGTAAAACATATAACAAAAATTCAACATTTTCAAGTCGCGATTGAACTTTATCAGGCGGATTTCATGATAAGATTGTTTTTAAATATGTTACTGAGTCATTAGTTGGATGTAAGATGCGTTTGAACGATTTAAAAAGTAAAATCACGGGGATACCGAATTGTCACATGACGCCCGTTGGACGAAATGCCGAGTATAAACAAAAGCGCGATTTCTAATCCGGATAGAACGGTGCAGGTCGTTGACAAAATAATCATTGAAATTTGAATACAAGAAAGAACAATTTCGGAAATTTTTTGGTATTTTTACTTGGTTTCTCATAAATTATGGACTGATTTCAACGGGTTTCATAGAATGTTTGTACCTATATATAGGGAGACTGCGAAAAATGCGGCCGCAACAAAATTTCAGAAAAATTTAAAATCGTTCTTCAAAATCTATATAACCGTAATAGCTGGTACAACTATCAAAAATTATTAAATAAACCACAGAACGTACAGAATTCGATGCTTACAAATATCATTAATGATTGTTATCTTTAAAAGCGATTTCACATCACATCGATTAGTTTGCAGGGTTTAACTTAAAACGAAAATGGACCTTCCTTTTCTTTAGAACTAACCATTTGGATTTTATTGTTAATGAGACGTCACTGTCAGTGGCATGCGCAAGGGAGGGAGGTTGGGGGTAATTATATTCCCACCATTGTGATTTTTTTTTTTAGCAAACTTGTAGATGGATGTATAACGAGCTGATAAAAATACGGATCATAAAATATAGAGAAAAAATGAAAAAACGCAAATAATGACGAGTAACAAATATTAGCGTTCTAGAATCCAGATCGTATACAAAACATCTCGAATTTTCTATTTTTTCAATGTTTCCTCCCTGCAGTGTTCTATAGATCTTGCGATCTCGGTAGGTCCTACTCCTAAAAAACACGTCTGAAGGCTATTCGCCCGACTTGAGTCAAACAATGAGGGCGGGAGGGGAATTAAAGCCTAAACATTGTAAGACAAAAAACTATATTTTTGGGAAGGACGTTGAGCCTAAACAACATTTTTATGCTATTCGGGGTTTCAGGAGGTCATGCTGTCTTATAAGTCTCTCTAATTGTGCACCTACATTTTACTGGAGTCCAAATTCGGTATGCGATCTTAGGAAGGTACCTACCAACATAAAAATAAATTATTTTTTCCATATTTACATCCCGTCCCTGTGTGAACTCCTAGACTGGAATCACTATTGTTAATATAACGGTCATAAAAAAAAAAAAATTATTTTCGAAAACCCCGTAGTAGTATACGCGTAAATCCGCGAGGCGCACGTCAAAATCTGGACAAAACTTATGCGGTGGTCGAAGTGTGTGCATTTTTGTGTGTGTAATATTGACAAACCAATTTCTCGCTGCGCGTCCAAAGTATATAAATGTAAATCGTATGGTTCTGGCGGGGAAATCTCTCACTTCACAAACATTTAAGCAAATTTTACGCATGAATCGCGTAAATAAAGTATTAAGAAAATAATAAAAAACAAAAAAAAGAGAAGAAAAAGAAAACCGTACCTTTTCGATCAACGGGTTCGTACAACTGCATTGGTGCTCGACCAGAGTAAGTGTGATCGGCCCCGGGCGAAACGTGACGGAATAATGATGAAGCGTGCGGCAGCAACGAAAGTCGCAAAACTCGCCGGCACACTATGTATTATGGACGATAGCGATTCTTCGACGGATTCAAGTCGCGGCGCCACCTACTCACGTCAAAACCGTTTGGTATGGTCGATTTTAGCGCCTCTCGGATTTTAGATTCCGAGCGAAACGAAGAACGTATTGGTTTTTTTAATATGATATGTGTGTTTTTTATTTATTTTTTTACCACAATGTAAACTTCTTCATTAATGCTCCGATTTTTAACGTCAACACCTCCAACTATAAGTATAATATATGTACGCAGATGGTGCTTTGAGTGGCCATAGACTTAAGCGTCTGTAAAATTAAAAAGTTACAATAACAAAAAAACGTTAAAAATTACGGCAAACGTGTTTTCGACATAATCGATTTAGATTTTTAGCCATAACTTTCACAATAACGATCGGAATATAGGCTGAAACTTTCACGTACCATTAAAATTGGTAAGATACTGGTCTGATACAAATTTCAAGAAAAAAAATTTGAAAATTTAATTCAAGGTTTTAAACATGTAAATACGTAATATGTTACTGAACAATTTCGAAGATCCGTGGTCACAATTTTTATATTTAGTAGTTTAAAGTTGGAAAATTTTCGGACATTGGTCATACCTGTGATTTATTTATTATTGATTATCCATTGCATAATGGAAATTTCACGGGAAACGCTTAAAAATTCATACAAGTCATATCCCGAATCGGATAGGCAGATTTGGAGTTCGAACTCCTAACGTGCCTAGTCGCCCAGAGAAAATACGTATTTTAGATTATGTTTTACACAAAAAATTAAAAAAAAAACATAGCGACGATATGCTTTAGAGTAAAGATCATCTTCTGCACTCACTGGTTTGGAAAATGTATTATATTGAATTACGATAAAAATGGATTGCTTACAGAAATTACGATTTTGAGCGAGCTCAATGAGTCAAATACCCACCGAGTTAAAGTTAAAATACGAAAAATGTCAAAACAGTTTGTCAGTGGTTCGAAAAAATTAGAAAAAATCACACGCAGTATACGTTTTTTGCACAAATGAACTGGAAATCAGTCAGAGATTGCACATTACATGATTTTTTAGATTTTTATAGTTCCCGAGCGTAAAATTTCTGGTCAACGGGTTGGGTAAGAGATTAGAGGCTGGGTCAGGCGTTAGTTTGCATTTTGACGTTGCGGTCGACCACATGAGCACACAATATTTTTTCGATTTTAAGTTTTTTTTCCGTGTTCACTTCGCGAACGTGATGATGAAAAACGTCTAAATTTATGTGTTCTTGGATTAAAACTATCAACAAAATAAAACGAAATTTTAAAAATAGATTCAAACAAAGTACAATATACGGCCAATCATATAATTGTTTTGTGAGTAAAGATCATAGCTCTCCTTCTGTATCTGAAAAAGTGATCAAAGACGAGCGATAATTTCAGGCGGATTTTTAAAAAAAAAATTTCAACCAAACATTCCAAACGTTTTGAATACATATATTGTGATAAACCTAAAACTATTAACAGATTGGCTTAGCTATTTCTCAAAAATCATAATAATTTATAATGAATTATGTGTTACGAACGCGTACGACGTTTTATATGATAGATCATACATTACATATACGATGTGATGAGGATTTCTATCAAGAACGCGTTACTGTAAAATAAAAGACAATATAGAAAACGGTATAGCCACAAAATGCATTGAAAATAATAATACGAATTTTTGTGAAATGTTCTATAAAGTTGAGATCTCTTACTATGAAAAGGGTGAATATAAAACCATAGAGATATTGTGGTGTTCGATAATCCTCCTCAAATTTAAAAGCATCTACGTATAGTATTATACGACGGAGTTGCATAAACCAGAAGGTTTAAGTATTAACGCGCGTTATTTTAAAGAGTTTTAATAAAAATAAAACTGCGAATGTGTATTAATAATGAAGCGGATAGAAGATTTTAGTAAGAATTATTGCAGTACCACCGTATACCACGCCACAACAATAGTAAAAATATCATCAAAAAATGTAGAACGAGCGCACTTTATAAGTATTATTTTTACTTTTTAGCGAATGAAATCAAAACAAAACGAAATTTTACGAGTAATACAGATGAGTTTTGACGGGTTGACAAGTTTTATGAAACAACATAATATTATATAGGGTAGTGCAGACAACTTATGCCTATTACCGTGTATTCTATATTAAAAAACAGTTATATCAAATATTTGCGGTCATAAAACGCTTGCAGAAATGTCTTATAGTTTTTACGATTTATCATTTACGTATGTAGACAATTGACTGAAAAAGAAAATCTATTTAAATATTAAAATTTAAAAACATTACAAACAAATACTAATCAAATATACAATTAAACATAAGGTTCTTTTATGTTTAAGTTATTTGGAAAATCTTTTTTTAACAGTCCAGTTATGACAATAAATTTGAAACCAATACCAGCAAGTAGCAATGGGTTTTTATACCTACGCTTGATTGTACATATATTAAATTCTCAAAAGCATAATGTTAAAGATAATTCTTTTTTTTTGTTTTAAAGTAAAATATACAGAGGTATGTCGACGGTTAGCTATATGCTATGGTATAACTATATGGGTGATATACAATGATTTTTTTCATGCATATTATTATTGTCATATTATATTTATATACTATTCAAATTTATCAATTAAGGAATTAACAAGAAACACATGGATAACTTCAAAGTTCTAACTTACGCTAACATATTAAATAATAAAACGCAAAGAGGAAAAATCATAAAATACGATGGAATTTATTTGTACAAAACATTGGAAAAATAATAGAAAATAATCAGAAGTAGAACACAAAACCTGGATTGTTTGAATAAATATAAATAAAAAAAAAACGGACAAAGGAATTTCCATGGTGTTTTACCACCTACTATTAGTTATCATTTATTGAACATACATCGGGAAATAATATTATTTTTAAAATCCATTTGTACATTCAGTATAATGTTATTAAAACTATTAGTTTTTGCGTTAAAAATATAGGTACATTTCATTTCTGAAGTTACGAAAATATTTTTTTAAGAATTTAAAATGTCTGATTTTCAACCGCATTTTAAAACTAATTTTATGATTGCTTCCTAACCCATTTTTAGTAAAGTTTGTTTTTATATTTTTTTTAAATATACTTAGTTTCTAAAATTGTATCTGTGTTTTTATTTTTCAGTATACTGTTTGCCACAACTTATAATATATATTATATTATAAACACTAGTACTGTTACAATTATTAAAAATATTACTAATTTGTGAATTGTTTTGACGTATAATTATTCTGTTCCACCAGATTGTTTCTACTTATTGAGTTTTAAAGTATTTATTACAATTATCATTCAAAATGTATAAAAATAAAAACACATCATACTGGAACAATCAACACCAACGGATGACCTATTTTGAACAATATTTGTTTACTCTATTATGAATTTTGACATTACTATTAAATTCAAATTTATAATTGATACGGAAGTATAAATTTGTTTAGCAATTCATAGATGAAAAAAATAAACAAAATAACATGAAATTACGATTCCAATTTTATGTGAGCTCGCAATTAGTAATAATACAAGCGACCGATATATTATAATATAATATCAAAATCCGAAAAAAAACCTTTAAAATTTTAGTTATTTTATAAAAATCAATTTTTATGAGAGTTTATAATGAAATTTGAAAATTTTATGTTTGTGACATATAGTATAACGTTATCAAAGTATTGAATTAGAAGAGAATTAAAGGATTATTATGGTAATTTTCGAGAGTACTCACTCAATAGTACTTTACATGTAAAAATCATAAATGTTTGCATCGTTGAAAATATTACCATTATTTTGAATATCTCTGATATTACCCAACAGATGTTCTGTATTGGAAAAAAAAAATTTAAAAACGATACTATTTTTGAAACGTGAGTACATCGTTTTTACTTCGTCACTCTTTGGAACTAAATAAAGTATAAATATCTAAAAAAAAAAATTAAATACACAAGTCGCTGCGGAAACTTCTCAACTATACATCGTGAAACCTACAGCACTCGGAAATAAAAAACTCTGCGATTTCCCAGCAAATTAACATCGTAACACGGTTCTCATCACTGTTTCCCTCACATATTTCCTCACAAGTCGTTAATTGCGCGAATTTTTACGGAACGGAAAAACACGTCGTCTGTTTTGTGCGTCATAAATATTATTTATTAATATTAATATTTTTTTTTTTTTTAATGCTCATAAATACTATAATATACCGGTTCGTCGTAACACGGTGGCAAATCGTAAATCTACCAAACTCGAAAAATTCCGAAGTAAAATAGTGGTTTTCGTGATGTGTGCATATTATATTGTACGCCACGTGACGCATATTGCCGTCTCCAGCCGCGTTTACATAGAAAAAGACTTTTCGCCCGTCGTCTATAAATATCCCCCGCCGATTTGATTGAAACGCAGCTTCCATCATTCATAACAACCGATAAAATCACGCATTCAATCAGAAATCGAACTATTTGGAAAATAATACTGAGAAAAGTGTGTTTTAATATTATTATGGCGGGTAGTACACACAATAATTATTATTACTACTTAGGCGTTTTTGTTCAATATAGGTACCAAAACTAATTTTCACCTATGGTCTTCATATTATAAAGTTGTATACCTTCAACGTATTTTTAGATTCTGAGCGAGCGTAACGAGGAAATTATTGACACTACGCGATGACGACGGATTTTTTTGATTTTTCCGTAAACACATTTTCGGATCGTAGAATACATAGTATAAAATGTATTTAACAGGTACCTCTGGAAATTCTGCGATTGACCCGAGTTGATACTTTGCTTGAAGCTTAAAAAACAAAAATGAATAACGAAGTTGACTCCAAGACTGCTGCAAATGATTAGAAATTTCACCGGGTGCGTCGTTTGGTCGGATAAAATTTACAAACAAAAAAGTACAGGAATATATTTGAATGACTTACGGAATTTTGACTACATTTTTGAGTTTGTCTACTTTTGAAGTTATTTCGTTCTTTATGCACAAACTTTTATTTTCGGTTTAGATTCTCGAAACTATAAAAAAAAATTAAACATTATTTTCTTGTATCATCAGGGAAAAATTTTCAAATCTGTTTTCGGCAAGTAATTCTCCTTCGGAAAGTGTTTAGATGTGATAACAATTTTTGTACATTTTGAAATTAACAGCGAGTTTAAACATCGTTACTATTCTAAACATTTTGAATATTTTTTAGTATAATTTTGAACTTTAAAATTTTTAATATCATACAATTTTCGTTTGATAATACACGTAATTTTCATACTTGCGTACTTAATACACTTTAATACAAAAGCTATTCCAATTCATACGTTAAAATAGTCTCAACGAGTTTATGTAAATGTTTGAAGTAATGTCTAATTTTAGACGCTGTATATGGAACCGTAAACGCCTGAAAATGTGAGAGCATATTTTTTACATTCAGTTAAAATGCATACAATAATAATAATAATGATAAAGACGAACATTGTTAAAAACATCAATAGGTTCTCACTGTGCCTTGAGACAAATTTACATTTATTTTAAAAATACCTACTCTTCTCAACATTTTATCTGACAAAGTATAATATGTTAATAATTTCGCTTTAATGATTTTAGAACGGATATATTATACGTGCATGAAGATATATTTTGTTGATACATCCCATAAATATTTTTATGAAGAATAACTTGGCTTGTATCCCCGTTACTTGGAGACAACTATATAATGTATAATACATATAATGGGTACACATACAGGTATTGTTTGAAAATTTCATGACTAAGTACAAAAAGAAATGAGTCATGGGTCACTGTATAGTAGAGTTGGTCACTAATTTGGGTGGGTTAATAGTTTGAATTAAATAAAATAATCTAATATGATTCAATTGAGAGTTACGTACTAATTAAATTGTAAATTTCAAATTTAATTCAAAAATAAATAAAATTTTTCGAAACTTTTATCACGGTTGAATTTCGTTCATCCAATAATTCGTATGAATTTCAATTAATTAATTAATTTTTAAAAGAGTTATTTCCAAATAATATAATATATCGGAACAATTTCAATGTAAAAACGATCATAATAATTGTTTTGATTTTTGAATTGTTTTAACCTAGTATGAAAAAATATAATGTACAGATTGAGCTAAGGTTTAAAGATTCTAAATTGAAAATTATAGACTTTACGAAATTGTAGATACCTACTGTGAAAATTTGGGTTTTGGATCAAAAATAATATAAAAAAAAAAATTAAAAAATTAAGTTGGTACCATCTCGGATGACAATATTTTTGTATGGAACTTTTAAATTCCATATGAAAGTATTATGTAAAACATATATTAAAAAATAAATAATGACCAAAAAAATCACTATTATAATGATTATAGGTACTTAGGTCTAAAGTTAATTGAACAAGTAAGCACCAAGTAACAAACGATAGATGAAGTACAAATTAAAAAAAAATTTATTAATAATGAACAATATTTTTATAAATAATACTATAACATAAAGTACAAATTTTTATTTTTCATTGGAGGAATGGCATCTGCTGTATTCAGTGTTTAAGTATCCGCCATAATTTAAAAAAAATTCACATTTCACATTTCTGTGGACTATTGATATTTCACTGGATTTATTCGACTCATAATGTATTAATTATTTATGTGACCCGAGTGAGAGTTTTTGGACAGCATAACATTTTAAAGTTATTGCTTTTATACCTAATAATATGATTTATATACTATTTTTACGTATGTTTTCTGAGCGCCAAAATAATTGTGCATCGAACAAATGAATAATACACGCTGCCCTCTAACGGTGCGGTGTAGTTTTAACTTTGAAAGTTCTCTGACGAACCTAATGTCTGATACTGCAGCCCAAAGATGACGCGGTAGGTATACGTATTTTTCGAATGTCGCCACGACAAAATGAATATTCAACTATTAAATTAAATAATAATTTGTACAGTACAGTTAGGTGATTACTATAACATGCTTATTACCGTCAAATACCTCTTAAATCCAAAATATTTAATGAAATTATTATGTTGACATGTTTGTAGGCGTTATACTGGAAATGTTCGTCCTGCAATGATAATTCTCGTTTCATTTCTAACAATAACAATAATAATTACGAAAACAGTTGAAAATGGTATTCGGACGTTGCAGGAAAGGAATTTTAGCTTAACCATAACTGTATTACATAAAAAAGTCTCCAAGTGATATTTTTAGTTTAAGGTACATATTAAAAATAAACTTCAACCAAATAGTATCGAGCGAATCGTTATGGAGATCGGAATGGTTTTTCAAATTCTACTTGCCGAGATTCCTAAAAAATTCCCAAAAATACATTGATTTTCATATGCTATAATATAACGACATATAAAGTTATTGAAAAACGACGTGTGAACGGTATCAAATCCATAGTTTTCATTGATCGCTGAATTTCACCGTTCGCCGTGTACCTATTGATCGAATTGCCGTTCGTGCCAACGCGAGAATTTCAAACTAATGTAGCTAAAAGATTAGATACCGATTTTAAGTCCTTTTGTTCTTGTTTATATTCAACGATGTAAAAATTCTGAGATGGTTGTTGCCTGTACTTGAACACGAATTGCTAAACTTGAGCGGCGTATTACGGTGTGCTTCACGTATTGTTGAATGCAAATCAAACTAAAAACCCTCTGTGGCCACCGCGAATGCATATTTTACTTACGCTTCGCTATGCATAAATGTATTTTTCAAATCGTACAAAACTGCGTCGGTACGTCTAATAAATAACAAAGGTTATAGCGGGTGGTGGTGGTGGTCTTGTTAGAAAATATAAAATATCAAGTCTGCTTTCAAAAAAAAAAATTAAAAAAATACATATATTTTTAAAAATCTCAATGCAAACGCTTAATTATAAGGTATAATTACCATGCATTGTTTGAGCGGCGTCGAAATAAGAAAAAGAAAACATACGAGGCGACACGTTTCACGTTTTTTTTTTTTTTTTTTTGTTAACCGCCGATTATTAGTATAACAAAAAATAATTTGAAAATTTATGAAAATAAGATGACGTCAAAATTTAACAGATTATATAAATGACAAAGTATATGTTATATGCGATAAAACAATTTGATCGATGAAAACAGTTCGTCGTCATGCGATGGCGGTTCTTGAAATTGACAAGTCTTAATAGGGGCAGACAAAAAATCCGCAGCTTCAACGTACTTTCGTGTACTTGCATCACTCAATGTTTAATCGGTGAAAAAAAAAACCTCGAGGAAAACTACGCACTTTTATACGTCTTATACCACCCCACCGTAAAACTACCAGTAAAGTGCTTAAATAAAGAGCAAAAATTCTTTCGTTTTATGAATAATTTACTGAAACCTATATATATATATATATCTATATTTATATCCCCACCGTTATATATTTATAACCTATGAATGAATAATAACTTCTCATCACAAATATTCAGCTAATATCTGTCTCAGTGATTTTTTCTAGCGTAATTTGTGTCTGCAAATGGAATACAAAATGTAATTTCAAACTGATCAAATTAATAGGTACCTATAACCGAAAAACATAATATCCAGGATTTTTTTGACAAGTGAACACATTTCGTGATTGTCATTACAGCGGCACCCCTAAACCAAGTTAACGGAGGGTCGAGCGTACAAGTTTTAATGCTAATTCAAATACAATTTTCAATGATTATAAATATAAAATATGTTAAACAATTAATTTGACGAATTAAAATGTACAAACGCATGAAAAATATTGCTAAAATAACGTGTGCGTATACCTGTTTATTTTAAAATTTATATCTTGCCGAATTTGTTCCAAAATTTTTTAGCTGATATCGTTGTACGTCGTTTGGACAGAACAATTTGACCACAAAGGAATTATGATTGTGAATCCGTGTGGTACCTACCACAAAAATTTAAGATGCAATGGACACAATATGTATTCAATTTAAATGTTTATTACTCATTATTTAAAATAATATAACACTAATTCAATATAACACGTAACTAATTTTTAGTGTAGTATATTTCGGAATAATAATAATAATAATTTTATATTTTACGCACGGGTGTCGCTAAAATTCACCTTATTTTTCGACAGTTGAATTATTTTGTTCCAAAATGAACCCAAGTAATACTCATGGTTTTCAATTTTGTTTTGAAAAAACGTACCACCAGCAAAGTTACATTTACTATTGGAACATACAAATAGTGAAGTCCAATTAGCTACAATTTTAATAAAAACACTTTTTTTAAATTATTGTCACGGAAGTAGGTGACAGACTCTTCTTTCTTTCCCTTTTAAGACGCCCCAGGGTCGTCATTGACGTATTACTAAATCGCCACTGATACGTTTATGACAGGCAACAGTACATTTTTTTTGTATACTCCACTATAACCTATCTCACGCAATAATGTACGTGGCATTTCGAATTTGTGTTCTTTGTAGATGATTGTTCGTCGGTTCTGACTGTACTTACCGATATTTTTACTTCATGAATATTATGATTGTCATTTATCTTTCTTTTTCAACTTTTATGAAAATAAATGCAACAAAAGTTAAAATTATATCATTTCAATGTGCGCAATCGTAACAATTTACGATTCATATATTTAAAAATTCGTACTGAAATAACGTAGTGTGAGTACCTACAATCTCGAGACGTCAAGTGGGAAAAAAATACAATTCTAGTGCTGGCAGACAACATAAAATGAGGCTGAGAATAAATATTATTCTATACAGTATCGTCGTTAATACTTCTCGTCAGCCATTATTCATTTGTAACTTTTTAGAAACCAAAATTTCTGATCAAATGATCAGAAGATTAAAACTTTATTCTTGATAATAGTTGTATATATGGTTAAAATTGTCTATTTGTACCATGAACACGCGTTTTTACACAATATAACCAATGAGTTGTTGGTGAAAAATATGGTGTCCTTTAATATCAATTTAAAATAACAGTTGAACAATGAATGTTTGACGGCTGTGTGTACGTATATCTTTTTATTTCAATATGAAAAGGCTTATTTTATATAAAAGGAAATAACACTTTTAGTTAAATAGTCATTATAAAAACTACGACAGAAAACTATTTGATTTATGAAAGTTGTTGATTGTATTGTTTTTTTTTTTATTTGAAAAAAAAAGTTGGATTTAGTGGAAAAACATAAAGACTTAGCGAATAGACTTGAGCATGATTTTTTTTCGATCTTATAGGAATCGTATAGAAAATATTATCTCAACAAAACAAACTTAACACGTAATACACATCAAACTAAAACTATTAAACCAATAGGTCGTTTTATTTACTACACCGACTTGAGTACCTAATAAAAAATATAAACAAATAAAACAAACCTTAAATATTTTTTTAACGACAAATCTCGCAGCGGTGTCGTATCTAAACTTGCACGCCCTCGACACATGCATCAGTTCCGAATTTTTCAATTTTCTTAAAGATGTCTGCGTGCAGGGTGAACACATTTTTATATCTGTCACTAAACTATACGAACTACGACGAATCTAGCGAGAAAATACATAAATTATACACATATACTTAGTGCACGAAAAAAACAAATTAGACAGTTTATAAAGAAATTTGAAAAAATAAATCACTTAGGTATAGACCAAAAGCTACAATTTTTTAAATAATAAGTATAATACGTATTCTAGGGTAAAAAAAAAAAAAAAGGAAAGAAGAAAATACCAACTGAGCTAATTATGGAGGCCCTGTAAACGCGAATTCCATTTAGTAATGTCCTATCATCGATTGAGTAACGAAAAAACAAAAACAAATATATACATATATATATATATATTTATGTTTTACCTTGTCGAACAATGATATACTGCGTTGTAGATTAGGCTTAAGGCTGGCGCCTTGTCGAGATGATGATTTATACCGAGACTCGGCCATTTTTAAATAATTCATTTTGACACCAAAAAGCAATACATAGCAGTTTTATCTTGCCAAGTATTTATAACGACCGACTATTTTTAAATATTATATTCATTAAAATACACAAACTAATACGAAATAATTGTTGTTGGAAGCATTACTTCAGTGCAAAAGTTTACGTGCAAACTACAAAATAATTGTTAGAAACGTGTTGAATCGGAGATAGTGTTACACTATAACACAAAATTCCAATTACCCGTAAGCCATTGTTAGAAATGAAAAAGGTTGAAAATAAAAATTGATTAACTTCAAGTAGCCATACATAAACGTAGTACTTGACTTTAAAACTGTTCACGAAACTAAATTCGATTGAGTTTGCAAAATACATAGGTATTTCATCTTTTTGAATGTACTTTTACATACTCGAATAAAAAACGAATGAACAACGTCATTGCTGGTTTGAAAAAAAAATACTCAAGCCATTATATCATATTATTATATAATGGAAAATATTTCCAATTTCACTTGTCCGCGAGTCGTAAAAAACAAATTTTTACTGTTCTTTTTGTAGTTACGTTTCACTATAGTTCTAATTTTTCCTTTTTTAAATCACACTAAAACATAATTTAACAGCTAATTTGTGTGAATGTACTTTTGACAAACATTTCCCGTCAATATGACAATCGATGGTTAAATTTGCGTGGCATGGATAGAGCAAATTTTTAATTACTTTGATTTAACTGTACAAACACATTTACTAGAATCGATTATTCAACTTTTGATGTTGTGTTTAGCTTTCGTTGAAATTTAAAAAGACCATCTTAAAATATTAATTGCTAAGTAATAACACCTATCAACATTTTTCTTATCAGTTGGTAATTTGTTTGATACAGTTATAGCCAGCCATCACCAAAAAAAAAAAAATGTTGTTTGTATGACGCGTAGACGTGTATATCATATTTTAAATTTTTATGACTATTGTATTAAAGGATTAGTGATACAAATAACTATACCAGCTTATGTTATTTTATTACCACTTGGTTTTATGCAGAACAATAATGTACATATTAAGTTCATTATCATCATAATAACATATACGACTTGCAGCCTAGCCTACAAATAACCCAAAATATAAATTAATATTTATGTCATACCTGCTCTTATAATCATGAACTTATTAGTTAAACTAACAAACATGTTTTTGTAATTTATTATTTCGTTTTACGCAAGCCGACACTATTATGGGATTTATCTGATTTTTATGAATTGATAGCTACATTTGGCCAAAGTAACAAACTTAAAATATCTCATTTCTATAGATTGTTTGAAAATTTTAGCTGTGGTGATCTCTAATAATCAATTTACGAGAGTTAAAACATAGAAACGTTTTAAAACATATACATTTTAAACTAAACTTTTAGTATATTCCTGTAATGAAATATTAATGTTTAATTATAAACGCGTAGATTAAAATTAATTCACGTTTATTATAGTACTTAGTATGCGTAAATGTTTAACGTTTTTCAACAGGCGTCATCAAAACTTAGAACTTTATGATTATCTGTCGTTATTTAACTGTACCTTTGTACTATTTTTTAATAGCCGATTCACACAAACGATTTGGACGTATTTATCATACACTTAACCTTAATGCGATCATAAAATAACAAAAAAGTTACAAAATTACTTGAATCCATGATTTTGTAATTTATTTAATTTGATTAAAAAGTGCAACATTTTAGTTTATACATATTATAAGCTTATATTTTATTTGTGTTGTTTGAATTGATTTAAAACGCGTCGTTGACCTACGCGAATGAAATAATATTAACCGTAACGATAGATCAATTAGTAATAACTTATAATCAAACACTATAGCCTGCAATCGAATATTTGTTATTTGATTTAAATTTAAAAATATTCATCGACAAATGGTACACTATTTTTCATTTGTAGCAATATCAATTACTTTTTTAACACTTAAATATAACTTACTTAAACAAAAAAACGAATAATTTAAGTGTTTAATTTTATTTACTACTCGTCATTTAATGTTTTCCAAGTTGTATACTCGCTTTGTTTTTTATTTACAAATAATTTTTCAAGCTATTTTTCTAAGGTTTCGTTTTTATTTAATTTTCTACCAATTTATTGGTCAACATGAAACTTTCAGTTCACAATTGCTGCCACAAAATGTGATTACAAAAAAAAGAAAAAAGAAAAAGAAAAACCCATATAGTTATTATACACCATATTGTACGACTACTAATAACTTCTTCTCTCAATTTAGAATCTGAGATGTATAGTTGGTAATAAATAAAAAAAAAGGCCAACTTATATAGATCATCTTATAGAAGCATAGACAGGTTGATGGAAAAACCAACAGGTGTCCTAACGAAAAAATGATGTTATTTTATAAAATAAAAAATACACAATCAATGAATATTGGCTAATAAAATAAGCAATATTCCAAAACACGTGTTTTTATTGATTATTTTACCAGCGTGTACAATAGGTGTATATTATTATGCTTGACAAAAATGTGTCTGTAAAATACGTATAACTTCATATCTATATTTTAAAGCTGTCTTATGGGCATACTTTTAGTAAAAAAAATATGACGTTTATTATAGATACTGCAATGGAATTTTATACAGTCAAAAATGTTTACCCTTATGGGAATTGTATGATTAAAAATTATTGTTATGTCTGTCTTTTATTTTCTCTAAATAATTGTTTGTTCTATACACATTTTTACTTAGATTTGTCGTCCATAGAGTCCATCAATACCTGATTAGCCGACTGACATTCACACCGATAGATTGACAGAACCCTCGAATTTGGTGGGTCACTGTTTTGAGTATGACTCCTGTCATAGATACTTACATAAATCTATTCACTACATTTAATGTAATAAAAAAATACTACATAATTTTCTAAAAAAAAAAAATGATTTTTAGCGCGTTCTGTTTGTTTTAGAAAACTTGTATCAATTATTAAATGCAATCATTTAACCATTGGAACAATTAGGGAAAAGCGGCTGTACAAAATGGTCGTGGACGTATAAAAAAAATTTGAATTCCTTACAGCAAAAAAAAAAAAAAAACTATTATACAATTTGTTTGCTCGATTATCTTTTAATTTTTTATTTGGACCTTGAAGTCTTCTTAGCCGATACCTAATAATTGTGTTTGACAACCATGTGCAGTTGGACGATTTTACTATAAACAAAATATTGGATTTTGAAGTCTCAGAAATTTCGTTAAGCTGGTTCGGAAAATTTTCCATTAGTTTTAAGTTGTAAAGATGTTAAAAAAAAAAAAAAACGTTGCAGTAAGAAATGCGTACAAACCAAATACCGAATTAGAATCATTTACAAAGAAAATGAGTATTGTAAACCGCTGCGATGCATGTAACGAGTGACGTCAAAACACAAAAAAAGTACACAGGAAAAAAGATGAGAAGTCGTCGGGTATTTCGAGTACGGAGGAAATAATTATGTGGAACCAATACAAAATAAAAAGTTTAAACAAACTTAATTTATTTTCTCGCCATTGTTATTTATTCAATGTCTGTCTGTAACATATATATATATATATAAATATCAAAAATAATAACTACAGTTAGACACAACTGCAGTGAAAGCGTAGTGTTTACGTTAAAATTGTCAAAAATCAAGTCGACTAAACAAAACAAATTAAAGTTCGGGGCTCATGTTGTAAAGGGTGCAGATACAACAAAGCCTATGTAGCTCAAGTACCTACCTACGATCAAACGCCTCTGTAAATAACTTATATAAGGCAAATCAAATTAAACAAACGATTATTTTTCTAGATTAAATAAATATCGCTGTATAAAGTCAACTAAAATGGCTGTTCGACGACAATAATAATTGGAGTTTTTTTTAATTTTTTTTTTTTATTTGATCAGTATTATTTGTTTTAACAATACCGAAACGATCAAAGTAACTTTGATGTTTTTAAACTCTACAAAATCGCCAATTTAAATGGTAGAAATATTGCAGACATGTATTATATAACTTGTTCGTCGTAATTTTTAGCGCAAAAACATTGTGTGGAAAAATTCTTTTAATTGATATTAACCTGAAATAGATAGGTGCATCCAATACAGTATTATAATATGATGAAACATCGATATAAATCGAGTATAAAAATTTTACTTAGATATTTGAGACGTACCTACTTTGAAAATAATTATTTTTCAATTTATTAAATATTTATAATTAACTATATTTGATTGAGCTCGAGTCTCAGATCATACCTTTTAATTACCAATCACCACCACGCTTTCTTTTTTAAATTGTTATCAATTCATTACACGTCAGGGTGGTTTGGAGTTTTCGTTTTTACACCGTTCGATATTGATTTCAATTATCTTATGGCTGTAAATAAATTGAAGAAAAGTAGTGCGTAGGTACAAAAAGAAAAAAAAGAAAAGTTATTTAAAACGTATTATAAAATTTGTCGGTTTATAGAAATAATATTAAATACTCGTGTCTAGTATACTTTCAACATACAAGCATAAAAATATGCCACTTTTAATTATTCATCTTTAAACTTACAATATTCGGTCTACACATGTTGTTTACGTGAAATCGGAATAAAACCTGCAGAAGCCGTTTGCACAACCGCATCGATGTGTGTAAAAATTCGATGTCGAAAAGTGGCGAATCGTCCGGTTCAAAGTCGCACGACGGAATGGCGTATATTGGTTTTTAAGAATTCCGTAAATACATATAACAACCTGCACGTGAATCCAGACACCGGGGACAAACGGGCAGAATTATAAAACGAATTGTTTTTGTTTTTCGATTCGTTGTCCACCGGGATTTGATTCTTGTGCGCCGAAAAACACAATACCTACGAAGAACCCAAGTATGATAATTTTCACAGATTGTTCGATTCTCAGGTTTTTACGGGACGTTTGGATATCGAAAATTATTATACGTCGATCCACACGATTTTATGCGAGTTAATTTGTTTTCTCCCCGATTCTTTTGGTTTCAAACACGCTAATATTGTGTTACACTCGAAAAACGTTTGGTGAAAATATGCGTATTACTGATTTTGCGACGAAAACACTCGTAGATCTTGGCAAATTTTCACAAAGTGTTGCCCGCTGTAGTTCAAACGCTTTCATTTTTTTAATATCGCGTGATGAGTTTCGTGCTGTTTTCGGCGGAAGTTATGGCCCGCAAAACAAACGAAATCGACCGTGTCGAAAAACACGTCGGCCGTATAATTTTTGACGTTCTTCCTTGAGTTTCGCTCGGTTTTTTGATAACGTGATAACTCTTTCAATTTTTAACCCTCGAATTCGAGAGACCCCTCAAAGTGCCGCGCATGTTTTTTAGACTTTTCAGTAACGGTAGGTGCCGACTTCAAGATCACAAGTTGTGATTCACAACTAAAAAATGCCGCGAACGTCGGACTACCCTCTCCGCTGTCCGTACGACGACCCCCTCGAGAATCCGCCCACCGCACATCTCCCTTACAAAAAAAAAAGAAACCACCTGCGGCTCGCGCGGCATTTTGGGTTGGCGGCGGCGGTACCCGAAGAACACGCGCGACGTCCGCCGATACCGTCCGGCGCTCGTATAAAACGTTCCTCGACCGTTCGCTCTGCCGCCGTACTCTCTCCGCACTCAACTCGGACGCCGACCAACAACGGACCGCTCTCACAACCGCTGCAAGGTACGTAAACCGCGTACTCACACCGTTATCATCACGCGGACGACCAGATTTTTTTACAAAATTTAATCTCTAGGATCGCGATATAAACGATGCTAAAAAAAAATACAGCTTTAATATCGTGTTATTGTGAAAACGAAATGATAATCGTTTTAAATTTAAACCTCTTACCCATATTGCGATTTTTGCTACGGCTTGATTTTTAATGACTCTTAGAAACTCGTATGGTTATTACGAATACGGTCGCGTATAATTTTCGTCACTTCTATGTACGTATTGACGACCAACAGTGTTTTTGGACGCTTAAAAAATATCACATAAAATCACGAGGGTGTTACTCGATTATAACGGTTTAAATTCTCCGAGGTTATACGACTTTGACAAATATTTATTAACTTTTTTCAACGACTAACAATCATTAGCGTCAGTATCGTGCTCTGTTGGACGTGGAAACGGACCAGGCGCCTTACTAAGTACAATTTAAGACACCAATACTCGCGTGTACTGACCTAACATTCGTCTGAAGTGCGATAATTATGAGTTTTTATTTTTTTTACCCCAAAACACACGAAACACGCAGCTCGATATAATTTCATTACTGCAGCACTAAATTAAGAACGTTTGTTTTAGGTTTTTAAAAATATGCGCGTAATAAATAAAAACGTTATTTAACGCCAGGTGGTAAATATACTTGTACACGCAAAATGTTAACTTTAAAAAAACAAAAGTGGACAAGTTGAAAAGTATAAAAGTTGCGTTGAAAAATTGATTATATTTTAACTTGACTAGTATGAATGATCATTATTTCATTATTTTACTATTCCAACGTTCTTCGGTCGTGCGTTAAAAAATTATTTGTTGCGAATTACTTGTATACGGAAAAAAATCGTGCAGATATGAAGATATGCCGGTGCAACGCTTGAGTGCAGTTAACGTAGGTAAATCAACGGGAGTTCGAAAAAAATTATCGAATTGTTTGTTTTAATTCATTTGAAATTTGTGTTTTATTTATGTTTTGGGACCCCAGAAAAACCCCCTGTGTTCGACACTGTACTATTCATATGCTGAACTTAACGAGTCAACAAATCATTTACTCTTTTTGAGCAGAAAACACTTTTGATAAATCACCCGAACCTATAAAAGTCGTCTTGTCCTACAGTTGTTTAGTTTCACCGAAAAAAAATTTATAATAATAAAAAAATGTCGTCCGCGGTTTAATTGAGAGAAGAAACGGCGTGACGCATTTCACCGTTTTTCATGCCGCCGTTCGTTGTACAGTACATATTATGAATCGCAGAAATACGAATTTCGATTAAAATTTAAAAATGTTTGACCAAACGAAAAATAAAAACGATACGCCGACAGTAAAACGTTCAAAATAGTTTAGCGCGATAGAAACTACAGGTATATAATAATTGACGGCATCGGTTTATCTACCTATATCTAGTAACGCGGTGTTACACTGTGTATCCGCGGGCTGTGTTCATTTAACGAATGTGTCTCTAAAGCAATGTATATATATATATTATTTGCTGTTTTTGATACAGAAAGTAATACTATACCTATATATTATAGAAAAAATAATACAATATTACACCTCGAAGAACCTATCCAATCCCGGAAGACCGCATTCGTTTTTTCCACCCTCTAAAATTGTGTTCAAACCGTTGAACGATACGATTTGCAGTCGTTTTTTCCCTCCTCAATGCGACAACACGCGTACGATATTTTTTAAGCCGAAAATTTGATTAAAAAAAAATATATGGATGGTATTTTCAACTGCAGTCGATTTTTTTTTTAAAGCGATACGAACAATTACTATTGATCATTGTTTTTTATTATTTTATTTGATCTCAAAATTAAAATATTAAAACCGAATTTTGGTGCATAGGTATTTCTCGTTTCCAGGATATAGGCGATTTCTCAATTTTAAACTTTGTACGCGTTTCAAAGGGAATCATATTATCGAAGTGAATGTACCTAGTTAACATTTGCGTAGCACAGGAAAAAGGTAAACAGGAATAAAATATTCTTGTTTGTCCTTTAAATTTGAAAATTTAACTTCAATCAACTATTACTCTTCCGCGATATTTTTATTAGTTATGGGAAAAAATTTCTCTTGGGAAATTGAAAATGTCTGTTTAAGATTCAAATTTTAACAAGAGCCGAGTGTACGAAACTTCATAGACATCAAACTGACCAAACTGGACACGGATTATGGTTTAAATAAAATATTTTTTAAATGTTTCAGTCGTTTTCACGCAGTTATGTTTGAAAACTGAAAAAAAAACATTGAAATATAGTACGTTGGTGTAATTTATAATTCAGAAATTTATTACTGACGAGCATAATGTCTGAAAAAATAAAATATAGACAAAATCGTCAATCGTACTAAGTATGTTCATTTTGTATTTGAACTGTATGAGGTTTTGTTTGTTACAAAATAATGAATATTTTTTATTAAAATATATGAATTTCACGATGATTTATGTATTGTTCAAAACTAATCACCGCACTCTTGACAACAGTATTTTTGTAGTGATTTGCCGACGCGTGATCCAGAAATGTATAAATTTTTGTTGGATGTTTACATATTTTTTCCAAAAAACTTTTTTCAAAATAGAATTTAAAAAAAAAAATTATGTCGCACTTAAAACAATGTTTTTTTATTCGGTTTTCCTTCGAACCTTGCACAATTATGTCATCTAATTTTTCCTAAACAAATTTCAGATGATTGTTCTGTTCAAATAAAAAAAAAAAAAAAAATACAGAACTCTAAAAAATAATATGCATTTTTCGTTTTGGTGAGAATTTAAATTGTGTTTGTGTATAATAAATACTGTAAACAATTTTATTATTTAGTAATAACGCAAAATCGCATTTTTTGTTTCTAAAATGTAATTTCGTTTTTTCGAATAAAGTGTCTACGGTTTAATACTGGTTTATAAAAAGAAACTTCTCGCTGTAAAATGCAATAATGTAACAGAGTCGTTTTAATACAATCACAATAAGTTTACAGCGTATTTTTTAATTCTCAATGTTTTGAAAGTATATTTATACCAAAAAGAAAGATCGGAATTTTCATTTTCTAATATGTATAGTAATAAATAATAACTATTGATTTGTTTACGTTATATTTTTAATCAGGTATAAAAAAATTTAAAAAAACTTCATTGTTTTACATGTAAATGCAGATACTTAGTATTTGTTCCACTCTTTAATAAAATAATTAGGTTAGGATTGGTAAGGTACCTAACTTGTCAAAGTTTTGAACATTGTTTGGCAACCGTCGTAACTTTTATGCGTGAGAAAGAATCATAACGTGTTTACGTTTTTAATGCGATTAAAATGAAAATGTGATTTGTATTCGTAAACGGGTGTCGCAGATCGTTCTTTTAGAATTTAGATTCTAAGCGTAACGAAGAATATATTGTTTTTACAATGATATTTTTTTTTTTTTTTGTATAATGTGAACACTTTTAAAGGTATAAGAAATGTTCCCATTTTTGAAGTCAGTAACAACCTCTGAAAGATCTTTGGACTGAGCTGGTACTTTGAGGGTTTTTGAAAATTGTTGAGCTAAGTATAGAACTTTGAAATTCTCGAAAAATTTACCAGGACGTGTACTAGACAATTGCAGAAGTCACTCATAATCGTTTTTTTGAAGGCAATGATTTATCATTACCCAGAGTGATCCCGGCTTTTTTTATTTTCACGTGCTGTGAAAGTTGTCTTTACAAAACATAATAATACGGATCATTTTGTAAAACGTTTTTAAGAAAGTTCCAGGGGCATAGTACGATAATCGCTAAGTAAAAAACGAGTTCGCCTTCAAACGTCATATTGGTGCGTTCGTTACCGAATCGTCTGCGTACATATTATTATATGCATGTAAAAAGATATATTGTCGTAAAAGTTTTGACTACCATTATATAGCTTCTTCACCACCCCATCTCGAAGTCGTCATTAACGTGTTGGAATTTATTTTTTCTCAGTATAATACATATGACGTATTTTTGTCGCATGCAAATCAACGAAATATCGCTTTTATTGTCGACAAAAAAAGATGATATAAAAAAAACTTGTAACTATTTCTACGAGAAATCGGAAACTTTATCGTTTGATATAGGAGATAGTTGTATAAAATAATTCAGTGACGTTTTAATGAACCGGAACAAAGCTATTCATTTGTTCGTTAAACTGAAAAATATATATATATATATACAATGTTTGTTAAAAAAGGTACGTCGTCGATCAAATTTCGATTGATAATAATGTTTTTTTCTTACCTGCTTTAGCGCTACACATATATAAACGTCGCCTAAAGGCGTTTATTATCATCATTCGCATTCAATACGCGTTGTGCTATGAATTTTGTCGTTTCAATATTGAACGTAAATAATGAATAAATAAATTATTTTGAAACCAAATCGTTTACACTAGATGTTTATTATTATATTTATTTGGTACAGTTTATAAGTGTACACAAAAATACAAAATAAACGTCGTACCGTCAAAATTCCTGCATATTTACGGTTTTACAATTCAATTTAGAAAATGAACGGCCTTTTTTTGTCGCACGATTTTGAAAATAATTTTTACAATATTTTTTCAATAGACAGACTATTGTATAGAAAGACTGTAAAAAATTATTTGTTAGAGCCTTAGGTACTTTTAACGACCTCTATGGTATACCTAATTAAAAATAAAACAAATGTTTATAGTGAGTATGTACATGGATTATTAGCATACATTTAGCGGTCAAAACGGTTTAAATTTATATGATAAATATTTTACCAACAAAACCACATCATTAAATTTTTTTTTTTCAATATCGCTTGATCTTTCTGTTTACAAACGTCCGTGCGGATTTACTTTTGGAAGTGCGCTGATTAGTTTCGATGACACCAGGGTTTATCTTTGCATACGCATAATATTAAAAAGGTATTTTCGTCGAATTTAGCCCGAAAAAAGTTAGTCCCAAACTTTTTTAAAAGCTAGGGACGATGCACACTCCTGCTCCGGCAAAGCGTACCTGCAGTATGCATGAAGTTATATATTTATTACTCTTCGCGACGGTTAGACGCTCGTAAAATGTAATAATTACAGCATTATAATAATGTGTAGGTCGCGCAAAAAGTCGACGGGATGAAAACGGGTCGTCACTTCAAAGACTTTTACGGGGGACGGCCGCGGTCGGGTCGGAATGCGCGTGCAGGACGGATAACCGCGGGAATTATACGGACGTTTCGACTTTCGAGTATACCTGCACCTGAAACGGTAGTTTTTGGCTGCGAAATTAATACCGTTCGTTAATTATTGTTTCGCTACAAAAGAGAGCGTAATAAATTATTGTTATTTAATTTTAATAATATATTATTAGGCGTGTGCGCGTGTCTACCTATTTACCGATCGGACAAGTGTACATCCGGGGACTCACGAGCACACGTGTACGGTGAATATTATAATATACAACTGAATGCCATGTAGTAATTATTATTCTGAAAAACGACGAATTCGCGTTTGCTGTATCTACACAACCTAAACCGCGCCGTTCGGAGAGGTACCTCCTAGTCATAATTAAATTTGCTCCGCGCCGGCGGCACGACGTTAGATGCAACTTTTAGACGGAACGTGATGCAGTGAATTATTATTCTTCTCCGCGTTTCTCCCGATTTTCTCTGTTTGTTACTGCACCACCGGGAGAAAAAAATATTCCCGTACACCTTTCATTTCGAATAGATATAATAGGTATACGATATATAATCGCACGGAAAATTTGAGTAAAATATATATATATATATATATATAGTAATGTTGTACACGTCATGAAAAATAGTTCGGAGTGTTGGACGGTTGACAGGAAAATAGAACAGAGACGTACGAGTGTAAATGAGAACGCTTAGACGGATGATTGGAGTAACAAGAGAAGACGGAAGAAGAACCGAACGTGTAAGAGGTATGTAGTATTGGTGTTGCGTCAATAGTGGATGAGGGAAAATAGGCTGAGTTGATTTGGACATGTGATGAGGAGAGAAGAAACTGAAGCGGTAAGAGAAGTTATAAAAATGAACGTTGAAGGAGGAGAAAGATGTGGAGGAAGACCAAAGAAGAGATCGATGGAAACGATTGAAAAAGTTACGAGGGTTGTTAATGTGTGTGTGTGTGTGTGTGTGTGTAGGGGATGTGAATGATAATCGTGATAAGAAGAGGAATAGAACGAAAGTAGCCGACCTCGAGTAGTTGGGAGAAACGCGAAGAAGAAAAACATCTCTTGAACAATAATTGTTACTTTTGTTTTTGATAATATTTATGGATTGACCCGTTAGCTTTAATTGTTTGTAATATGCAGTTTGATTAGAATTTTTATTCAAACAAGTAGTGTTCACACACTATTATCACCAACAAGTAACATTAGAAAGTCACTCGGCATTTTCCACAGGACCTAAACATTTTAGATAATATATAGCACATTTAGTTTCATAATACAGACTGACCTACGCAGTAATGTGACCAATCAATACCAAAATCCGTGTTGAATTCAGACTACTCTGTTAGATGTCGGGGCACTATGATATTTGTAATTAATAATTAACCAAACAAATTCAGGAACTTTACTAGCTACACCTTTATAAAATAATATTTTAGACCACAAGTAGGTATAGATTTAAATTTCCATTATTGACGGTCCGTCTGACAAAAACTACGACCATTAAATTTTTTTTATTTAATCTGCAGTTACATTTTATCCAAATTCAACAGGGAGAGAAATTTAATTTCAGAGGAAGCTAAAGCCTCCCCTCAAGCATACCTGGGTTCAACAACGACCAAAACGTCTGATTTTAAAAAAATAATTTTTATTTTTATTTTTTAAATAAAAACGTTATACTATGTATAACTTTGTGTGACGTGTGGTGGTACCTTGAAGTAAAATCGTAAACACTATTACACTTATTTCAATTGTAATTGTATCGTAGAGAACTTTTAACTGCGTAATACGCGTTGTGTTTCTATATTATTTTGCTAATACCATGTAGCGTATTCAATTATATTTTCAACTGACCGATTGATCGATTAATGTAATCGGATGTTCGGAAAAAACACATTTCAGTTTTTTTTCGTAAAGCCTACGTCTAGCCGTATACATGGCAATAACCAAGGTCTAAAGGTTTTTGGTTTCATCCCCATAAATCCACCAAATTTTTGGCAGAGGAAATTGAGTATAAAAAAGTCGACCGAACGTGGCAAACAATAAAATACCTGAGAACTTAAAATTTGTTTTCGCAAATCCTTATTGCGCCACTTATTCGATTGAATCGTCAAAAACGGATTACGACTTGATTGGTGTTATACACGACGAGTGTGTGACTACGCTTCCGTCCAATTAGAAAAAAAACGAACGAAAGAGCTTATATATATATAATTATAGAACAGTGACTGTCAAATGATTTAGTCATGGAAGGAGATGAGGTGGATTTTTTAAAAATTTACATAGTTTTTATGTTTAAAAAATTATTTTTTTGGTCTTCAGAAATATTATTAAAATTTAAAAAAATTATGAAAATTATGTTGTCTAATGTGGACTATGAAATTGGTCACTGCTTTAATTTTGTTAGTTTACATTTTACAGTACAATTGGTAGTATCTATAAAGAATAAACGAGTTACATTACGTTTGAAAAAAATGATAAATCGCTTACTGATAAAATAATTCTGATCGATCTCAGTAATAAATCAAAGATTTATGAATTATAAAATATTCTTATAAATTGTCCTTCATTAATTTTCAATAGTTTAAGTCTATAAACAAAATTTGTAAAGACAAATTCCCTACATTATTTTAACCATATGGTACAAAAAATTTAATTTTAGAAGTATTGTTCTTACAATAATGTTTTTTTCTTTTTTTTTTATGACTGTGTTTTAGTTTTCAGTCTAAAAATTGAAAATTAAAGTTTTTATGGTACAAGCAGCGACAAAATTTCACGAATTTTTAAAAAAATGCTTATTTTTAATAATTCGTATTTTGCAAATGGCATCAAAATCGTTTAAATTCGTGACCTCATTTGTAATTTTTTGCTTTTAATTATACTAGTAATACGTAAATAAAAAAAGATAAAATTAAAAAGAATTACAAAAAATTTTTTCATAAATAATTTTTTTTTTAAATTTTTGATTTATCGGTTATAACATTAACAATAAGCAAATTTCGAAAAAATTCTCAAATAAAGAATCTTCCTAATGTTCAGACGCCAATCTTTTATTATCACTTAAATAATTTTTTTTATTACCTTAAATGTTTATAAAAAAAAAAAAAATCTTTCTAAAATCGGTATGTACATGTTTTTCACAACACGCTCAAAATCTGAAAAGATTCGTGGGGGCGAATCTATCCCCCTCATCCTCCCTCCGTTCGACCGCCACTGAATTATACAATACAAAGGACAAAAAACAGTATGGTTGGAAGACTCAATATTACCCTCTCGAATATTTTAATCAGAGTTCAAAAAATGTTTTTCAAAATATTTTAGTACACCCAGTATGAAACTCACTTTAATTTTATACTTTTTATACAGTGAATTTGGCCAATTTCCCGCCATGATAAAATATATTTTAAATGTCGTTGAAAAACCAACGCGGTAAACCACTTTCTGCCACGCGGCTCACATTAAGTGCTTAATCGAAGGAAATACACTATAGCTAGCCTATGGTGTTGGAATCTAAATTAAATCCCCTTAATTTGACACTGTCGCGATTATTGTTTTATTTTATTCTGCGCGATCGAGCGACAAAGATTTTACGCTGACAAAAGCGTTGCGCACTTGAGCGCCCCAAGCTTAAGATAGATGTTATTTTTGCACTACCGAAATGGTATATTGTCGAGCGTGTTAATTTATAAGAACGAAAAGAGCAAAAACCTTTAAATTGGGTCGGTGCCGGCCATACATTAAGGAGTAGAATTTAGGCAATTTAATTTATTCGTTGTATCGGTGGTGCATGTGTGTGAGTGTGTAATTCATTATTAGTGTGCGTGAAATTCGATTACCTTCTTGTCGCGCTAGATCAAACGACATACAGAATAAAGCGCGATTGATGTTCAAAAATACCTACACAGGTTATATATTTATGTATAATAATTATACATATAATATGTAGCATACTGTATGTGTAATCAATGACCATACCAAAAAACCACGATTTAGATTCTGAGCGAAGAATGTATTGGGTTTTACATTGATGTTTTTTTTTGTTTTTCTGTGATCAAAAGTTCTTGCAGAAAACCTGCACCAGTTTCAACGCACGATACCTTAAAACGGTCAAATTGTTTAAAGTGCTCCATTCGACTTGAAATTTTTATATTAAAAAGAGTTTAAAACGAGTTTACTGTTGGATTTCCAGTCGGTTAAAGATCGTTTTTAAGGGAGTTATGGAACTTTATAGAATTTTACGCAGTTATTATTCCATGAAACCTCTAGTTTGTGGTTTAACACATTGGTTCACACAATTTTGGTTTATAGCCGATTTGACGTTGTTATTTGGTCGTAAGACTCGTCATTCCGGGCGGCCATGTATTTTTTATGGGGGAACATATAATTCAAAATAAAAATAGGATCAAGCTGAAACTTTTACATAACACTAAAGTGGGAAACATGCAGATTTGATAAAAGTTTTTATTGTTAAATTTGTTTTTACCACGGCACGTGCACTAGACAACTCAGCTCGCTCAGAATCGTATTTTCGAAGGCAGTGGCTTATCGTTCTAAACTAGTGATCCACTCAAAGCGTGGCCGCTACCCCGTCAAACAACCCACGCGACCTAGACTGATCCCGGTTTTTTTTTACATTATAAAATATACAACATCGCACACACCCGCCGCCTCCGTTTAGGCGAAAAAACGGTCAGAAAATACGTATTTTAGCCGATTTATGTACCAGGGCCCCATGAACCGACGTTTCATAATTATATTATGTTAGCTAGTTTTTTAACTCGTCACATATATTACCTACTATATACTAATACAACTATAACATTTCACTGCTTAAATATCACACTATTTTCGTGATCGTATTGACCGAGGTTATACTATGTAAATGATAAAAATAATGTTTTGAATAGAATCAAACACAGCGTTTGGGAAAACTCGAATCTTATTATATATAAGTACCGAGTAGCGTAATGATGTCGGAAATGCGCACTGTTCTGGTTTTTCAACACTCGCGTACGTACATTAAAATACTATATTGCAAATTTTCCAAACTCCGACGATAGGTATTCAAATGCCTTACAATCTTTTTTTAAAAATCATGTTACATTTTATATTAACTAGAATTTTCAAAGGGGATTTTTCGAACATCTTTAACACATTTGTTGGTGAGATTCTTTGAATTTTTTTTTTTACCCTTGTCATCCAACTGTACAGGCTATGTATATAGTCATTTTTAATTCAATTTATGGTTTATTCCAATGGCCAATGTTATTATTTCGTCTAACGAAAGTGCACTCAAACACAATCTTAATTGATATTTTTCGTTCAAAGCAGCTACGTACCTCAATTGCCTATACATTGCGCCGTCTTACTACAGATTTTTTTTTTATACGCAATTTCGTCAATAATAATCAATAATTGTTGTACATAAGTACACATATTATTATTATTATGGTTTAGAATAATTTATTTAGATAATTAAGTCATATCTGGATTAAAATGAGTGTATTTTTAACGTATCTATTTTAAAAATATTTTGAAGTATTTGAACACCACCTGTGTTATACTCAAATACCTAGTCAGATTTTTTTTTTTTTTTGAGTATTTTCATTCAAAAACATATAGTCCACTTAAAAAATTATTTTTCACGATTGTTCATAGCAGGTGAAAATTATAAAACCGTAAGCTGATGCGTTTTCTTTTTTTCACAATCGAGATTGCGACTGATTTTTCACATACCATGACAAACAAGATATTTTTTAGATATTATTTGTTACGTTGGAAACGGCGTTCTTGGCTCCGGATCGCGTTACACCAGCACTGGATTTTCCGCGATCCCGACGATGGTGAAAATAAAAAACCAGATATCATATTCTTGGAAATAATATTATAAACATGTACAGTTTGCAGGTCACGTTGCTTGCCGGCCAGGAACCTTTTGGACGGGACGCAGGCGGTGTCTTTTGGAGACGTTATTTTTTTCTGTATAGGATACTTTATCAGTATCGACCCGACTACTAGAAATAAAAGTTAACTAATCGTGAATTCTAGATGCGCCACTCGGGTTAAAAATTTAGAGGGATGACCGAGGAGGGTCAGAGTAAAAAAGCCGGGATCACTCTAGGTCGCTTGGGTAGTTTGACGGAGTTGCGACTACGCTTTGAGCGGGTCACTAGTTTAAGAGTTGTGGTGTAAACGCATCATTTTATATCTGAAATATCAACGATAGACCATTGCCTTCGAAAATACGATTCTGAGCGAGCTCAGTTGTTTAGTACACGTCGTGGTAAAAACAAATTTAACAATAAAAATTTTTATCAAACCTGTATCTTTCCTATTTTAGTGTTATGTAAGTTCTTTATTTTTGTGATGAAAAAAATCTGAATCGAAGTGTAAAAAAACACACGTTCCCCGTAATTATTTGTCCCCCCCGTAAGAAATACACGGCCGCCCGGAATGACGAGTATAACGACAAAATAACAACGTGAAACCGGCTATAAATCAAAATTGTGATAGCTAAATTTTTTAACCGCGTATGGAAAACTATCATGTTTAAAGTTTGTATTGGAATTTCGAGAGTTAATTGTAAAAACTAGAGGTTTTATTATGGAACTGCGTAAAATCAAAAAATTTCAAAGTTCCATTCAAAAACGATCGAAACCGATCAGAAATGTCAGCGGTCGAACCCTTCCTGACGACGTCGTGTAAATAAATTTCAAGTCGCTATTGCGAAAGTTTGGCCGGTTTTTTGCTCCAAAAATGACCGAAAAAACGTTTTAAACGCGCGTTACCGTCTCGGAGCGGCAATATTGTCTATCTGTTGGTACGTTAAAACCGGAGCCGTTTTTCTACGTAAAAGTGATCGCAGAAAAAAAACAACGTCATTGTAATACGTCGCTCTGACGCTCAGAATCATCCAAAAAAAAAAAAATACCCGCGAACGAAACACGATATTTTTGAAAAATATGATATTACAGACGTAGCGAACAAAACGAGCAAAGGTGGCGGGATAAATTCGTCGGAATCGGTACTGCGTAATAAATTGTAATATATTAATGAGCGCCGTTTGTCGCGCCGCGGGTGGAACTAACGGTGGGTAATCTCGTGTAATGCGTATGCGTTTGGCGTGCCGGCGGTATTAAAAAAACGTCGTACTGCCCATAATGTACGACAACGAGAACAACTGTTCAAAAATTAAAAAGGACGTTTTTTTAATTTTTTTTTGTCGCATGCACGTTAATATTTTAATCCGGACGCCGGGCAGAATCTCAATAATATCCGCGTCCTAAATATACCTATATATATATACTTTTAACCCGCACGGCACGTCACGCGAGAGTGTTTAATTAATGGACACGTACACAACAGAGGTCGCGTTTTGTTTTTCGGTGCCGGGGATTAACGTCGCCGTGTTATATATATTATTGTTATTGTTGGTTATTATTATATTGCGTTTGATTACGTATGCGCGAACATGTAAGGAATAATACGCGGGTAAAAATGAAACAACATAATAAAGAGGAGAAAAAAGAGAGGAAAAAGGATTTAGTAGAGCGATTTAGTAGACGCCCATGAATAATCGAGCGCATAATGATATTGCGATATTCGTATATCCGCGGCGGTTCTCGTAATACGTTTCAGAATATCGTTAATACAATATATCGTTGAGATTATACGAGATATAAAATGCATGTTGTTGTAATACGTCGTATCCTACAATTAATCGTCGAATAATATTCTCGAGGTTGTGCGCGCGAGCTTGTACAAACGGTCGTCGTGTAGTAGGTAGGTAAGCGTGTCGTAAATATATATACGCGAGTATCAACTGCATAATATTAACGTACGTAGGTCGGTTATTCCAGGGAAATCGTAGGAACAGTGGCGGGTCCAGGGAAATCGTAGGAACAGTGGCGGATCCAGGGGGAGGATACGGATACCGTGGGCGGATAGGTGAGTTTTGGCCTGCCGGGTAATATTTATAAGGGCCTAATTGAAACGTCGATAAATTGAAATAAAAAAACAAAAATTGCTCGCTGGCCTCGCAAGTTCGCGCTTTTATTAGCTCAACTCGAACGAAATTTCCGACAACAACAACAATAATGATAAATCGCCCAAAGTCTGCAAAGTTGGACGAAAAAAAAAAAAAAACCCTGCACCTATGATTGTCTGTTTTTTATTTATTTCCCCCCTCAGTTATAAACACGATACGAGTACGATTTTCAGTGGAGGTCAGAAGATGGCAGCTCGGCAGATCTTGTCTTGCGGGACACTTTTGGCGCTCGCGGTTCTCGCCGGACTGTTGCCGACGCCGGCCAAAGGAAACGTCGCCGCGGGCCAGAGAGCACTGCAACGGGAACAGCTCGGCGAAAGCGGCGGCCCTCCCGAAGTCGTTTCGATCAACGACAACGGTGCAGACTACCGCGAGCTCGAAGAACCGTGGTCGGATTATTCGATAAAGTCGAGGGTTAGTAGTAGTGATTTGATCAAATTTTTTTGGTTGACAGCTCACGCGATACTGTGTTACGAACGAATTTACCATACACTCTCAAAACTGCGGTCCAAAAAATAAAATAGGTGCACACTTTTCTCTGCCAACAGTGCCTAAAACTATAAAAACTGACATAAACTGCCTACGCGACGTACTGTCTAATAAAAAAAAACGTAACGAAAAAAAAAAAATTGTTTCAGCTGTCTGGTTGTAAACGAAACGTATCAGAACCTACCTATACGAACATTTGGCGGTAAAAAAAAATTGATGTGGTTGGAACTACAAACAAATACGATTATGAAATAAATTGAATCATTTTTTTTTTTTCACGTGTAAATTTGAATTTTTTTAGATAGGTAATCGACGTTGCGGATCGTGTAACGTGTAAATAATAAAACACATGTGCCTGAGCGAAATCGTCCGTAAGTTGAAAATCATCGAGTCTCGTATACACCGAACAGTATTAATGCGTTAAACATATTGCGACGAACTTATTTTTCATTAAAACAGACCGAAGCAGTACCTATATTGTTTACGGAACAATTAATATCCATTTGAAAACCGATACTATATTTATAAGCTCGGAATATAATAATTACTGTAGTTTATGCGTGTAACACAATAATATAAGGTACACAGAATAATACGAGTGTAACGTGCAAGTGATGACCCTAAACTTTTTAATTACGATTCAGCTGTTAGAAACCCAATATTTATTTTTTTGTAACGCGTGATTTAAATGAGTAGACGGGTAGACTTGGAGTTACAGGGTTAGCTACTCGTATTACAAAGTTAATTTTTTCGGCTCGTGTTACGAGCATTGTACAAATTGAATACATCAAAATGTGTATGATACGTTTACCGTGAAATTTTACTGTTACTATGCAGGTTATATAATTCAAATAATAAAATTATTCAAAAAATATTTAATTTTCACCGCATGTCGTCTTACTACGATGACTAGATTTTTTTCACTTTTTAAATCAGTTTTTCTCGAAACTATAAAATGAAATTATCGTTTTTTTCATCTGCTCACTGAAAACGATTTAATTTCGTAATATAGGTACATTTAATTTTACTTCCGTTGAAAATGGTGTATTACGGTGAACACATTTTTGGATACCTGCGTTTTTTTTTAAACTAAATTTTTATAATCTTTCTCGCTACTCTCGAACGTTCTACTTGCAAATCCGTTTTTAATACAACTACAAATTCACTTTTTAAAAAAAGTTTTGTCTCACCGCGATCGGATAACAGTCTGTGTTTTTTTCAGCTTGAACTTCCAAAAATTAAAATATCACCGTTTTTAGGTACGGGATAATGTAAGCTTATTTTGCGAGATTTTCTTAGTATAAGAGTCTGAAATCTTATTACTGTAATATTGTAAAAATACAAATTGATTATTTAGCTGGAGAACTTTTTTTTTGTAATACACCGACATAACACTTATCTTATCGTTTAAATTGAGCAGATGTAACCGTTACCACAGAATATTCTGAAAATCTGTTCTGTGCCGTTACAAAGTATTTCAAATTATTTCTGATCACTTCACTAAACATCACAATACTTATATTGTAGAACAATATTTCAATACTCTGATAATACTCGATACCTGTATGTTACCTACAATATTTGCCAAAAGAAATTTTAGTCTCTATACATAGATCGTCGAGAGCAGCACGCGTGTTGCCGGTAATAAAAATTGTTTTGATTTTTAATCATTTAAAACGAATTATGAAACAATATTCGTAATCAAATTTGAACGGACAGACAGACAGACAGACTAAAACTAATAAAAAATACTAATCGGTTGAAAACTCTGCAGGCCTGTGGAGCGGCGAACAAACGGACGGACGGAACAAAATTATTAAGTACCGTCAAAGTACCGCTACTTGATAATTAACGGAAAAACCATCAATTAAATGTGATAGTTAAAAAAAAATTAGAATTAGAAACTCGTACACCAACCATGTTTTGTAGTGTGTGAGAGTTTCAAGTTCAATTAAACTCTGTTGTGCTTTTAGAAAATATTATAATATGTTTAGTCCTTAGTAACTAAAAATGTTAATGATTTTATTTAGTATACCAACGTTTGAGTAACACTGAATGCCTGTAGATAATTTCGTAACAAGTAATTAAATTGTTGTAATTTGTGTCTGCAGCTGCTGTCTCAGTAAATTCTTTATTTATGTGTGGATTTTATCCGCGACAACTTCACTTTCATTAAAAGAATATAATATACTCAGCTCATAAATCCCTTAATCTTTTTGGACGTTAAAATTTCGGACTTTAAAATATCCAATTGTCAAGTAAGAAATTACAGAACAGAAAAAATTCCTGTTTACAGTTAAATGTTTTCTGATACCAATACATCTACTTGAGTTTTTAATTAAAAATAATTTAACCGTTCCGTTCTTAATTAAACGTAACAAACACGCAAAAACCAAGTAGTATAATATAATATATTGTACTCCACGACCAAACCGACTTCAAAACAATAGAAAATATTATATATATTTTTTTTTTTTCATGTAAGTAATCACATATTGTGGACTTAAAATTGTAAAATGGGTTCCGTGTATAAATAATGTAATATGCAAACCTTAAAATATAATTCAAGTCGGTTCACTTGTAACACAGCACTTATATGGTATTTTTTTGGCATTGAGATGAATTATTATATTTTAAGACTTAAACACGGCACATGTCGATATGAGTGAACGAGACTGGTGGTTTCATTTGAGTGTACCTATAAAGATCACTCACTTTTTGTAATTGTTATGGAGAAAAATGTACCTATTCCGATAAAATATTCAGAAATCCCTTTAAACGTCAAAGGAAAAGGTTAAACAATTTTCACTTGGCCCATTTATTATTTGTGGCACTCTAAAAGGGGTAAAAGCACAGAAGTTTTTACTAACTGTATACATACATAATATAGTGTACCAATAACTTTAGTAAATGATTGTGCTACGTAGAATATACTAAGAAATTTAAACATATAGCCCCAGTGTTTCAGTTTCGTCTAGTCTAAGAAAAAAACAATTTTGTTTTGTTCTCTAATTAAAATGGTTCAACATTTTAAAACATAGCCAATAAACTGTGTGTTTTTCGTTTTGCGCCAAAAATATTTGTCATTTTTTACTTAAATTATTAATGGCAACGTTTAAAATTTTAACACAGGAACTAAATTTTTAATTTAAGTACCAGCTTTAGTTATTATGACATAGTTTGTGGTCATTGAACTTGTTATTTGTTTCTAATGAAAATACTTAAGATTCCAAACTATAACTCTTGGTCACTTAAAAGCCACCAACATTTTAAAGAATCCTCTTAGGATATGCCCATCTTAGGGGAGAAATAGTACAAATTCACCCTACCCCCAAAAAATGTTAAATCCAGCTCTTCAAATTGCTTCTATGGTTACATCGGATATTCCGTGAGTGACACAAAGACCCGCCTCTTAAATCAAATAATACCTAATACAAGCGCGCGGTGTTTCAGATCAACGACGTGGCCGGCGTGGACGCGCTGATCAACTACCTGTTGCAGGCTAGGAGGATGCGGTCTGCGGGCAGCTACAACGACAACCAGCTGCAGCTGAACCGTGCGCAGAAGAAGAAGAGCTACTGGAAACAGTGCGCGTTCAACGCGGTCTCGTGTTTCGGTTAAGTCGGTGCAGTATAATAATAATTTAGATAGGTAACCTACACGGATTCTGCCGCGCAGAAACTGCAAGCGGACAAGAGCCGGCTGCCACAGCGGTTCACACTGCAACACCTATCAATATATATATATATATACGTTTGCCACAATAATAATTGATTATCTACTAATCTCAATTCTTAGCCACAACATACTATATATTGAATATAAAATATTATTACACTATTTAAATCAAAACAATATTATAATATGTATAATTGTTATTACTATAATACCTACAGTTACACCGTACGACATCATAATTGTAATATCACGCTTTTAATAATCAGAAAAAATATACAAATATTATTATAAATTATTGTTGTTATACTCGACAGTTTTGTAACGCGCGTCCTTTAACTGCACATGATTGCACACCAAAGTACTGTAATATAACATTATGTACACATGATAATATAAGAATTCCTAAATGTCAAGAGAATGTATGGTTATCGGTTTGTTACTCTTTGTTTGAAGAAAACATCATGAAAAACTTTGGGATGTTGTTTATTACTTATGTGGATGAATGACACGCCATTTGCAAACAGTTTTTTTACTATTTAAAACAGTGTGAACCTACAGACACATTAATTTTGATGCTGACAATAGTGATTGCAACAATAAACTAACAGTTTTGACTTTTAAACGTTAAGCGTTTCATTGACTGCAAACAAAAAATAATTATCATTGCGATTGTAGTATACTTGAATTGTGCGCAAAATTATTCATTTTTTACAACAAATCAATAAACTACAGATTTCGGTCTAGATTCAAAAACAATCTGCAAAATTAAAAATACACCTAGTAAAATACTTTGTAAAAATCTTGAAAAAATCCAACGTACGATTCCTACGTAAAAAAAACTGTTGAACACCTAAACACAACACTTTGCGAGCGTAAAAATGTCATAAAAATTATAATAAAAACGGAAGGTATGCTTTTATTGCGATTTATTGAACATAATAATGTAATTTAAAACAATGGCGCATTTATTTCTACTTGCAATAAAATTGTGTAAAAAAAAAAAAAAAAATTCTACATATTTTTCATGGCTGAAAAGATTATTGTAAAATCAGAACTCATAACTATGGAAAGTTTTCACTTAATGAGCGGCATCAATTTTTTTTTGTTCTTCTAACTGAAGTTTCTCTGCTTCAGGTTCATCAAAAACATAGTCTTCCGGCTGATGAGGCCAGAAAGATGGTTTGTTTTCCAAATCCAACACCAATTCTGGTTCAATGTAAGCGGCTTCTTCCAAAGTCATTTGACTGTATGGCAACAGTTTGCCGATTTCTTCGATTCTAGTTCCAGCACCATTAATTACCTCTTCAGCTTCGGCTTTAAATTTTTTGATACTAGTTTCCTACAAAATGTTAAAACAATACACGTTATAACTCGGATTTTAATTTATATTTTATATTGGATAAAAAAATGTAATCAGATACTGGAAGTTGAAACAATATTTTAAAATTGAGACTACTACTTTTTAAATAGAAAATTTAAAGACTCTTTTGAGAAGTTACCAAACCTAGAGCCAGTAGCACATCCAGAACAACAATATAGGCGTGATTATTGAATTTTTCACACTTGATATTACCCGAGAGTGTGTCTGTCACTTGTTTTTTTTAAAACTAAAGAATTAAAAAAAGCAAAAAAAAAAGCGAATGGGAGTGCTATAATCTTGCAACTACAAAAAAAAAATTTTCACCATTGATTTTGTTTTTAAAAAACGTTGACTACACAGGGAAACAAAAAAATTATTTTAAAAAATTAATTTTTTTATGTAATTATAAAGTTTTCCATAACTAGCATTTTGGGGTGGTTTTTTGAGTGTAAATTGAAAATTTTCTTTTGGTCCATTTTTTACAGTGTTCAAAAACAAATAATTTAACAACAAAATTGAACTTCTAAGGAAGGTGGTAAACTCGATATATTTTGAATTTTAAGAATTGACACTCTAGGCTCATGACTTGAGTGTCTGTTCATCAATACACTCTTGACACAAAAAACGTTCAATAATTTTGAGCTTTTAATTGTTCAACACAAAAATTGTGTCAAGGACAGTCAGATCTCGAAAGATATAAACAATGGGTAATTACAATTTCTTTTTCGTGCTTGTCAATGGCTGCGGAGTACTTGTCTTCTGGGTACGGGATTTTGACGGCACTGAACGATTTTTCAAAATTTTCAACTAAACCGGGTACGGCAATTTTGCTCTTGTACAATGACCAATCGATTTTTGGTGGCTCGGCTGGCGAAGCTAACATCCTGAAAAACAATTTTAAAACTGTTAGAACGCAATACATTAATCGTACGTCGTGGTGGCTGCGCACTAAAACACGATCCTCTCTTAGTACGGAATTTTATTATACAACAGGATTTCGGTGTATAGGGATTTCGGTTTGGCTACATGCCCAAAACCATAGCATTTCACAATTGAACAGAATATAAATATGAATAATATTTTATTATTACCCAGAAAAACATGATACTTAATGTGAATAGTGTAATGCAACATAGAACTATAGAAGAAAGCCATGTTTTTTTTTTTACTAAGAGAAGTTACCTGGAAACAAAACATTTTAATCTTTTTAAATAAATACAGCCCCCGTAGGTACCGTCAAACTGCATAATTCAACTGTCAAAAACAGTGGAAGTACACTATGATTTAAGTAAGGCGGGCGACTTGACAAATGAACAAAACTCCATGTTCGTACCACTCCCTTGTATCGAGATCAATTACATATCACCGTTAGTATTGGCCAAACTAACGGAAAAAAATTTAAAAATATACGTGTCCCCGATTCAGGCATTTAATCGCCGTACGTACTTTATCCACGTTCTTAAGCTACCGAAAGAGTTATAGCAAAATATAAATGACACAGGTGGACGGAAAGTATTGGTTCAGGTTGCCCGAGTGTTGGAGAAGCGTAAGCATACGGTTTGTGACCGGAAGCGACGATGTTCTATTTCCGACGTAGGTAAGTTCCCCGACAGAACCAACGTTCTGTAAACGGATTTGAAAAAACGCCATTCGGTCTCTGCGGCTATCGCGCTTTTTTTTTTTTTGAGAAATTGAAAAAATCGAAAGACCTACTACGAACGGACAGAGAAAACCGCGGTATCCGATGCTCTCAAAAAAACAAAAAACGCGACTTTTTTTTTGAAAAGTTTCCGGCGGGGAGGGGCGGCAGTTCAGACCCCCTCCCCTCCCCACCCGGTGGATCATCGCTAGGCCGCGGTCGAATCGATCGCTCGCTGACCGCGAAACGTGACGGGCCCTGCCGGGGGTGGACCCCGGACGGCCTTTGAACGACCTCTGCGAGACGTACTTGCGTAGGAATCCGTCGGACTTGGCTTTGAACGCCAGGTAGGCCGCGCGGTCGGCTTCGGGCACGCGTTCGGCGATCGCCGCCCAGTTCACGGAAGATTGAGCGATGCGCTTGGACGCCATTCTCCGGACGGTCGGGGGAAAAAAAAGAAATCGGAGACGAACGCACGGATAAAAAAAAATTTACCGACGGGCACGGACGATACAGACGTGGGGATCGTGTAGAGTAATATCACAGATCAGCACACAGACTACGACTTCTTGTAACATTGTTATCGTGTCCCCAAGGTGAATCAATTTCGATCGTGCGATTTCGCGTTATCACAGCAACGGCGCGATCAGCTGTTATAAAAATATAGCTGCGGCGGCGGCGGCGGCGGCGTAGCAGGGTAGCCAGACGTAAAGAAAAAAAAAAATAACCTACTAATTTTGCTTTTTGAGTAGGCTTTTTTTTTCGTTTCGCAATTTTTAGACTTCATAGCACGAGAACTTTTTTACTTTCCGTGTTCAACTGAAAATAGTTACCGTTTCGGTTATCGCAATTTTTCTGTTTTGGTTTTTTTGGTTTTTGTTCGTATGGGACCACGTCCTCGCAACGAAAAAAAGATTCATTTGAAATCGGTTCACAGTTGTTATTTTGGTGGAGTTATTGATGAACATGCGTAAAAAAAAAAAAATATTAAAATTCCCGCAGTCGAACGTAGAAAATACTACTTTTTTTTTACGTCCGTTTTTAAAAAACCATCAGACATTACGACAAGGTACGCACATCACAATAAGAAGTTATACCATAAAAATGTGACTTTTTCGCCGAGTTGCACAATAACCGAGTTGTTTCTTACTCTTTAACAAAATCAGACGGGTACTATTGATAACCCCAGTTTGGATTCATAAACTAACGGTATTTAATTATTTAAATCGGTAAGAAATTACTTTGTAATAACTATGATGTGTTATTTAATTATATTTTTTATTTTGTGTAATGTATACTGTTGCAAAAACTAAACCAAGTGGAAAAAGTCATAACTCCAAAAAAACTTTTTTATTTGAGAAGAAACCGACGACTTTTGTAAATGTTTAATTGAAGTTAAACATTATAATTTTTAATGAGAAATTCACTTAAACATTATAAACGAATTAGGTGATAATTTTAAGTCTTAAATATTTTTTTTAAATTAATGAGATGTTTTTTGTCTTTCCTGAAAACTAGTCAATATGGAGTAAAGTGATTTGCAAATTAGGCAGACGATATTGAGAATTAAAAAATGCTTTAATTTAGTCATTCATAGGTTTTAAAACACGCACAAAAGTAATAAAATACTTAATAAGTCCATAGATAATTATTAAGAAAATAAGTACTTAAATGATACATGAAAAAAAAAAAAAAATCATTATCGTAATAAATTTGATGGCTTCCTTGCACAACAATAGGAATACATTTTAAAATAAATAAATTAGATACTCAAGTTGGTTAATATTTAAGTACCTAGTATCATATACAGACATAATTTTTGTTTAAATATTAACTAGAAAAAATGATCAGTAACTTCTTAGAACTATTGATACTTTCAGGTACACCAACAATTTTAAATGTTTTGACAATAATTGCTAACTAAAAATTATTCTAATTTATAGATAACATAAGCAGATAGCAAATCTATGACATACTATAACATTATATGAATTTAAAAATATTTTCCCTTTGGGAATTTATAGGAAGTAAAAAACTACAAACATTTTAAAAACAAATTAAGAAGTTAAGGTTTCAGGTGGTGGAGATGGGCTATCTATTTCAATTACCCCTCCTTGCTCTGAACTTGTAACAGCCTGTTGTGGCTGTACTTGAGCTTGCGGCTTTAAATCAACTGTAGTAGTGACTGACTGAATAGCATCAACTGCTTGTGCCTCGTTTTCTTGTTTCTCCTTTGTGTTTGTCTGCTCTTCGTCATCATCACTTATTGTCAAGTCTATAAAACTTGACTTCAAACCATCAGAACTTTCTTTAGAACTTTCTGGATTGCTTTCTGGTTTACTTTCAGGCTTAGATTGTTGTTTATCTACTTCCATTTGCTCAGAAGCATTTTCATTTTTAGAGTTGTTGTTGGTGTTTTCTTCATCATCACTGTCATCTAAATTTACAGAATCAGTTGGATTAAGTGTATTATCAGCTGCACTTTCTGTAATAGTATTTTGTTCTTGATCTTCGAACACCTTCCATGTGCCATCCGCTAATATTTCAATTTCCTTGCATGAATCAGGCAAAGAAGGACTTGAGACAATGTCTAAAAAGTAAGATTCAATTCGTATGTCGTCGTACAAACATGGATTGCTACAGGTTGGACAACTCCATGTCGGTTTCTTTTCATTCATCAAAATGAAAATGCTCGCATCAAAACACTGAAGATGACCGCAGTTAATAGATTTAGCTGGTATTTGCATTCTCATTTTACCCAAAGGACACACCAAAGAAAAACGATAGGACGTGGTGGCCAAATCTGGATCAACGTCAGCTAGTTTTCTTATAATGTTATTTTTGGTCTCATCAGAACTTCTTGCTCCTTTGTCCTTAAGTTTTTGCAACAAAAATTCTGAACTTAATTTTTTAACAAGATACATCCCCCATGTGTAAATTTTCCCATCAGGAAGCCAGTTTAACGTAATTGTATTTATCATTTTTGGACTGAGTTTAAGGAATGGCGTGATATTGATAGGTCTTGGCGTTCTTCTGGCTTCAGCTCCTGGTCGAGTATTAGGAGCAGTTGGTGGTAACGCACAGGCTTTGTTGCAAACTCGAATATTAAGTGCAAGGGGCAGAAAATCACTTACCTCCATAGGTGACTCTAATGGTACCTTTGGATCTATTAAGCAAATTCGAATCTGGACTTGATACAAATACTCGTTCTTACCACAGTTAAGGTTCCGATTCAAGGTGATATGACTGACCTGATCACGTAACATTGTTAATTTGTACTGATATTCCCTCATGCCTAAAAATAAGAGTCACGCTATGTTATTCAACTGAAACATTACAACAGACAAATTATGTGTACTCACCTCTAACTATACTTGATAATGTACACTTATCGTGTCCAGATAAAATGGCTGGCTTCAAAATTTCGTCAATAATTTCAAAAAATGGCAACTTTTTGAACTTGACATTGGCTAAAGACTGAGGAGAGGCAACAAAATTATTATTTATAGGGTTATTCATATCATATGCTCCCATTTGGTCTGGTACTCCAATGCCAGACTGCATTGTAACTATAGGACGTGTTGCAGGTTGTTGATAGTTATACTGAAAGCTGCTGTTCCCAGGAACATTACTGTTTCCGTAAATGCCTCTTTGCATTTGAGGCATAACTTGAGGTAATGTGCCGCGCGTTATTTGCATTGGCTGTTGCGGATACTGCGGAGGTTGGTAGGACCTTTGTTGTTGATTAGGAGAAACGTTCATGGACCCCATTTGCCTATGTCCATGCATAATCATGTTTCTATACTCAGTGCTGTTTGGCAATTCATGGGTCATTGAACGATAAATTTCAACTATTTTGGCACAATATGCCTGAATGTTGAATCCAACAGGTTTATTACGCAACAGTTCTATAGCCCTCTCTTTTAACTCTGACTTGCGACCACCTTTATTGCGACCAAATGTTCCTAATAAAGTTTGAAGTTCATTAGATCGAAAATTAGAAATCATATTTCTGAATTCTTCTCCAGGGTAATTCATGTTGTTGATTTTAACTAAAAAAACACAAAACAAAACAAATTTACTAATCAGTTCTATAATTTAAACAATTCAAACATGGAAATAAACAGTCAATACTGGTATATACTTATGAAGTATGAATTATACTTAATAAGAAAACAAAATTATTTGTATATGATTAATAACCCAATAAATTGTTGTGAAACTATGTAAGCATTTAGTCTTTAGAACTAACTTAAATTTAATAAAAATAATAGGTAATTTTATTTTGCATGATTTTACAAAACACTTTACAAGTTTCATGGAAGTTGCTGATATGAAAACGTATCAGGTATTTAATGTAAAATTATTGATTTCAAATAACAAATCTAAATGCAAAACATATAAATACATAATATTATATTATATGGGTATGTTTTACAAATGGTAGCTAATTAACAATCAATCATTGGTGACATAAGGGAAATTAGAGTGAATAGGAGTTCTTTAAGACCCTAAGAGCTGAAAGGCTTCAAAAGTCAAATTGTGAAATTTCAAAATGTCTTCTTTTTATATTTTTACATACCAATCATGTTTCAGTAGGTACCTAATACAAAAACAAATTGAGTCACTAATTGACTTTTAATTATTGTACTGTGGTTATAAAAACAACCCAAAAATAAATTAGGTAAGTACCACCTAAATGAAGTTTAATCTGGCAATAGTGGTGGTAAGTCATGTAATATCACCATTATGTGAAATTATACAACTTGAATAATTCTACAATTTGGAAAAAGATTCTATACAATCTAACTTTACATAAAAAAGTTTAGATCATTCAAAGTTATTATCGAGGTTAATATGATATAAAAATGGGATATTGAACGTGCAGAAAAATTGTGTAACACCATTGTTGGCTATCATAGATTCAGTATAACCTTTAACGGCGGCAAAAAAACAATGAAATGCAAACTATGTATTCGTAGTTACGAAACTACATAGGTATCTATACTGTTTTCAAAATAAGAACCCACAGGGCGGCGGACGAAAACTGGTTGAAAAAATGCAACTCCCGTCAGTATGTACAACAGCTCCAAAAGTAGCTGACTAATGATAAAACAATTACTGATTTTATGGTTGTGTCGTGTTGTGCTACAGGTTAACAGCTAATTGCAATGCGCAACGTGGTACGTTAATATTTGTAAAACAATAAAACACAAACTTTTTGGTGCTCATTAAAAAATGAGCACCAAACCAATCTGTTATATCTACCTATTTTTGAGCATATTTAAAATACCTAGTCTTGAACTGAGAATGACATTAGTCTAGCAAACCAACCGAACCAACATAACCAAAAAGGGTATTGGTCGTTTTCTGGTGATTTATTGTTATTGCTAAAGCATACCTACAATTTTTTGCTTGCTTTATACACGCTGCTGAAAACAATTGATAAAATCAGTAATGGAATTCAAATCTTATCTTTTTCCTCCCAACTATTTCGGGTAGAAGTGTAGAACACCCTTCTCTTATACCCTCCACTTGTCTCAATTTATCACATCTCTTGCACACTCACCAACATCCCACACATCATTTTTGTCCATCTTTTTTCTCTCTCAACCTTTTTTTCATTTAACGTTCATTTCATAACCATCTTAGTCTATGCTCTCTCATCAGACACCAAAGTCCAAACCACATGGTAAGTCTCGCTCTTGAAAAACTTATCTTTCGGCTTTTAGTCCGATTGGAATTCCCTTACGACATAAAACACCAGACGCTTCTCTCAAGCGTTTCATCCAGCCGCACTAAAGGCAAAGCATAAAATACTAAAAATACATAACTTAATTAAATACCCTAGTACTTACTTACACAGTTGTTCGTAATCCGTAAAAAATCCAACCGGTGCGCCGGAATCGATCAATAATTTACGAAACTCACATTTACTTGACGAAATTCAAAACAAGTAGGTTATTTCAAAAAGCATCGGCGACTGTGAATTATCTACTATGCGTAAATAACATGGTAAAAATTATTGAAATGAGCGAACATAAATTTCAATTTGACGAAAACTAAAATTTGAAAACACTCATTTTAATACCAAGTACAAACAACAAACTGCAGATTCTAATTTTTGATTACAACTGCGGACACGCTCACACGTCGCGTATAATCTTCGTCCGTGCAATAATTTCCACAGGTCGCTGAGGCAATAAATAGAGAATATCTATGGCTGAGGCTGACAACGTGTTTTCACTGTTTTAAAAGCAATAGCGAATTTACGGTCGGTCCGTAAATGTACGAGAATAAATTTTAAATAATAATTATACAATTAACATTCGAAAATTTGTATTTAATTGTAATATTGTCTACGGATTGTGCCTTTAGTTTTGTTATGGTCAAATTTGGGAGAATATAAGGTTGGTAACTCTGCTTACTTTATCACTTCGGGAGAACTGGTAAACTATACTCCCACGGTATGGTCAAGGTCAAAGCACAGAATAGATTAAACTTTAATCTATTCTGTGGTCAAAGTACGATCGCTCCTTCAGCCAAGAAATGCGTCGCTGCCGCCCATTTTGCTTTTAATTTCATTACGGTTGCACGCACTGCGCTTCCGCGCTATCGCCACAGAATGACTTCTTCTCCCGTACTATCGACGACACCAGCGCCCCCTGCCGTCGTACTCGAAAAACGTGACGCCCGCGACCGCCGCTACAGAATCCACACACCGACCACCGTCCGGCCAGCCAGCCAGCCATTTTGTTATGATTATCGGTGAGATAGGTCGGCGGCGTCGGTCTCGAAAAGGCTCTCAAAATCGGAAATTTCGACTCGTCACCACTTGTCGTGTGCGCGTGAGTTAAGTTTATCGTCCGATATCTTCTCGGTTTACCTTCGTTTCGCACACACACACACACACGCGGTTCAACGCGACGTATCATAATAATATGTTATAATATTCGATAGCACGTCGATCGGTCGGGGTTGTATTTGAATTTTGTCGCTGAAAAGCGTCGTCGCCGACTTTTTCATTCAAATATAGGTTATAACAATTATTACACCGAGTAGTTCGCGAGCCCGTCCAGCAACAGAATTCCGACGGATTCTCATGTCAACGGCGGCACCGTCGTTTCCCGCCGGCCGCACGCATTGTAGTACGCGCCGGGACCGAACGAACAACGCCGCGGCGTAAGATCACAACAACTACCATCACCGAAGAGTCCTCGAGCCAGGTAACACTCGTCGACGTCACGGACCACGAAAAAGAAAAACGTGCGATTATTGTTATTTTTCCGCTTTTGTACAATACATTTATTGTAAAAAATACGCAGTATGATTGTACCGTAGTACGTTTTGTAACTGTAAAATTTTGATTTACATAACGTACCGGCACATGCTGTATACATACAGTGCGGGCTACCGTGTCTTCCTGGCGCGCGTACCTCTCAAGTACATACAACCCCGTTGGTAATTTGGGGTTTTTTTCTGCGTTTTATTACACGTAGTTGTTTTTAGTTGTTCTCTAAGGAAAAACATTGAAAAACAACAAATTAGGAGGTACACGTACCAAACACTCGGGAGTCTTTTTTTTATGTGTGTCTGGAGGACCCGGTCGCTCGTTCTGTGTTTATATTTATATTTACTCATGCATTTTATCTTCTTTCTCTTTCAATATAGTTTTCAGCGAAAAAAATTTTGTTCTAACCGTTTTTTCTTTTTATTCAATCTGAGAGTACATTGTCGTCGTATATTAAATTAAATTTTTTTTACTTAAATTAATATTTAAACAGTTAATTTGTGCCGTTAAAAGTCGTGTGACATCAGTTGCGTATCGCTCAAAATCTTCCGTAAACTCTGTTCTAATTAAAGTAAAGTCATGTACCTACCGACTAAAAGTGTGTTCGCGTTAAATATTTCGGCACGTCGATATGCTCGCTGCAACGGAAGGTAAGATCTACCAGAAAACCGCGATCTTTGGGCTGGGCCTTTAAAATGAATTAATTTACCTACCTATGTTTTACTGAAATGTTGATTGATTATATTGTATATTTCTTAATACTACCTAACTATTAAATTCAACGCCTACATTCAAATTAATTATAAGTTTTTTAAAAAAAAAGTGTTTATTACCTATTACTTACCTATCTAGGGTAGTTCAATCTAACATGTACCTATAGGCTATAACTTATAAGTGCTTCTCTACGTGCTTTTTTTCCGGAACATTGTGCGTTTTTCAATGAAGTTTGAACTTAATAATGTAATTTTAGGAGTTTTACTTGTAACACGCACAAATGGAATCGGAAAATTCATCAAATTCTGACGACACTCATTCCAACAATTCAAGCCGATCAGTATCGCCAGAAAATGCAACCAGACACCGATCTCTTAGTGGTTCACCATCAGTATCGAGCCATAACTCTGCGCCTCAGAGTCCAGACAACAATTCATCTGGATCTCAGAGTGTTGGTATACCAAGTCCAGAACGTGATGAAGACCTTCAATCACCTGGTCCTGAGTCACATGATAGTTTATATTCTAAATCAAATAGCCCTGTTAACGAAATACTTAGTCCTGAACATCATAATGACGAGCCTCTTAGTCCCAGTTCAGCATCGATTTCATCAAGTCGTGCATCGTCTATAGCTGGGTCTCCAGAGAGAAATAATCATTCTGGTGCATCATCTAAAGCTTCATCAAGGAGTAATGAATCCGATAAAGAATTAAAAGAACCTCGTGATAATTATTTATCAGATGTATCTGACGAAGACTCTATGGACAACATAAATGATGATTACATTTCCCAAGTAAATTATACATTATATTATATAACAGGTATACCGTGTTGATTTTGCCCAATATTAATGTGTAATGTTTTTTTGCTTTGTTTTCAGAAAATTTCTAAGGAATGGAAAAATGATTGTGACGCCAGATCTCCTTCAAAAGATATTGTTCTTCCTATAAATGGTCATAACAATATAGATGCTAAAATCGAGCCTAATGTTGTTAATGATCCTGAAGAACCATTAGACTTTGAAGCAGAAGATGGTGAAGATGGAGAGTGTGAAGAGCCAAAAGCAGTCAATAACGTGGCTGAGGTCGAAGAAGAAAAAGAACCCGAAGAACTAGAAGAGGGTGAAGTTTCTGATGAAGGTGAACACCGTCCAGAGGAAACAGAACCTAGGCCAATATGTCGATTCTACTCAAGAGGACAATGCACTTGGGGGGCAAGCTGTCGGTGAGTAATTAGTTGGTTAAAATGTATGTAGACCTAAATGAATCTATCAAGAATGGTGGTCTATCTAGATTTTTGCACCCTGGCGTCACGGACAAAGGCAATTATTCTATGTTTGAAATGGTACGCCCAATACCTCCACCTGGTGGCCTACCGTTTTATCCTCCTGATCCATTTCGAGGTCATGAACGATCTTTGGTAATAATTATTATTTGTCATAGGTAGTTGTTAATTTTTTATCAGAAGTAATTGATAATGTGTAATTTTCATAAATTAGATACCTGGTGTTCCAATGCCACTCATAAAAAAAGAAGATGTACCTCCGGTTGAATCTGCTTGGGAAAGAGGATTACGCCAAGCCAAAGAGGTAACAGATTTCTGGAATTTTTTGTTGTAATTTAAAATATGAGTACTTAGAACCTTTCATACCTGTGTTAAATATGATCGTTTATTGTTTATAGTTGTGGCTTAGCTTCGCTAAGTTACAACCTGTGTGTTGGTTAATGTGATGGTTGTGAAAATGAGTAAATAATGAAAGTAAGCAAAATTTATGATGTGAAATATGTAAGTTATATGTAATGATATATAATATAAGTTCTAAGCCACAGCCTACTAGTGATATTGTTTTTTGATGTACCTTAAATGTTAATTAATTAAATTTCCATTATTGTACCTAATATTTAGATTCTTAAAAAGTCCCACATGAAAAAAGAAACTGATATTGATTTTGAAGAAAAAAAAATGAATTTAACATCAAATCAAGAAGAAGTTGAAAAAGAAAACGATTATTATGCGCAACGTCCAACCAGCCCAATTGTTTCCCCTGCCATAAGTCCTCCTATTGAAAGATTGTAAGTATTTAAAAAAAAGTCAAATATAATTACTGGGTTAGGTAGTTCACTGTCTACGTGGTGGATATCATAAATTTAAATCTGTAATTTGAAAACATGGTTTAGTATTTGCATTAAAACAAATACTTCAAGCAGCTGTATTTTATCTGCAGATAAAATAAAAAATGTGTTGACAAGCTCACAATGTAATTTCACACCTTTAAATAAAATATTATAATCTTAACTATGTGGGCTGTTTGAATTTAATTTAATTTAAAATATTTACCATGTCAATGTAGAAAGTTATAGAAGTATCCTTGAACAGCTTGTACAGTACTTGTTTGCAAGGACTGAATTGTCTATTGACGAGACAAAAAATGTAGGTGGGAAGCTAATTTTTTTACAAAATAAAAAATCTATCTTGACATTACTTTTAACGCCAGACAGTTTATGCCTGGCTGTCACGTAATCCTGCAGAGGCCATACAGATAGAGATTTAAATAAAGTATGAAATCTAGCAAACAATAATTATTATTGTTAAAAATTTAAGAAAAATTTTGTAAATGTTCCATCTATTTTCAAATTACTTTGATTTTGTACCTTTACCTATTTTATATATTATAATAATGGTATTTAAGTACTATATTCATCTACAGTAAATAATTTAAAATGTAATTACCTATAAAAAAAGTTAATTAATTTTAAAAAATGTTAGTGAAAGTTTTAATGACTATCCTAGTCACATATTTGTATTAAATGACTCGGGTATATAAACATTATTTATTTATTTTATCTAAAATATATTTGGTTGTAGACCCCTAAAAACTATTAAAGTACAATTTTGCTTTAAATACTTCAAATTGGGAAAAAGCTTCAATTTATATTGGTAGAATTTTTAAAAGTAACTGAAATAAAATTTTTAATGTTGATAATGTATTGTAATTGTTAACAGCAAATCTGAGTTAGAAGCTCGGCATCATCGCGCTCCAATGCCAGATGCTTTTGTTGATGATTTTATTCCACCACCAATGGATTTTTACCATCATCGACCAGAATTCTGGCCTCATCATGGCCGTCCTTTGCCACATTTTCCTCCTGGTCATCCAATGGACTTTCATGCACCTCCTCGAAGAAATCCTTACTATCCATATCCACCACCAGATCCATACTATCATCCAGGTTTAAAACCTCATCACAGAGGCTTACCTCCCAAGTATCCTCCCAATAGAGAAGTAATAGTTCAGCGTTCGGAAAAATCTTACAGGTTTGTTTTATTATTTTATGTGGTTTTAAATAGCTCGGTTTATATTATGCAACAAATTATGTGATACGTCTATTAGCCCCCAACCATCCGGCCATCGTAACAGGAGGGATAGATCATCATCAAATCGACCACGTAGAGGAGATGATTGGTCTGATCCATGGATGAGGTCTAAGTCACCTGGAGGGAGACCTAAACTTAGAGGAAGAAAGAAGTCTTATTCATCTCGTTCTTCATTTTCATCAAGGTACTATTATGATTATTACTGATTAAATGACATCTTATATATTTGGTAATTTTAGGTCGAGCAGCTCTTCGAGCGAAACAAGTTATAGCTCACGTAGTCGATCAAGAGGTAGATCTAATTCAATTTCAAGAAATAGAAAGAAAGCACCTCAGTCATCTGCAAGATCTCCTGGTCGCAAACAGATGAGAAAGTCAGGTAGTTTACATTTTGAAAGGTCTTCAATATATTTATCACCACAATCCTCTTATATACTCAACATTTCTCGATAATTTTGTTATAAAAAAAAAAATCCCCACTTTAAATCATGATTGTAAAAATTTATTGAATGTAACTACTAAACTTAGTTATTAAAGAAAAGTGTGATTTATTCTAGAGCGAAATCCTTCACCTGATGCTTTTGATAAGAAATCAGTTAGTCGACCAATGATTCCTCCTGTGCCAACTAATCGATGGTCTGTTTCTCCAACAAATACACCTATTTCTATTCCACCTATACCCAGGTAAGATACTTGTTGATACATTTTTAAAAAATAAAACTTCATATAATATTGTTTGTTGTTAACAAATATTTTGTATTTTGTGTCATTTTTAGAGCAAGACCCATGCCAATGCCACCTAGGTTTGCTGTGAATAAAACAAGTGGAGCTAAATCTCCAGCATCCACTCACACTTCTTCTTCTTCGAGTAGTGACTCGGCATCTGGTTCTGGGTCTTCAGATTCATCCGATTCAAGTGGTTCAGAATCTTCGTCTGAAGACGGAAGTCCAAAACAAAAAAAACATGGACTGTCACCTGACAAATTAGTGAAAAAAGGAGTTTCTTCTAAAGTATGTTATAACAAAATATTTTACCTATTTATGTTTGTCTAATGTATTAAAACTAGTTGCAGAAAACTCCAATTAAAATAAATATGAAGAAAAAATTGGCGATACCAGTTATTCCTCCAGTAAAAAAAGGTAATTTATTAATAATAATTTCCAGTATTTATATTTTAAATTTAAAATGTTACTTATTTATTTTAATTTTATACAACACGTTTAGAAAAATCTGCTATCCATAGTAAAAAGAGATCATTTGAATCCGATGATAACGAAGAAAATAAAAGTTCTCCTCCTAGAGTAAGTAATTCCACATATTTTTTTTTTTTTTAGTTATTTTATTGATTGACTTGCATAATCTGATAAAACATTAACCATTTTATGTGAACATCACCTACCTTTTAAATTGTAAATTATGTTTTTTTTTTTTTTTTTTAGAAAAAAGGAGTAGCCAGTGCAGTGCCCTCTAGACGAGAAGAGTTGTTAAAACAATTAAAGGCAGTGGAGGATGCAATCGCTCGGAAAAAGTCCAAAGTAGCATTGTAACTAACTAGTTAGACTGTTTTATTTTGTTTATTTTATCATGTTTGTGTTTCGATAACTTAACGACATCATTTTTGTGTATAAAGTTTGAGTACACTAGTATTTTATCAAATAAATGGTTTATTTCATGTACATGTCATTTTTAAAAAAAAAAAAAAAACAATGATCTTAATTTTTGGATGTGAGATCAATTTTTTTAATAAAAATAATTGCTTATACATTTTATAAAAATTAAAAATATTTAATATTTTTGGTTTGTGTTTTAAGTTTCATTTTTTGGTAGTTAAAATGACAAAATTTAAGGTTTATGAACATTCAGAAAAATTTTCAGATTATACTTAAATAATTGACTGTGAATAGTGTGTTCTTAATAAGAGCACAAAACATTAAAAAAATAACTATATTTTTATTAAACGATAAATGATTGTGGTCAGAACTATCAATGGAAATAATTTGGTAAAAGCGCTATTAAAAAAAAAAAAAATTATTCAAGGAGATATTAAGATATTTAGAATAGCTGTGTGACGTCATTGGGCCGAGCTTGTCATAGTTGCCTATATTACACATGTAAAAGTTGCTCGCTTTACCCAATGATTAATTAACCTTTACATTTTATTTACGAAAGATTATGCAACTGATTTTGCTTAAAACAATACAAGTATAGGAATTTTGATACGTTGTTTAGTTATTTTCAACATTTAAAATATTATTTGAGAGATTTCTTAAAACGCATCTGTTTTACACAGGCGTACACACAACGCAAATAATCTATGTTACAAAATTGAATATAAAAAAAAAAAGTTAAAAATTTACTTAGAAAGTAGGTAAATTAACGTGTGAAACAAAAAACTTTTCAACGTGTATAAGATAGGCAAGCCCAAAGACGTCGTCACGCGTCCTTTTAAATTACCAATAGCTCATTGAATAAAATGCGAGTAGGAGAACGTGAAACCTACATAATTTTTCTTAGAATCTAACAATTTTTCAAATTAAAAAAAACATAATTGTTGTGCCCTTTTAAACTGTCTTAATCAGCCCGCCTAGACGGGGGGGAATCGACTTCGACTTGGTTTCAATCAAAAAGGTGTCTGTTTTTTTATTTAGGCTATAAAAAGCTAACGAGTAATATTGCTCAACACAAATGTATAGTTAATGTAATATCTAACTCATAATTTCTGGTTTTTTCGGTCAACAATAATGGTTCAATTCCATAAATTAATTGTGATCAAAATAATTTTGGTTACCTAAGTATTTTATTAATGTAAAAATGTTGAAAACCATTTTATTGAGAGTTTTTTGTTTGCCATATAGCAGCATCAATATGCCGTTGTTAAATTTAAAGGATAGATTAAACGGTATAATCCTGTGACGTGCATCATATGCTTTTTACGACTTAAATAAATTACAATATTTGGTTGTACAATCCAGGTAGTTTTAGCTTAAAGTTATATTTAAAAAAAAAAAAATTAATAACATCATACATTTCTTATGGTTCTGTTCTGACCGTCACTACACTTATAATAGTAAAAAGAAAAAAAACGTGTAACACCCGCGTTACTACAGTAATCATCTTGTACAAGGAACATAAAAATATTGACGTCCTGCTGTTGTTTTGGTTACAAGTTCAATGCCAGTCTCTGTCTGTACAGCCGTTGCCTGCAGAACTGATAGAATTCAATTTCTCTGGTAAAGTTTCGCCTCACTATGTCTTTTACCGCTTCGCTGACCGTCGGCTTGAACGCGTTGTGGTTGACCTTGTGGAGGCCCATGTCTTCTGTTGAAAATCGAATTGAATAGCCATTATTTTAGGGCAAATAAAAAGTAGGTATCAAAGTTTGTTACTGTGGTACACGTCGGATGCTCCTTTGAAGAATCTCGGAACGTAATGTTCAAACACTGTCAAGGTCACATTGAAGTCCTCGAGTACGCCTACTACTGCATACTGTTGTTCCACAGAGCGTTTTGCCCTCTCTAACGCTCCGTCCGAATTGAACGGACTAAAAAACAATAGTTTTAAACAATATTTTACTGTTTTTGGTCACAAACAGCACACCACAGGTCATTTTATTACGAGATCAAACATTGGGTAAAACTCATTTTCAAAAATACGGCGCTTGTGAAAAACGGTGTATCTGTCGGTTTTATGAAGTTTTTTTGAAATTAACTACCAGTTATAAGATACCTACGTGCTTCAAAATATGTATAAGGGACCCACACATGTAACGACCTTGCGTATTTTACCTATTATTTTTAGCATATTTTGCATATTTTGCTTATCATTGAAAAAACATAAATCGAGGTAAAATCGTACTAACGTGTAAATATATAGTGCTTTGGATTTTGTAGATATGATATGCATTGTAGCCAAAAACAAGTGTAAAAAAAAATGTTTCGTTTATATACATTATTCATTAATATATAGGTTGAATAAGTTAAAAAATAAAATAACACCCCGAGGTGTGCAAAGTATTGAAGGGATCTTACAGTACTTACTTAATGTTCTTTTTGTTTTTAGTGCGAAAATTGTTATTGTTGCAGAAATGAAGTACTAATAATACACTTACAAAAATTGGAAAGCGACGTAATCGATGATTTTTTCATAAAGGTACCTAAAGGTCTGTTTGTGCTTCGACAACACGGATAGTATATATTACAAACGACTAAAGAAATGAAAACGATTCAAAAGTGAATTTAAAGGTAGGTACCGTAAAATGAGGTATACGCACCCATGTTTTTTTAACTTTAAACAAACTCTGTGACTTTCATAACGATTGTAATTCAAGTGTACAATTAAAGATAGGTAATGGCGTATTTTATGTCTTAAAATTCTTTTTTTTAATAATAATAAGTGGTTGGTGCAAAGTTGTATGTGTGTGATGTTGGGTTACTTCGTTGCACCATTGACAAAAATCCATCGGAATAACATAGATATTAATTAATCAATCACGGTGCAAATTATACACCATTTTTATCAGTGTCATATCTTAAGGCCACGAAAATCTTGTAATTAAAATAAAATAGGTAACTGAACAAAGAGAACCGAGTGTAAACATAATATGTATATGTATGAATTTTACCGATTTGCACATTTCTGTTGTTCCAGTATAATATATTGTTACGAGACAAAATCGTGGTACTAATTTTGAAAAATTATAGATATTTTATAGTCAGGAACGTTTGAGAAATTATGACGTTCGATAAAAAGTTAAAAAAAAATTCGAGGAGTATCCATATTTTACCTACGTTCCGTCGAGTTAACACGTTTAATTAACTTTTCGTACCTATTTGTTTGAATGGAAAAAAAAAAAACGTGCACGAAACTCGTTTCCACGGCGGGAACACGCGACGTTTTTCTCCATCCGTGGGAATACGTTCTCCCGCGAAAATAATGATTGCGAGTAAAATTATAATAAAACAACAATAATATTGGATACGCCGTAATTATATACGTTGTGCGGCGAATAAAAATCGCGGTGAACAAAAAACATCGGAACGTCAAAACTGTTCTTTTTACATACGTTGTACACAAAAAGTGGAAAGGTCCGTAAAAAATAATATAGAGGTGTGTGAAAGATTCCGAAAAAAAAAAAAACACTATTAATAATGGGAATTAAAAATTATTTTCGTGTTTTGAAAAATGTCAACGCTATTTATGCGTAAACACACGTATTGGAACACTCGGGAAATTTAAACTTGCAGTTTTTTCACTGATACGATTATTAAAACTCAAATTAAAAAAAACAATCGATAGAATATATGGTTAGTGAGCTAATTGGTGAGAATGTGGGTCAATAAAATTACAAAAATTCAACGTGTAAGTACGCGTGTAAATATTCTATTGTAACACTTTGGGTTAACAATATTTTTTTAGTAATTTGACTGTTACGTCTAACGAACAGAGTTATAAATTGTAATCGTATAATTGTTTTTGAGTTAATCAAAAATGTCACTAAAAGAACACCGTATTACAAGCACAGCTCAGTTGATCACGTTGATCAGCTTATCGATTTTAATATTTATTTTACGTCGTTATTGACTATGCCGAAACGAAGTAAATAATAGTAAAATTATACAACATCACTCACGTGCATTCCTCGTCGTGTCCGCAGAAGAACATCGTCTGCCGCCTGTGGTCGCTGATCCCTTCTCGTTTCTCGCCCTGCGTGTACGTGCACTCGCGATCGCCGCGCAGGACGCAAGTCTCGAAATCCTAGAAACGAAAAGGAAACTTCGGAATAATTTTACAAATTGCGCGCCAATACTTATGATACGGTATACAACTTTGAGATTAAAAAATACTTCCGCAGCAAAATTCTTCTATAAAATAACATACGCCACGTTATAGAGCTAAGTACAAAACTATCTCGAATAATTGTTTTTTCTCATTTTTTAAGTATTACAAGATTCGTGTGGAAAGTTTAACACGCTATATATATATAACAAGGCCGCGGACTGGGCAGGTGGGCAAATGTCCTCCGGGCCGTACTTATTGTGCATTTTTTGTTGTTGGATATTACGGAGAAGTGGTGAAAGATTTAAAAAACTTAATATTTATAGTCGCGTTTTGTAGATATCGCTTGGATAACCGAATTACAGAAACTGCACTCTACGGCCTCCAGCATTATGTAAATAAACCGTAACGACCAGTTCGCGGTAATACGTATAAAATCTATTTTAAAAACAACAAATGACGGGTTTTCCCTAAAAGACAGTCACCGCTAATGTGTTTTGATAATATAATAACGGAGCTCGCAGCGGGCAGCCTGCAGCTTGTTATACTGTTTTCCCGAAAGGTTAGATAACGAGCACGGAAGAAAAAAATGTCATATTGGGGAGAACAATATTTTTTTAGTAGTAAAGTATTTTTCTAATATTTATTTATTTATTTAAATTTTAATCCCTATTTTTCAATAGGGAGAACTGACCCCATCCCATATATTTTTTTTTTTAATTGCTTTTATTATATAAACATTATAGCGAGGCAATTACGATAGAAAAATCCCATATTATAATGACACTCATGCGTGATTTGATAAGCGATATAAAATAATAGATTTAGTAAATTGCCTCGTGTTGTCGAGTCGGTAATTCTGTGCAGTTATTTTTACGACAGTAATTATTAGTTTTAAAACATAAATCTATTCATTTTTGACAACGAATACAAACAAAAAAAAAAAATCTAAGGGAGGAGCGGGGAGAAACTTCAAAAGAAATGCCGAGTTGAAGGCATCAGCGATCCAAAACGGAAAAAATTATGCTTTGTGTCAAAAAGCATTACTTCGTTAAATTCGGTGAGTTTTACTTTTATTATTATTCATCTAAATGTTTTGTTTAGCGTAGGCATAATTAATTAAACTGGTCAATATTATTTTGGTCACATCAATTTTGACCCGACAGGTCGAGTAAAAGAATTTTTTTTTTTATCTAATAAAATATAATATTTCTTAGGACGCATTCCGTTTATTAATGTTGAAAAAAATTGAGGTGATAGTAGACATTTAGTTTTCTCTGTACACGTGAATAATTAATAGTAAACATATATAAGGTCTAAACGTGATTTGCAAGACTTTACGAATAATTACGGGATATTTACACACATCGATTTAGATTTTTTTCATCATAACATCCAAAAACCACGATCTAGCTGAAACTTTTACGCTAAAATAGGAAAGATACTCGCAGACAAAAGTTTTTATTCTGTTAGTTATGTTTTTACCACGACGTGTACTGGACAACTGAGCTCGCTCAGATTCGTATTTCCGGAGGCGATCGTTGCTTTCAGAAATTAACTAAACCACAACTTTTAAACTATCCCGAAGCGCGCAGTCGCTACCCCGTCAAACTATCCACGCGAACTACTGATGATCCCGGCGCTTAATTAATTAATTAATTTTTTCCTTACCTTTTTCAACCAGTTCGGATCCGGCAGCGGCGTGTCGGGAAACGCGCGTTTCCTCTCCACGTAGTACCACGGCGCTCTGATGTAGTAGTACCAGGAGATGACGCGTTCCACCGGGTCCCTGACCAAATTTATGTAAATCGGCTCCGGCAGATAGAATCTACGTTGTGAAAACAAGAATTAACTAAATAACAACAAAAACAACACAAATTGTTACGTGCACGTTCGTTAGCGAGCGGCGACTGGCAGTAACTAACTAACGGTCGCTGATGACAGTGGCGCATTATGTCTTTTTTGACTTTTTCCCGGTCGAGGTGCGTACAAAAATGTACGTTATTTATACGCGTGCAATAATAATAACGCGAACATAAATACAGATGACTACCATATAACGATTTAAGACTTCTGCAAATTATTCCATATTGTCACGGACGGCCCTCTTAAAATACATAGATAGTTAATTTTCACCACCGAACCTGCAGCGAGGCCTCGTATACTACCCATGAGTGCGGGGAGCATTCGAAAAAGGTGACCGTATTGACTGTAGTTAAAAAGTCGGTGTTAATTGTTTTTGTTTTTGTTCAGTCGTGTCGCATTAATTTTATAACTTTTTACAGTCAATACATTAATTAGGTATACCGTCGGACACTGTTGCAAAGTTACCCATGTTTATTTTTTTTTTTTTCGTCATTAAGCGGGAACCAACAACCGAAACATTGACAACTTTTTTATTTTCATCATTCATTCTTCTTCCAACTATACAGGCGAGTTAAAAAATACTGTAGATATACTACCTACGGGTTTTAGGACTTGTGAATTGTGTTTTAAACAAATGATTAAGTTTTTTTTTTAAATTAGTTAAGTTTATTTCATATTCTACACCTCAACTTATCCGGTTAATCGTTTTCGTTGTTTGTTTTAAACTTTTAACCGAAAGCAAATGAATTGAACTAACTTAACTTATCGCAGTTAATTTTTTCACCGACCAACATTGGACTTCGCTGAGTTTTTTCTTTTTTAAACTTTGATCGCCTAATATATTGTTAGGTACTAAGGCCGTCAATAAATAACTTTAACCTGTATTTGATTTTTACAATGGTGTACGAATAACTTGAATTTTAGAGAGAGAAAAAAGCTTAAATATACGTTAAAAGCCAGACATTTATTTTGTCCCGTATTAGCGTTATTCGCGTGCAAATATATAGGTAATACTAAATAAATGTCGTATAGGTATAGTGTGTGTATTATATTTTATAAAATTGTATGATTACTTGGTGAAATTGACGAACGATATGTGTTTTATGAACACCGAAGGCGTATCGTATTTTGACACCATGGACGCAACGCGAAGCTGAAAGCAAATTTTACGCTCAATTTACTTCGATGTACATAATAACATATAAAGCGAAAAACATAAGTATAATTATAATAATTATAAACAAACGAAAATAGGTAGGTACACGTCAAGCTTTATACAATATTTTGAAAAGTGTGGAACGCCGAATATGCAGTTAAATACGATCGGCTGAAATATTATTATTGTGGTGGCCTTGTTTCTTCTTACAATTTTTACATTTTAGTTTTTAATAGTGTACGCAATTGGTAATAATAACAGATAATTATTATTATTATTATCATATACGCCCGGAACACGAGAAATAATAACATCCACTTAACCAACGGCCGTTTAAACGTAAAAACAACAATATTTCCACTTGTTTCCGCACGAGATCGTTTTACCCCGGTCGAATTGTACGCCGTCTCGTACAGTATATGATTTCAAACTTTGAGGTCGGTGCTAAACGTACAATTTATAATAAATAACAATGTATGGCGATTTGCAGAAGAATTCCGAGTTTTTAGAGGGAATATCTCGTCGTTTTTTTTTAGTAAAAAATATTTCGTTTATATTTTAGTCAGTTACGGTTTGAAAAATCGAAATTTCGCACTTTAAGTTCTTTATAACACTGGTTTAAGTTTTGCAGGAAGTCTGTAAATCTTAAACGTACAAGCTATACATTAAAAATTGCTCGATAATACCGCGTCTTTGGCCGGTTTTAAAAAAATCGATTTTTTTTTTTTTAAAGTTGTTGTAGGGTTTAAAATTTGACCTCGTTGAAAATTAAATTTCATGATTTTATTAATAATCGAAATCCCAAAAAAACTCAACGTTACGGTATACGACGACGAGTGATCGCTATTCTGAATCATTTTTCAAAACAAAAATTACTCAGTTATTGTTTTTGCGTTCGTGCATCGTTTCCTTATCGCCGGTATTGCAGCAAAAATTTAAAACGGCACAGCAAAACATCGGTTGAACCGATTCGATTTCTTTTGATTTGGACTCGTTGACTTTGTTGTTCGCTTATTTTTAAACTTGTAGAACGTTTTTTGAGACAATTACTTATCAACAATTTTCGTGTGACAAGAAACACGTATTCCCTTCACTCGTAGGCCCAGCAGTCGACGGATTTTTTCCCTGCAAATACGTCGTCTGACAAGCACGATTTTAATAATTATGCGGAACCTACCCATAATAACTACTACGTCCGACAGAACGCGGTCGCGTGCGTGATAAACAACGGAGTCGAATTTGCCTAAATATAATATGTTCATATTATTTATATATTTTGCGACGGTGAGACGTCCTCGAAATTCGAATTGTAGGTTTGAGACGTCGAGTGAAAACCGAAAACCACCTGCAACTCGTATACAGACGTGGACATTTCTTTTAAATTGGAAATTGTATTCGAGTTTTCTACTCAGTTTTAGCGCGGTTTTCATCATTTTAATTTAATATACAGATATAATTACTATGTATAAATTTGACGTGCCATCGCTTATTATAATATTTTTTCGTCATCTGCAATTAGGACGTGCAGTATTATAGGTTTTCTGCGTACCGGTTATTTATGTTTAAATCTCGAAAGATTCTTCTTCCTGCTCGTCGTCGCAGTGTTTTTTATACAATGTGAGCAGAGAAAAAATCTCGGCAATAATATACCTAATAACGCGTGCAACTGGTTTCGGCCCCGCGGCGTTATTATGATAATAGTAATACCTAATTACAATAATTACGTTCATTGTATTAGATTTCAATTTTGTTACGTTTGAAAATATGATAATGCCACCTGGGAAATAAGACGTGTATTTTCTGCGATTTATGCGCTTTGTACCGATATTTTTCAACGTATTTTATTGAAAAAAAAAAAAAGAAAAAACGCTTTGAAAACGGTGTTGATAATTTCATCACGTTTTCGAAAACGTAGCGAAAGTTGTACAGAGTCTTTAAGGAGTTTCCGAATTTCGGAAACAATAATTGTAATCATAATAATAGTGGGTATATTATACAATCGCGACACACATATAACACCGAATGGACGCCGTTTTCTGTGAAATATTTTTCATTGTTTCTTTTCGTTTTACGCAATGTATACGCCAGTGACCAGCTAAATAATATATAATGTTTGTAACTTAATATTGAAATGTGTCTAAAAATTTATCACTAACTACCGTTGGCTGTGTGTGTGTGTAGTTTTTATAATAATATAATATAATTGAAACGTTAGCTATACGTTTAGTTATGCCAAAAAAGTGGGATAAAAAAAGGAAATATCAGGTATACATGTATAAAGAGGCCAATATAACGCCGATTTTCATTTAAAAATACACAACTTTGTGAGCTAAACGATGTTTTTCGTGTCTCGTAAAATATTAACGTAATCGAATGGCATTTTTTTTTAATTTTACTGATATAATGTTGTGCATGTCCCGTCAAAATTGGAAGATTTCGTTCAATATGTCCTCCGGCTGTATACCAAACGATAGAAAATAAACGGTGACAAATCGGTACATGCAAATCGTATTTTACGCAAAACCGTGTGATACTGGATACAACGATCATTCCGCAGCGAGATTTAGCCAAACACTCGGTTAAACTGGAAGCGTCTACCAGAAAAAAAAAAACAACAAACTGAAGAAAAAATGCGCTGAATCTATTGGCGGCTATGGTCGGACGACACTCCATCCATAGAAAACAAACGGCTTTTATACTGCACAAAGGGCTGCGCTAAGAAATCCAACGTCTCGGTTGTACAGCGATTTCGGAATATTGCTTTAAGAACGGTAATCGATACGAGAGAAACGACGATATCCACCGAAACGTGGCACTGTTAACCGTAGCATAGAAGAAATCAAAAAGATTGCTCAAAAGCACGAAACAAGGTTAGAAGTACATCCAAACACAGCAGCCATCCAATTACTGGACAATACAAAAGACGAAGAAAAGGACTAAAACCACACGACCTAGTTCAATATTAAATTGACGACCGCGGAGCCACTTCACTGGAAGTGCAGCAACTTCGCTCATACGATACGTTGTGAATTATTCATAGTTTTTAAAGAAAGCAATCGTTTTTGTAAGGGTCGTCTAAATAAGAATATCGTTATAACTAATAATATGAAATCATTAAATAACTCTTTTAAAACACGTTTTATTGAAACCATTCGATTATACGTATATTGATTCTACGAGCACAGAAACTTTTCCAGTTTTTTCTCGAAACCTTTTAAATTAAACGACCGTGTCCTCCCCCCCCGCGTAGCATCATTGTGAAACGCTATTATATAATCATCCTGTTTTTGTCTTTTTCGTTCATCTCGACACTCCCAATTAAACAACGGACTTACTTTGTTTATGTGCGTGTTTTTAAATAACTCGAGGTATAATACAATATTTTGTTGTTTAATCAGTAGTTCTTTACATAATAAATGTCATAATGTTATCGTTAAAAATGCAAAATGTGAATTTTCCGTATTACAACGGTTCGCAGTTTATTCCGAAAAACGTCTATCGGTTGCAGGCGCCGTCGACGTGTTATAGAACAAAAACGATCCGCGTAATAATTATCGCGTTTTGTGCGATGCCAAATATTAGACGACGTTTCGCAGTATAAAATGTATAACCGTAGTATATACCTACTGCGGTTGTACGGCACTTATATTTTCCATTTTTTTTCGCGTTCTAGTAGTTGTAAACACGAATTATCATTATAAACCGTCTTTAATGATTTCGGTCGCGATTATACGCTTGATTTCTACAATTTACGCGTCCGAACAGCAGTAGTAGGTGGGCGTATAAAACGTTTTACTTTCCAGAGAGACTTGTGTAGCCGTAATAATAATATGTATTGTGATCCCACGTCGGGAAAATGCGACTGCGAATTGTTCTCGCTGGGATTAATAGCTGAGGTACAACCACCCGGTACGTTATAATAATAATTACGTTTGCAGTAAACGACCGCGTTTGTGTGAAAACAATTCGATTGTCCCGGTCGTCCCAAATACCGCGGTGGATCAATCGCCTGTTATTAAAAATATCATCATTATGATTTCAACGCAGGGTAAAATGCTTCTTCTTCGTGTCCCACATAAATTAGGCGGAAAACACTGCATATTCAGTGGCGTACATAATATACATGGAGGAAGTGTCATCTGGGCCACGCAGCGAAATGTCAGGGTTTATGAAAAGTGTAACTGGATTCCGGTTAGAAGTATAGAAGAAGAATTCGTCTAAAAGCCGGGCTTCCAATGGACCTTTTGATTTCCATAGTGAAAAATCAGCGTTACGCCGCCGCAGCCTTTGTTGAGAGGTAAGTACCGGCTGTATGCACTGCGTTTTGATGGGTGAACTGTCGTTAAATTTAGGAACCGAATCTTAATTTCAAAATTTTACTTCTCGCGCTTTGGGCGAGTGCGCGAAGGTCGGTTTGATGTTTTGATATTGATTTTAAAAACTGTAAGGCAAAACAGTAAGGCCTTTGAATTTCCATCGTAGGTACATACTACACTGTACTTACCGATGTACCTATATACGCGTTTCGTAGAAGCTATTTACAAAAATATGTGTTTTTTTTTTATTTTCATCGTAATATACATTACAAATGCGTAAAATACAGTGGCGTGTACAAAATATCGACAAATTACAGCTATAGTTTAATACACTGCAGTTGTACGGCAATCTTATAACATACGGTTGATATATTTGTGTACAACGAAGACATCTCTGCCCCCATTCAACCGAAATGTATGCCTATTTTAAACGGGTTTTATTATATTGTTCGTGTTACAAATACAGATGAAACAATGAGTGTGTACAAACGTATTTTATTATTATTTCTACGACACCTTTGTATAAAACAAAAGCGTGTACCGCGTGTTCGTGTACTGCATCTTTTATTTTATTTTTTTGCTGCAGTAATTAAAACAAAATTAATCACGTTTCCCTCCCCCCCGTGCAGTATACGCACACGTTGTGCCCCAGTTCTCTGTACAGTACTCGTATAAAATTTTAAAATTTCGAAATAACTTTCGGTTTTTTATAAAACGCACTCTATACACTGTATAGTATACATATCTATCTACTCGTACCGCGTATGAATTTATTATAATAGACACAACTCGTTACGATATTTAATCGTTATATACTGCTTTACCTGTTCGGTTTCGGCCAGACGAATCGTCTCGACCCTTTGCACGTGATCCTGGTAGAACACGAACTGGTTCTTCAGCGACAGCAGCCGCAGTATTTCCATGAACGTTTGGCTGCCCACTTTCGGCACCCGGTTGAAAAATATCAGATCTTTTTTCGCCCGACCCGTGTTGTTGAGCGAGTACGCTTCTAGTTTCTGAAGGAAAATAGAAAAAAAATAATCTCGCTTCTTTCAATATTCAAATTTCGTTGTATCGTAGGGATTTTATAATAACACATACATTTTTAATAATATTTTTTTTTTACAGTGTTTTTTTCCAGTAACGCACATCACCTTTTCAAAATATCGAAAAATTTCTCCAACAAACGTTTTTTCGACTGCCCGTATTATATGTATGTTGTGTTGTAGTGCCTCTAATGAAAAGTTTACAAACTCCGGTGGTACATTGATTGACGCTATTAATGAAGTTTTGCTTACTTTTTGTGTATTTCAGCCCCAAAAACAAAAATCGAGAATTTTACAGCGAAAAATTTGAAATTTTCATGTTTGTAGATCCGCGATATTTTTTACGATTTAGTTTTTTTTTTTTGGCCATTCAAAATGATGATCGAAACAAACTGAAATTTTTAAACGACGTTTAAAGTGATTTTTAAAGAAATTTTAAGCTACGAATGTTAAAGAACTTTGAAATTTTCGAACAATTTACCAGGACGTACCTACTAGACGATCGAGCTCGCTCTGAATCGTTTTTTCGAAGGCATGGATTAATAACGTTGCTTTCGGATATTAAATAATACGTTTAAACCACAACTATACCAACAACCAGTGACCCACCCTAGAGTGATTCCGGTTTTTTCTTTTTATGTTTGTTGTTCAAATATTATATGATAATTGTTCAGTTTTGCAGATGAAACCGGGAAACTTTTTTAATTTTCGGTGTGGAATTATATTGATCTTCACTTTTTATATAATAATTTTATGTAACAGTTGCATGCTCGTATTAATTTTCATTGTGTTACATACACGAAAGACGAGTTTATGCGGTGTTTAATATAATATTATACATTGTTTAAATTCGTTTCGGTTACATTATTATTTTCGTATATTAACCGCTCGACGAACTGCTAGACTTAACGGTTATAAATAATATTACCTAATGGAAAACGGTTTTTAATCGATAACATGTATTTCTCTTAAACTCGACGAGAAAAAAAGTCACTTATACGCAAAAGTGATTTCCCGAAATTTTATAAAAATCAATGAATCATTTTCACGGTGAGTTTCCAACATTAGGTATGCAACAGTTATTTATAATAATGATAAGCAACGTTCACGAATACGGTTCATTAATTCGCATTCTTTTGGCTTCCGTAAAAACATTCTGTTTTTCTTATAACAAACAATACCTACGCACACACGATTTCGCTGTACATTTTCTCTTTACAGGATATTGATTTAAATTTTACGGAAAAAAATGTTTTTCGTTACTACGTATTATTTAGTATTATATATTGTGACATAATAGTATACAGGGAAAAGAACTGAAAGAGTGTTTGAGACCTGCAGCAGACTTTCGGCAACGTGCTTAATAATTACTTTCTTTTTGGCACTCCGTCCGCCAATGTACATTGTGATTTTCGTACAAGTGTATAAAACTATTTTTGTTGAAAGCGTTTGGAATAAGTTATACAAAACGAAATTTAGGCATTTCAGTTTTAACAATATTTTCGTGTACGAAAGTATATAAATCAAAAGTATATCGACTGTTTTTAAAATCCAAAAACTGTGTAGGTACCGATGTACCTTGTGTATGTCCTATACCGATGAATGTGTACAACATTTAAGAATAAAAGAAATAAACACACGGAGTTACGTCGTCAATTCCTTTCTTTTAGTAAAAAAAAAAAAGTGTAAAACCTAATCAGCTATGAAGTATATATAATAAGCAAAGCGTCAGTGTTGATAATTAATGTATATTGTGAGTTGTTACGTTTAGAAAGTCATGAGCAGTATAGCACGCGTCGACTTATTACTTTTATTTACGAAAACGGTAAAAACACGTTCGTTTGCCCACGAGGTGCAGAACACAATTTTTTTTTTTCCTCTTAAATACAGCTTATAGTGAAGATTAAACGATTTAACGATCGATTTAACCATTTGAAGAGACGGTATAAACGCGATTTCGTTTTTCCATATTTGTCAGCCGCGTTTCGTATAACATGCTGCAGCACAATCGCGGTGATTCTTTCGTTTAGAGAACTTTAAAAAATATAGTTGGTATAAAATAAAAAAAAAAACTTCAATCGGTATTTTTTAGTAATATTTATATACACGCGTGCTGTGTACATAATATTATGATAGTATATTTACACCATTTTATAGCTGTAAAAATATGCGGTCGTTATTATTATATTATACCATCGTACGATCTCCGTGTATAGAAATGGTTTTTTTTTTGTTTTTTTTTTTTACCTCGTCATGATGTTGGATGAAATTATCAATGTCGTTTTCCATCGCGGTAGAATCGCCTGGAAAAAAAAAATAGGTATTTAATTAATGCGTTGTTCACATACTTTTCGCGAAAGAATTGTAGGTGTAGGGTAATAATATAATAATATACGGTCTGTTCCAGCGACAGATCTTTGAATATATGGTCTGGAACTGTATTACAACACGTACAGCCGTTCCAATATGCCATTGATCGAATACTATAACGTATAGATTTTCAACAAACGTATGTACACACCACATAACCAAAACTAAAAAAAAATATCATAGTGTAATGGAGCAAACGTGCATTTTACGATACAGGGATGGCTGTTGAGATTTACGTCACTCTGTTTACGTTTAAAAAAAAACAACCAAACAATACATCAGTAAATACAATAATACGTCCCGTTACAAACATACACTCGTGAATGCGATTTGAATTTATTATAGAACCGTGAAATTCGGCCGATCGAGATCGATGTACTAATGTTTTTCTGTAGCGTTTATAATAATAAAGTTCATTATGTTCTTCGCGCGCCGCATATAGCAATCGTGCGTTGTGTTTTTTACTATTTTTTTCACATTTTGTCCTCATTACTACACCAGAGCCGAATTATTTACTATAAACACACACACATTGCCACATCGGTATGTGTCATCGTTTTGTGCTACATTAAAATGATTTTGTTGTAAGGTCTCTTTCGTTTCGGAAAATACGAATGAAACGATCGCCGGACGAAAAACGTTCCGAAATTGACGATAATATCCCGTGATACCTGTAATTAAATTGTCGACGCGGCCGACCATGGCAAATGGTAGTGTAAAATAATATGATATTTTTTCATATTATATATACACGTTTGACACGCCGGTTGTACGCGTCGTAACAAGATCTACTGAAACGGTATAAAATCCATCTTTTAAAAACCTACGAACGAATCGTGTATTGTTTGGATTTTGGAGCGAAAAACGTTTGTTTTTCTTACATCACGTAGTATATATTATGAACACTGCGTATTATACATGATTATTTGAAATACCAAGTTTTAGTGTACAATACACATAATAAAAATATTATTTTGAATCGGACGTATGGTAGCTGTATAAAACCATAAATAAATACTATAAAAAAATTCTAACTTTTTACACCCTCAGTTTTAAGAGATTTGTGGAAAAAAATCAACTTCAAGAAATAAAAATATTGACGTTTGTATATTTTAAACTATCGCATTTGCGTTCTTTAAATTTAGTATGTATAGGAAAAGCTGCTGCTGAGTTTTTAATTTTTTTTTTTACCTCAACTCATTAGATATTGGATATTTTTAAATCGTCCGTAATTTAAACACCGGTTTATGATAAATTATCGGACTTCTTCTGCTATAAGTGTATTGTTCAAGAATAATTCGATACAAACGTTATTGGCATCCGGGCAGTTAAATTTTTGTTTAATTGTTTACGAAAATGTTTTGAATTGAGTATATATATATATATATATATATATATATATATATATATATATATACGTATTATGAGACCTATACAAAACGGTTAGGTACTTTATAAAATAAATTGTATTTTTAATGCCATCCGAGTATAATATTCGTCAACGAAATAAACACAAAATTTACCCACAAACAATATTGACGAAATAAATCAAAACAGCGCTGTTTACTTCAAGAAAATATAAAAACTGTTTGAAATGGGCGTATGCGTCGATTTTTATGATGTTTGTCTCGATCGGAGGAACACAACCGCCGCCGCGGCTGTCATCGCGTTTTTGTTTTGATGGACATAACGCAATAACATTCTGCGTACTTTGTAAAAAACAACTAGATAATATAAATATTCTCTCTGTTTCACGACAAACGTCTTATTCTAATGTACATGGGCACTGACGCGTTGGTTTCAGATTAGAAAAGGAGCTCTCCTCGAACGTATTTTAATTTTGACGTGATCGTAATTATTTGCAACGTTCACGTGTACAGCCTCGAATCGGGTAAACAGTTCGGTTAATTACATTTTTGAAGGATGTGAAATTATACGTATAAGTTGTACCCTTGATAGAACACAAATTTATAGTGAACATGATATGGTTCGTGGACGCATTTCACTAGCTACTGGTCAAAAACTATAAATTATTTTAGACTATGTTACAATACAAACGTATTTTTTTGGATAAAAAATTAAATGAAAAAAAAAGTACAAAATAAAAGTAACCGTAAAAGTGCCAGTTTTCTAACACCAAACAACCTTTTCACGTTTCACTACATATATATACATTTACTATAATATTTTAACTGTGGGTCACTTGTTTAGTAAAAAAAAAAAAAGTAATAGTTGGATAATTTAAAAACAAGTCAAAAGTAATGTGAATGGTCCTCAATCACAATTAACAACTTAACTGTAAAATTATTATAATGATATCGATCGAGATCAAAACATATATATACCTATTATTTCGGTTTTACACGTGTATGGGAGTTGAACAAGATAAAATTTTTTATTGCTCGCATAATTTACACATATTATTATTGAATTTTTTTTTATAATTTTTGTGGAATGTGGTACCTACCGACCTATACCACTTCATCTTTGACATTTTTTTTTTTTCATTATTTTAAAAGTTTATTACGTTTCGGTCAGTCGTTGACGTATAAAGTGTGTGTGCGTGAGATTTCTGTCACTGCTATAAATGCTTATTTCAATTTTTATTTTAGACACTGTGCGCAACGAGGAACGTATTGTTTTTACAACGACGTTTTTTTTTTTCCTGTCAACAACTTTTTTCGTACAGAAGGAGGAATGCTCCGATTTTCAAAGTCAGTGTCTCTAATGAAAGGTCTATGAACTCCGGTGGTACTATGGTTGAATTTTTTTTTTAAATTTTGCTTACTTTTTGAGTTTAACCACGAAAACCGAAAAAATCCACAATTTTATGGCGAAAAATTTGAAATTTTCAGGAATGTAATGCGACGTTTTCGGGTGGAAGGATCAGTGCTCCTATCGTTACGTTAAACGCAAGATAAAATTTTGGATTTCGGCTTTGAAATTTATTTTTTTTAAGCAATTTTTGATATTTTTATTATTCGCTGACTTTTGTGCCGAAAACGACAAAAATGGCGAAATCGCCAATTCCGGCGTCAGAACGGCTATCGTTATAAAAAATTATTCCATGTCGTTTTATAACATTTATGTACTAAATTAATATATAAATACGTTAATTAAAAGTTTTAAAAAGTTTTTTCTAGGTATAGTGCACTATTTTTTTCCCCCCGTTTAGGAATTTGTATAGTAATCCGCGATATTTTTTACACGTCGATTTTTTTGGCCATAATACATCCAAAATGATGATCGGAACAAGCTGAAACTTTTTACAATAGGTAAGATACAAGTTTGATAAAAGTTTCAAGTGATTTCGAAAATGTTTGAGCTAAGTACACGGAACTTTGAAATTCTCGAAAAATTTACCAGAACAGACAACAGAGCTAGCTTCGAATCGTTTTTTCCAAGACAATGATTAATGTCATTGTTTTCAGATGTAAAATAATACGTTTAAACTAAAATTTCCAAACCCACCCAAATCGTAGTCGTTACTCCGTCAAACTACCCGGTGTAAATTATTACTATTACGTTTTCGATGCTATTATGAGCAATATTGTTATTAGATAATATTACAATAACGATAATACGATGTTTGTTACCTGCTCACGTGGAAGAAAAACCTATCAGTTACACACAATACGTAATACACGCTCGGATTTCACGCTACATAACTGCAGTATAAGAACAACATAATACAATAATATCATGTAAAATAAACACAAAAATAATGTTGATAGAAACCTCGTGAACATTCTTAACGACTAATTCGTTTTTCTAATTTAGTAATAATAAGGTTTCGCGCTGTTGTAAATTCGCAATCGGTCGATTTAGTACCTAAACAAAAATTAATAAATCAGAGAGGCCCATACTATAATATAATATAATATACTATAATATAATCCATACTATAATCAAAACTACGATGGTTGGGTAACGCGTCTTGATGAAATTGAGTATTATTATTTTTTATAAGTTAATTTCCGACAGTACGTGGTGTATTTGTTCGTAACATTTGACTATTATTATACTCCTCGCCGCGGTACATGATAATATTGTGCATAATGTGCAACGGATCTTATTTCCGTCCGAAATAATTCGCTCCGAGGTAGGTTCCAGCTGGCAGCTATACATATATACATATAACTTGAATAATTATGTTGCAATTATTTTCTTCTCCTCTTCAAAAAAAATAAAACATAATATAATATACCTACTACTTTTACAGTGCCTACTGCACAGGTATACTAATAATGTGAGATACGCCGAACCCGACTGTTTGTTCAAACGTGACGGCACGACAGCACACCACAATGGAACACGTCAAATTCGAGTAAACCACTCGGCTGTGTATGCGCACAAGCAACTCGAATGGTTAAAATAAGGAGAACGGTGAGAAGACGAACAGATTTGTGTACGTTTATTATACGCATAATAATATTGTATTGTAGGTACGCAGTGTCTATAATTATTTCGAAACGGTCATTACAAACGAGACGAGAAAAAGTGAACGTGATTATTATTGTACTATTGCGTTTGATTTAATCTTGTCAACGTAACTGCGTTTATTTGTTTGTAGTATGCGAACAATTATTATTATTATCATTCAACAAGATAGTATAATACGATACAGGTACTATATACGTTGTAGGTGCACAGAGAGTCGAGAGAGAGGACCATATTATAATACTGTTATTAGAAGCGAATGCACGCGACGACTGCGGCCCAACACATCTTTGGCGCACCGTATTTAACGTACATTTCGCTGCCCCTTTTTGCATTTTTGGGTGGTGTCGAAAATAAAAATAATTTGTTTGAATCCGTTTGACCGATTTCAACATTTGTTTGCCATTCCTTCCCCGGTTTTAACAACTTTTCTTCGAGGAAACCGGCCCCTCGAACTGTAGAAATGCCAAAAGAAAGAAGAGCTTTTTTTTTTGTAAATATGTGTAATTCGTTTGACCATTTTCAAAATTTGTTTGAAACGAAGCAATTTTTATTTTCGCAGGTATTACAATTATTTACGACACACACACGTCAATCCATAATTCAACATTACCTGAAACACATTTTCTACCGACGTGTTCGTTATTTTAGAAATCAACGGCAAAAGTTCAGCAAAAAGAAAACGTACATCTATTATAGTAACAAAACAGTTGCAGAACGAGTTTTAAAAATAGGTAACCATATCAAGAGTAGACAATATAAGTATATACAGTGACAACGCAAATTTCGTACCTACTAAAAATGTAGGTTGGTACTTTTAATAAAATTTAAAACGTTAATCACGATGGGTCGGTCGTAAACAAGTAAAAACAGTCAAGTGCATAATATATAACATTTTATAACTTCTAGTTTTGAATTCAATAAACTTTTGACTTTTTTTCAGCTGACCTACAATCAGCGCAATCTTTTACGTTTTTTGTTTATCTGTGAACAATTTTAAGGATCTAAGAAATGCTCCGATCTTTACTTTCAATACGTCTAATGAAAGGACGTTGAATCGTTTGGAAGGTCTCAAATGTTAAAGGTTGAAAAAGTTACAATGAAAAAAGTGGGTCTAATCTCCGACTCGTTAAGACGTTAACAATTACGTGTTTTTTTTTTTTACTAAAACATGTAAAACACAGGTCCAAGTTTCGAGCGATTTTGAGAATTTTTAAGCGTTTACTTTATACAGCGATCCCGCGGCTTCCATTTTATTCGGTTTTCCAAAAACCTTTGATTTTTTTCAAATTCGGCTTCAATTCAAACGGTTTAGAATAAAACATGTGCGGGGGAAAGTATGTTTATAGGCGAAAAACATCGTTTTCTCGTCGCGGCCTAACTATGCAGACCTCGGACACGGACACGTCGTGCGAGACGATGATAAAACCGTTTTAATTCGGTTCCTTTTTTTTATTTCGCCGTAAACGTTATTTAAAATCAACATCATAACATTCAATTAAACGAAAAGAACGCCCGGGAGGGACGGGTCGTCGAGACGGGTCAAAAGTCAATAACGTAAATAATAATCGTATTACTATTAGGTCCCCCCCGTGTGTCTGCGCTGTCCGTTCGCGCGTTGCCACTTTCTCTCGGCGATTTTAGAAAATAATATTAATATAATACATATGCGATTTTGAATCACGTGAATATCGTAAAAAAACGCGGATTAGCCGGTGATTTTTTTTTATTTTCCACACTATTATTATTGGTATTTTTGTAATACATTCGGTTGATTCAGAATGAGCCGTATATATATGTATAATAGTCCTACTTACAATATATATATACATACTTTCACGAGACACGAAAATAAAATTTACATTCTACATTATGATGTTACATCCGCCCCCATAGGCCGCACACGGTTCCCAACCGTTTACAACAATACAACGTTATCAACGAAAACTCGTTTTTCGTAAAAAAAAACAATATTTTTCCTCCCGGTACGATCGCGCATTTTATAATACGGATGAAGATAAATGTCTGCGGATTCGCACGTTATGTTTGATATTATAAAATGTTATACAGTTGAAATACCGATGTTTGTACTAAACGAATTAATTAATCGTTATTTTCTATATAAGTACGAGCCAAAACTTTTTTTGTCCGCCCGAAACGCATTATTCACCTAGATTTTGACCGCGCTCCGGTGCTGCGGATCGCAATTTTTTTTCTCAGTAAACCGATTGTGTACTATGTTTAGTTTAAACTAACAATAGGTGTTTGGCAAAAACTACGATTTCAATCGATATCGAGGTATTACCTAAACAAAAAAAGTTACAACTGCAGCACTATTATTATCGTCACTAATTATTTCGTTCTTCCCGTTAGTATAAAAACTTGAAAAAAAAAAAACACGATACCAATTTTACGAAACATAAAAAATATTAAAAAATTACGAAATCTGAATCGTTTGTATAACATGAGTAAGGCCGAATTTAAGAGAGAGAAAAAAATTGCTCGCTGTGCTTAGATAATTAATTTTTTTTTTTTGAACAAACGATGACTTTTTAATTACCGCTTGACAGCGCTCCTCCTTTGTATTCGAACGATTTCGATTGCGAATGCATAACGTTTATATAAATTTCATCAATACTACGTTTCATGACGAATCATGACCGTCACGATCAAAAATTCGAATAACATATATTTTCTGAAAACTATTGAATTAAGCGGGAAATCATATTTTGAATCACAACGATAATTACGTATGAAAAATACTAGTTGGACGCATTTTCTTAAACACACAACAGTATGTACCGTGTGGAAAAAACAAGGGTTCGCACTGTTTTATGTCAGTTTTCAAACCGAATGTGAAAGAAATAATATTTACAATAAATGTTATAAAACCCGATTGATTCAATCGATTGTATACGACGACTTGTTGACTGCCTGCACGTAAATATTTTGTTACAAACTTCCGTTGCCTCTGCATTCTGCAGCGTCTCAGTAATATTTAAAAAAAAAAAAACTGTTTTGTGACCCGAATAACGCCGCGTGGTGTCACGGTCGCGTACAAACCATACGATTGAAAAAAAAATATATAATCTCGTTCGACCAGTTTTTTTCCCCCGACCAAAAACATTTTTTTTTTTTTAAATCGATTTTGAATTTTTTTTAATTAAAATTTTTAAGTAAAAATCTGCGACACCGGCCCAAATAGAGTCTCGTGGCGTGGTAGTCGATTCAATATGAAAATAATAATAATATCGGTAATATAGTGTACCTATACATAATATATGTGTCGTACACAGGGGTGTTCCCATAGGGTATACGCAGTATACTCACAAGAAAATTTTATAAAATTGTGGGTACACTCTAAAGACTCGAATAATACGAGTACACGAAAGAAAAAACTTTGGTTACTCAGAAAACGCCTCGAAAGTAAATTCGGTTTATTTTAAAAATTAAATCATGTAATATTCTCCCCCAGTACGTCAGAACGCACATAAACGTTAATTATCACGTCGATAAGCGAAATTCGATAGACATTGTGGGAAGAATATGTGCCAATGTGCAGTCAAAAAAAGTTTTTAGTTTTTGCCTTTCGGCGTCCTCCGACAATCGATGCGATTTTCGTATCAATTGATTCATCTAAATCTTTTAATTTTCGTATGGAAATATAAAGAAGATATGTAAAATAATTGATTTTTTTTTTTTTTTATTGACAGTACTTGACTTAGGTGCGAAGTGCACGGGAAAACAAAGTCCTCGTCTTTGTTTTTTTTAATTATTTTAGCCTACCCATTTTAATTACGTACCTTTATAATGGTGAAGTACAGGCACCTTAATATAAAATAGAATTTTTAATTGTCCTCCTACAATTTTTTTTCAAATCAAGCGTTGTTTTTACTAACACGTCTTTCACAGTTTCACCCTAAAAGTTCGTAAAAAAAATATGTTTGTATCGCATTAAATGTTCATGCTTCGGTACCCGCAGACGGATTGGTATACTCTCAGAAAAACGAATGGGAACCAACTACTGCTTATTCACGTACGTACGGATGTAGATTGTTAAAGAAAATTCCTCGGATGCGTTATAAAAATAAGATTGTATAAATATGTAAATAGAAAGAGATTTATACATATTCATAATACGTGTAATATTGTATGCACTCAATGTCTGGTAACATTATAGTTGTCAACACGTGCATTTAAACGATCGTACGATGGCCCACATAGATATTTTTCAACCTGCCGAGTCTGAAGATTGCTACGTGCATTTTTTTTTTCACGCTTTTAAATACAAATTTGAAACAAAATCTCCCTATACCTCGACGGGGAACAGTTTTTTTTATTTTTTCATGCGGCTAATGAATGAGAAAAATTTCACCGTCTATATTTTATTTCATACTATGTAACACCTATATGTAT
>CM029362.1:8611209-8662578 GCA_017140985.1 Hormaphis cornu
ATGAAAATCCGCCTGTGTTTGGCCGTCTCCACCGATCTACTGCACGCGGACAGCATGTTCACCCTGACGTATCCCTTGTCCGGACAAGTCATGACTAGACGTCCGGTTCGCGGCCAATCGCATTTAAACGACGCCGGACATAAAAAACGTCATTTGAATAATAAAAAAAAAAAAAGTTAAAAATCGCGGGAACGTGCGGGGTACAAAAAAAAAAAAGAGTTCTTTTTGATATTTTTTAATATACGACGGTTTAAAAAGAAAAGAACAGGAAACCAACGTGTGATTAAACGATTGAATAACCGGCGGACGATACGTATTATGTGTGTTTTTTTTTATTATATATATTATCACACGTACAGGTTTCGCACGAATCGGACGCGAAAGAAGACCGAGAACCTGCAGCAGCGAAGGCGTCTGGAATCCGACTGCGCCGTAACCGCGGGAGCACGGCAGCTTGTCGGATTTATTGGACGCGCACTACTACTCCGCGACGCAAAGATCCGTTTACTTTTTACATTTCGTTCATCCCCGTGCTTATTTCGCCCGTACATACGCGCCGCCTCCGAAACTTTTATTTTCAAACCTTAATACGACAATTATTACGATCGAACCGTTTTGGACACTGTTTCTTTGACCGTTTTAAAACATGCAGACGCTTCAAAATATTTGTCGAGTCACCGCTACTCGGCCGTGTTACCCTGCCTAAGCCAGCCGCCGCACCCTCTGACGGTATTTCTCTTTTTGCCCCCTAAATGCGCATGTGTACACTCGTTTGACATTTTCTAAATCACACAAAGTATAATAATTAGCAGCTGGAAAATTAAATACGAATACACGTGTAACAAGAATACGATATTCAAAAGTTATTTCTTACAACAACATTTTTTTAAATATTGCAAATCCTTATTGTACATATTTTACAGTTTTTTTTCTATTTTTTCTTGAAAAAATATTATTCTACCCAGTACATACCATAATAATATTTTACATTAGCGCGTTGTTGAAAAGTTCTTTACCACGCAGTAGGTTCTACGGTGGCCATCTCCATTTTCTAAACACTTTTGAGACGTTACATTCTAACAAAACACCTGTGTTTTTTAAACGTGTTAAATGTTTTTATGTTTGACGATTCCATTTACACGTATTATTACTTGTAACGAATTACGTATAATTTATCTACGATTGTAAAACGCGAAAATGAGTTTTTTTTATAGGTACGCCAATGATAAATTGCAGACGTGATGAACTTTATGTCTTACAATTATTGACAAACTATTTTTTTTTAACACTTCTATACAGGAAGATGTATATTTTGATAAAAAAAAAATCATTCGTTACGCTCAGAAAACCGTTATTATATTTCATATTATTTCTCGATGATTTATTTGTATAACGTCAACAGTGAGCGGTTTTCAGACGTTGGAATGTCGTGCAGAATCGTCTGGTACTTGAAATAATTTACACACGGCTTAAATATTCAGTGAATGCAATACATATGTTCTGATCCAGTTTATTTCTATACGTGCACACGAATAATAATATTATGTTTGTATAAATGTACAGTTTGGCACTTAGTACGAGTGCATTTTACCCGATTTCTTCGCGGTCTTTCTTCCCACGAAAAACGCATCCACAGTGTATACCCGCGCGTTGAATACACATAGAATGTATTATTCATAACTTGTTTACATATTGCTCGAAATCAAATTTTTAATTCGAATTAACTTTTGATAAAAAAAAAAAAAATACACACGCGTGAATTCGTTATAAACCGTATATTATGTTGTATGGGTAGTGTCAGCGCTATTACAGTATAAATCCTCCGCAATAATTATAATTATATTGTTCTCTTTAACACTTTCACATTTTAATAGACATTTATAAAAGATAATAAAAGTATAAAAGAAAAAAAAAAAAGGAACTTTTAGATTTTGATTTACGGCGTATATAAATCGTGCAGTCAATTTTATAACGCGTACATCGTTCACAAAAAAAAAAAAACGCTTGCAGTTTAAAAATTTAAAGTTGAAAAGTGGATTAAACTTACGAATGTATATAGTAACAGGTCAGTACGATTTAATTTCAAAATACTGTTTTCATTCGCATTATCCTGATGAAGTACCTGTATAATTGTTTCCCTATTACCTTACGCGTAGTTCCGACCATTTTCCATATTAATTATAGTTGCCCTTTTGTTGTTTTTCGTACAAAAGCCAATCTGTCCTCTCATTTTTCTCATCTCTAAAATTTTCCTTTTAATTTTTAGCTATTCTTTGCGTCGCCTTCATTGGTTTTGTCAGTAAGTATACTTTGTATACTTTGATCTTATTATATATACCTCACAATAATTGATGAGATCAATAACATATATCGTGTGAAAGAAAACTTCGATAAAAAAGTTGAATCAAAGAAAGCCAACACGTTATATAAATTAGCTGTATGTATATTTCATTATTATATATACTGAAAGCGCGACTTTATAATTAAAAAATTATGTTTCTACATACCACCTACCTATTTGCCGTTCAGTAAAATTTTCTGCTTGTTTTTTCTATAACAAGACAAACGAACAATGTCTTCAGTCTAAACCTGTACGAAATCGTGCCAATTCACGAACTGCAGTGCAGTTACTTAAAATGTTCACGAGACATTTTAAACGCCGTTACCAATATCTCATATAAAAATACATGTTTAAAATATTACTGAATTATTTTTTTGTGAAAAAGCTCATGAATAAACCAGTCACCTTTTTCGATTTCAATAATCGGGTTTTGCCTTTGACATTAACGCTGCAGTATTGGACAATTTCACAACTGGGACGCGTAATACAAACCTATAGGTACTGCACGTAGATACCGTATGATAAGCAATAAAAATAAAACGTGTTTTCCTATGTGTAATATAAGCATCTACACAATAATTGTCTGCTATAAACCTGTAATAGGTACGTAAATAAAAGTCAGTGATATAAATTAGGCAGTCAGAATTATAAAAAAATTAAACAGGGACCGGCGAATATAGAGCTGTGAATGTGTTTCACTGCGAGACAATAATTATGAATCAATTTTGAAAAATCAGGATTAATACCGTACAGGATAATTCAAGTTTAGGTATATTTAACGATACAAAACAAAATATTTTACTATTTCAAATATAAGAACAATAACATAATATTATGCTATGAAAACATCAGCTTATCATAATATCAGATATCTCTCAGTCGGAATGCGTTGTTTTTTTTCACACTGGTCAACTTGTTTCAATATGCACAAGTTACATATTGCAGCCATCTGCAGAATCCAGTAATTTTAAAATAATTTTTATACTGCGCAAAATAGGTTAAATCCCCATCTGAAAGGTAAAACTTAAATTTACTACCTATTTAAGAATGATTGATGGAGACTTACACCAGTGGCAGGGGACTGTATAAAAAGTATAATTGTACTAAAGAGATCCGGTTTAAAATGCGTGCAGGAACCGAAACGGAAACCCGACATCTTATATAGGCAGGTTAGGTACTCAGTGATAAATTAAATGACAAACCAGAACCTTCAAAATCACTTTTAAGTTTAATTCTAAGAACTGGAACATAAAAGAACCGGTTTTTAGTAAAGAAGATTTTTGTCATTGTTCGGCACGTGGACTACCTATAGAACTCCTCAAGACCAAACCCTTACCTATTTATACAGACCGTTACGAAAACAACTGAGTGCCAAAATCTAATAACCTGCAGATCACGTAAAATCAAAAAGATTCCTCTCCATAACTTGCACAGTTTCATCCTTATCTATGGTAATCTAAATTTTAATATTCCGATGATTTCTACTATACTGGCACAAATCGTATAACTATTTTCTAGGGAACAGTTACGCGTAATTCTTTGGTAAACTACGGCACAAGTTGCATCAGATGCACTTTTCTTTTTTACAATTTTCACCTACATTTACTACAAAGTAGGTACTGCAAGTACCTACTATGTCTCTTTCAAAATCGGATGAAAATCCACAACGTGTTTTTCCTGCGATTAACCACATATCGTATCCATAAACGCATATTAATGTCGAATTTTTTTGTAATGTCCATTTTATTTTGCCTATGTATACGCTACCAATACATTTCTATTTCACAAACCAAACGTGAAAACACCGTCAAATCCCATTTATAGGTACATTATTAATTGGCGATCGCAAGTGGGCTCGCAGTAAATCGTTTTTAAAAATTTGATGATTTCGGCACAGGACAGATGAAATTTCAGGTTCCAATCGGTTTTGTAAAAACTGAAAAACATAATATTATAATAGCCACGAATTAAGATTATTCGCCAAAGTAAGGTAGTTGTAAACATTAAATCGAGGAGTTTTGTGTAGACAAACAAAACCCATCCGAGTACGAGAAGTTTTCGATTCACGCTGCAAGAATTAGAATTATTGTTATTCAAAACGATACAAATAAATTAGTCGTTATAAATTAACACTTTCAATCGTAGAGTTACGTTTTTCGAGTCGATTATTTGCGTTTAAATCGTTGAATTAAAACTGAGGAAAGAAAACAAATTTATGTGATCAGCATTATCCGGGACGTTGTTGTAAGTAGCGCAAAACTTTTAATTTTATCGTAAAATATTACGCTACAATAAACGAAAGAATAATAATACTATTATGAAATATAACATTCATATTAGCCGCATACTGTTGTGTTGGTTGCACTGTTTTAAAATAAAAGCGCGGACCAATCGTAGGTTTTCCGTTTTTCCTTGTCCAATGGCCGTTGGCCATGGTTGGGTAATGGCAAAAATCGAACACACACAGTATCATTTTTCAGACCGAGGTGGATGCGTGCGTGGTCGACCGATTTGCACCTTTTAACAAAAGTAAGTAGATTTTCGATCGTTTACAAGCGACGTTTTCCGTACAGAAACGTTTCCGAGAGTCGCGAGTAATTGGTTTTTGTTCGGCCCCGTCCGTTGTTTTAGTCTAACTTTGTCCGGCGAAAAGAAAACGGTTTCGTTTTTTAAGTTTCTCACATTACCCTTCGAGCCGGTATATTATAAATACCTAATAGTAAACACTACCTCTAACCGTTATTATGGACGTTGAATGCGGTGAAATCCTTCGGCCGTCGGACGAAAGCGTCGCGTCGACCTCGGACTTGACCGGTTCGACAACGGCCATCAACGATTGTAAGTTTATTATTACACTTATTATAACCTATACTACTTATAACGAATAATATTGTCATCTGTGATTTAAATATTTTAACGCGTTGTCTTGAAAAGAACGGAAACGTTTACGAAAAATTGTTTTTGCTAAAATCATGTACGCGTCGAGTTTTCGTTATTCCTACGGTTCACTTTTTTTTATAGAAACTGGCCCTTGTAAACAAAATATTTAAAACTGTATCGCTGTGGCAAACGCGGAGGTTTTTGCGGTTTCAAAACACCCCCTGCCGAAATATTCAGTCCAGTTTTGTCTCAATCCAGAGATAATAATTATTGATTTAAAGTGTAAACAGGATTTGTTCCTATAGTATATAAATATTTTAACACGTTGATGATTGACACTTCATTTTATGTATTTTATATAAAAACCTCCGAAAATTGACGCAATTTTGCAAAAATGTATAAATAAAAATGGAAAAAAAAAAATTGTGGTCTTGGGGGTAAACTGATAATGTAATAGGTATGATTAGGTGGTATGTTATACCTTAATTGCCATTTTGAAATTACAAAAATAATTTTTAAATTTTAAGATATATTTAAAAAAAAAAAACAGTTTTTCATTTGATGGAATACTATGCAAACATTTTTTTATGTCGGATGTGTTCATGCACATTGTACCTATGTATAAACATTCATTTATAACAATTCAACATTATTGTTTCAGCATCGAATGAAATAACATTTGAAAATGATTTAAGTGAAATTCGTCCACCAACAGTCAGTAGCTCAGAAATAGAAGTAAGTTAAATATTTTATCAAGCCCTTAATATCATCACCGCTCTATTTTGTAAATACTTACCGATCTTGATAGGTATGTATTTTTAACCATAAACACTATAACCCAAAATAATAACCCTAATAACCCAAACCCAGAATTATTCAAATAATTAAATGAATTATAATTTTGATTTTAAGGCTATGGCAAAGTTGTGGGCAAGCATTTTCAAAGAAAGTCCCAGAATTGGTACTGTTAAATTATTCACGGTTATAATCAATTGTTTTGATATTGATGTTCATTCCGATGAAATTGGAAACTTTAATCCAGTTTTAATGTTTGCTAGACTTGTCAAAAAGTTAAAAACAATGGTAAGTACATAATTAACAGCTGTACAAACCCTCAATGGACCATGTTTTATAAAATGAATATCAAATTTTCAGAAAAAGAATGGTTCATTGTCCTCTCCAAATACGCTTAAAAAATCAATAAATATAACTAAAACATTACAATTAGTTACTTATATATTCCAACATCACAGCGACTTATTGATTAATAACAATATTAATACATGTTATTACAACTTTATAACAAAAGTTCTTATTGAAATATCGCAGTCTGAATTTATTGGGCCTAGATTTCTAGCAACAAGTTTTGGTAAGTTGTACACGGTGTCCACTAACAGTGGTGTAGCAAGAAACAATTTTTGGGGCCTTTGTAAACTTTGTAAAGTTGCTCTTCAAATTGGTTTTGATAAGCTATTGAAGTCGTTTTAGAAGAGGTTATAAACCCTTTAAATATTGCTCTGACTACACCAATGACATTAAATATCAATATAATTAACCTTTATCTTATATAAGTCTATTACTCGCTAAATTATTCAATGAGCACTTGTTGTGTGATTTGAGTAGTAGATTCGTGCTGAAGATGACAACTTTGTTGTTGAAATATGTATACACAATTAAAAAAGTGTATTATTTTGGGATTTGGGTATTTTATTTTTAATATTTCCACTTAATATTTATTTTTAGGTTTGAAAATAATAACTGGTTTTTTACAGTTTAATAACTTAGAACTTGTACGCGATAATCTTAATCTATTATTAAAAGAAATTTTCACTGAACGATTTTCGTAAGTTTTGAGTGTTTATAAATTTAGTATGATTCTTATTTATTAATTGTTTTGTTTCGGTACATTTTTAGGGATACTGCTTTTATTATACGAAAGACTGTGTTATTGGAACTTGATGTATGGATAAAAATTGATTTTAACTATATTTTTAATAAGTATTGGGTGTATATTTATTACGCATTGTGTGATCAAAGTACAATTGTGCAGAATTTAGCCCTAAAGGTATATTATAATGTTCTGTAAAACTTTGCTCAAACTCAAAGTTTATAATATTTGACAGTTAGGTACTATTGAATTCAATAAAACTGTTAAATTTTTTCTTATTTTGAAATAACAGAAACCATAGTATACTATTGAGTAAATTACTGCTCTATGTGTAATTTAATATAATTTTACATGATTTTTATTTTCAGATGTCCAAATATGTTATCAATTTACACTATGAACAACCTAATGTGGAACTTTTGGTTAAAAAAATAGTAGCTGTTTTGGCCCATCTGCTATTATCTAAAAAAGAAGAAATTGTTTTTTCAGCTTTTGATTTGTATACTATTATACCAAGGTTTGGATTTAACGAGTTAATATTTAGCTCAATTTTGTATTATTGTTGTCTTTTATTATTCTAAAGAACAAACTAAATTTTATGGATACAATTTCACAGTTAGAAATAAATCATTGTAAGGTAGATTTTAGTTAATCAACTATTAATTAGTAAACCATAATTAAGCAAAACTACCTACCAAATTTTCGTAGTTGAACAATTACAGTAGTATCCATTAGCTAAGATAAACTGGTCTGATTATTTTGTATTAAGAATGATTATCAGACTAATTTTTTAAATGTTCTCCTATGCTTTTATGTTACTAAATTAATAATTTTAAAAAAATTGCAACTACCTTTGTTAATTTTATACTTCAATGTTTACTCTATTTTGAATTTGTTTGAAAATCCTTTGCCAAAATTTTAAACACTAAACTTTTAAATTATAAGTTATAAAATTATAATAATAAATTATTAGTTTTAAAGAATAGAAAGTAAAGAATGGTCTTGAATTTTGATTAATATTTTCTTTCGAGTTTTTCTGATTAAGATTTGTTATTCTAATGCCGATCAGTTATAATTTAGATTTAAGTTGATCGTATATAGTATAGAATATTTAAATTACTTGTTGGCTGGATTTTGTGTCTTATGAAAAGACCCTCCAGTAGAGATTGTTACTAAAATGGTTAGAAGAGTGAGGTACAGTTGTCATCGTTTAAAAACTTGTAAAATTGTACCTGTGAGAAATATATTCATAATCATTGACATTTTTTATTGAAGAACCATCTGTGTTGTTAATTTAACAGTAAGTCTGGATTTAAGTCCATCAATAACAATTTCAGAAAAATAGTTGCATACAATTATAAAATAGTAATTCTTACAAAAATTTAAAAATAAAAAATCACATGTTAATGAAAATAGAAGTAGCCTATTATTTTTTCAATCTTCATTATTTTATTAATATTGAAAACTATTAAGAAAGTGAAGAAAATTAAAAAACAAAATTACTCGTCTGTTTTTTATTTGATGATTGCATTTTTAATTTAACTATAGGATGGACGAAGAAGAATTTGAACAATGCATGTCAAAAAATGAATCCATAGCATTAGAGTTAATGTTTTCTGAAAACTCTAATGTAGCAAAATTTGCTGGAAAATATTTTGTCGAAAGTATAATTAATACAAAACCACTTGAATCTGAAAAAATCAAATTTATATTAATGATTTTAAAAAATATTCCACCGCAAGTTTTACGAGCAGTTGCGACTTCATATTATGTAGATGCAATTTATGAGTTTTGTCCTGTACTTACTAACTTTGAATTGATGTCTAAAATATTGAATTCGGACAATTTTATTGATGACGAAGACAAATGCAATTTAATGATGTTACTATCATATGTAGTCCAACGGGCAGTTACTGGTCTTAGGTCTAAACATGAAGTTGCTCTTGTAGGAGGTCGCAATGATGTAAGTTTAAATATTAATTTTAGAATTTGTGTGTTGTATTATATACAATGATATGTTCAGTTTATTTTATCCAGTGCTTTACATATTTTAAAGTTTTAACTTTTAATACATGTATTTTTTTTTTCAAATGTGTTTTTTGAACAATACTATAGTTAATTAAACTTATATTTTAGGGTTAAAATACATGACTTGTTTAAACAAAAAAAGTCACAACACTACTACATTTACAATAAATTGAAAGAATATAATTTAAATTTGATTAAGAATATGAAAATATTATTTTTAAAAATTAAAGATATTTTTTCATCTATTTCTATGTTTATATACAGATATTTATATGTATATATATATTTATATTCTATCTACAATCGACATTATAGACAAGCCCACCTATTTTATGTATTTGTAATTAATCTACTGTTGATTTTTAGGAAATCCAGTTACATAAGAATGTACATGAAAAAAAACAATTTACTACTTTCTTGACAATCCATATAATTAATCAGCTTAAGGTGTGTAAAGATGACTCTCGTGCATTTTGGCTATGGTGTTTAGTTCAATACTTGGATTTTGAATTACTTCAAGATAAAACGGTACAATCATATTTAATAACAAATTTGATTTAGACAACAATTATTTACTCTTAATAAATTTAATAAGAACTCAAGTGCTTACCTATAACTTTAAACGTTGCGTATGATTTTGTTCATTGTTGTACAGAATAGTAGAATAGGTACCAATTGTATCAGCGGTTGCCAACCCTTTGGACCTTACAGACCACTAAATCCGTATATCTCTACATATATTCTACAAACACTAAGGCTTAAACAAAATTTTAAAACAATGTTTAAATATTTCTGTGAACAACCAATTTTTTTTTTGGCGACTGCTGATTTATAGTATATAAATGTTGTATGCAATTATTTTCAATATGAATCACATATTATATGACATATTACGTCATTATATGGAAGCTATGTGTTAGTAGCTTGATTTTAATTATTCTATTTAGTACCTAAATATCTATCACCACCATAAGAGTAATATTTTACCTCCTTAAACATCATATTTTCTTAAGGGTGTGATGTTAATAAATAATATTAAGTATAATATATAAGTATTATACTTGGTGAAACATTAACACTGTTTACAAATTGTTTTGATGTTTTTTTTTTCAGATATTACTTACACTATTTGAATGTGTATCTACGTTTTACATAGTTTGTGATTGCCCTACTATTTTAGAGATGGTTTCAAAAAGTGCTTTTATTATGATATCAGATTTAAAAAATCATACCAAAAATGAATGTTTAAAAATGATTAAAGATATTGCTGCATTTAATATTGGTATTTTGAAAGATGGAGTTGAAAATCCACTAGGATACGTAATTATTCTAATTTATTATACACTAATTATTTTCTTACAAATATTTACATTATTTACTTTAAAATTAAAAGATTTTAAAATACACATTTTTAATTGTCTGTATGATAAAATTACTCGAAATGTTTATTTATAATTTTAGGTACCTAGCTTACAAATTCAGAAAAAATCTTTGATCAAAATATGGGCGTTAGCAAAATATAACAATATACCTGATGACTTGGAACCTTTAAAATATTTATCGTATTATGTTCCAAACCTTGGTATTACTGAATCGAATGTGGTCGTCTCTGTAAGAAATTTTGATTTATATAATATAATATGTATGTAGTTCATATTTTATAGAATTCAACATTAGGCTCTGTGATTCTTTTAAAATTCTTTCCAGCGTTTTAGATTACAAGCGTTTATCAAAACCCTGCAATGATAAAAACTATTTTCTAACAACTACTTATTTTACAAAAGTTAAATAAGTATATTTTTCAGAGATTTTCTGTAAATGCATACATGGCAGTTTTAAGAAAACAGTTATTAAAAATACCAAATGAGAATACTGTTGAAGTCACATTCATCAATTTTATAAATGCCTTACTTAATATTTTAAACAAACTTGATCCTCAAGTTTTAGATTTATGTCAGACGGTAAGTTATTGAACATACATGTTTATTGTCAATGAATTTATTTATTTTATTTTAAACTGATGCTGTATGAATTAATACTCTTGAAGGCATTTTTGGCCATTGATCAATTGTTACGAATCAAGTTTAAAACAACAAACACCAAATTCACATTTGACAAAGAAAAAAATTCTAAGTTTGCAAATTTTATTTTTTACATATGCAGCAATTATGGTTTGTTTGTACACTTAAAAATAAATTATAGGGTTTTTAAATATTTTTATTTGTTTTTTATGTAAGAACATGATAACGATGTAAATAGTTCAAGGTTACTAGAAATATATTTACAACTTGTACAAGATGGCCTTATTGAAGTAAATCATTTAATGACTCCATTACAGTTTGTAAAAAAGGTAATTTACTTCTAATACTATTAGTTGGTAAATTTTGTTACAACTGTGTAATTGGTTTTATTTTCTATTTTATCTCAGAAAGTTATAGAACATGCTCTTCAACCAGTTTTTGATTTTCTTTGCAATAAAGAAACCGGATGTGCATTGAGTAAAACGATTGAATTATTCATGGTGTACTTGTTTGAAAATATTATTTTTGGACAGCCTGGGTTTGAAAATTCTACAATTGAAGATGTTGTAAGATGTTTTATTTATAAATAACCTACATTGGTGAAAACATGTGTGAATTTTTTAATTATCATTTATTGCTCATGATAATTTTTTCAAAAGAAATATAAAGCAAAATAATAAGTCTAAACCACAACTTTCAAAACATTGAAACTTGCCCCAAAAAAGTGACCCACTCCAAAGCATAGTCGCTATGTCAAACAACTTTGAATTCACTTCTTTTTCTTTCTTAGATTTTACACTCCTTAGTTCTTTCCGTTTTTAGGCATTATTTCCTTTTTTTCTTAAATTTAATTCCTCTCTTCTTTTTTTTTTTCCAAACATTAAATTTAAATTGTAGTAAGTGAATTTGATAACAGAATTTTTAACGTCCAAGTAAATTTAGTTTAAATAATGATATCTTGGAAAACTATTAGTTATATTGTTTTAACTAGATTAACGTTGCTTCAATAATATCCCGCCTGATAAATCAATGTAAGGACAAAATTGGGAAAAGATTAGTATCGACAAGAATTCATCAAAACTGTATCCAGTATGCAATGAATAGTGAAAATAAGTTTGATAACGCTCAGCTGTTTAAAACATTTTTCTGGGTTCTTGCTTCCATGTGTGACTCATTGGTTCCTTATGATGCTCAAAAGTTGTAAGTAAAACTCTATCGGTAGTATTCATAGTTAATAAACAATTTTACAGAATAACCATTATATAATATGACATATACTGCGGTCCACCACAACCATAAAAACCTGTGCGTTGTTGCGCACGAATTAGGATTGTTCTTTCGTGGGCTGCAGAGTGGTGATGTTATGAACTGTTTGATTTTTGAACAAAAACCGAAAATCAAACTCAAAATTGGTAATATTTAAACCAAACTAAACACAAAATAGTGTTCAATTTGAATATCGAACCAAGAAAAAAAAAATTTTAACTTAATTAAAAAAAAATATAAAATGTAAACAACATTTTTCAAACCAGCAAACAACGTAAAGTTGTAGTAGTAGAGCAAAGTTGCTATAATTTTCATAATAATTTCTTTATAATGTGATACAACCATGATATATTTTGTTCACATTTTAAATGCCTTATGCCTTTAGGTTAATTTATTTTAAAATAATCTTTGAACTTTTCATATAGATGTGATTATATTCTGAATAAAACTGTAATACAAGATTGCATAACTAATGGAAATAGGTATGTTATTGAGTACGTGTACAAGTTAGAAAAATTATGCGAGAATTTAAGTGATTAATTTGTGGGTAAGTTATTAAAGTTATCCTACTTTTATATAGTTTTTTAATTTTAAAACAACAACAAAAAAAAAAGCTAAGTGTACATCAGGATTTTACTGCAGAGTTATAACTAAATGTATTTTATCAGCAACGAGGATTGTTTTATTTTTCTCTCTTATTTACATTTTACATGTATTGCGTATCAGCATATCGGACGAAAATTGATACAGTCAGAATTTCAATAAAATTTAATTTTTATCTATAAAACTATTAATGATTACTAAAATTTAATTTACTGTAAAACTTTGCAACTGATGACCAAATCTATTGCTATTAAGTGTTACATTTTTATTCTATTAAACTATTTAGAAGGTGTAACTTAAGGTTTCCAGGTCCCAGATTAGATAAGTGTTTTTGTTTTTTTAACTATAGATTTTAATAAGTTGTTTATGTAATATTAAAAAGTTAAAATATAAAATACCAACAACATATTTGATGAACACAATATACAGAGTTGTTCATTCGTGAATGTGTAGTTTGTAAGATTGTATTGGATAAATGCTTTTCTGTAGATTCTAGATTTGTTTGCTTTGATTTGATTTTTATAAATGAACAGCTTTTGTAAAACCTCCCTTGACTCACATGAGTAATGTTACGTCTAAAACATATTCCTTTTATTTTTTTTTTTTCAGATGCTGAAATCTTACGACATTTTAATTTCTTTAATACTATTTTGATTAATTCTCATACCTTTAGTTTTATCTTCGATTGTATTTGTTTATTAATTATTTAAATGCTTTAATGTTTCAACAATCATGTTGATGTATATAATTAAATTGAATGTGTTTTTGTCTCACATGAATCTTATACTTACAATATTTTAATTTCTAAAGTACTATTTTAACTATTTTTCTCATACCCCTAGTTTTATCTTCAATTGAACTGTATTTTGTTTGTTAAATATTTAAATGTGTTCAACTGTCATTTAAATGTATGCAGTTAAATTGAATATGTTTTTCACTCGCGTAAAACTTGTACAATATTTTAATTTCTAAAATACTATTTTAACTATTTTTCTCATACCTCTAGTTTTGTGCACAGTATTCGTCAGACTGTATTTTGTTTGTTAAATATTTAAATGTGTTAATGTTTCAACTGTCATTTAAATGTACGCAGTTAAATTGAATATGTTTTTCACTCACAAAAATCAATACACGTTTTATTTAACAGCAACACTATAAATTGTGTGATATTCTATCACAATTAAAATTAACAAATCTTAAAAATACTATGTTGTTGTAAACAAAAATTATCAAATACATATTAATATTATACGTGTTGTGCATATGAAATACAAAAGTTATCTCAACTTCAAATAGCCATGTTATAAAATACAAATTATTTAAGCTTAATTAATGTTATTTGATTCTTTTAATCTAACGTCGATTTGGACTTACTGCAAGAATCCGCCAACATAAAAAGGTCTACATATTTTCAGTGTAAATAAGTATTTTATAATGTGAATGCGCTTAATTTGAAAACAATTATTTGTTGACATCCATTGGGTCGTTTTGGTTTTCTTGAACTGCGTCTACTGAACGTGGATGAACAACTAGAATTTAAAATTATACAATTCAGTATATTATGCGTTAAGTTTAATGTATTGATTATTTTTCAACAATTATTATGATTTCGAGTGTTAATGTAAGTTTTTTTTTTTTGTTAATAATATTAATTGAGACTTATAAATTTGTTTTGTATTATATTTCATTGTCCATTGATTTACTCCTGTGAACATAATAAATGGCATTTGGTTAGATGTTAACAATATTTTTTCTCAATGTTTGTATGAATATGTTGTTGTCGCATGTAAGAGGCCAACATTTTCTAGAAAATACTAAAAAGTTTATCCTTAATTTTGTAACATTATTTTATACACGGCAGCCCCCTTTGTTGTAAACATTATTCTGTGGCTTTTCCATTCGAGTAGAAGGAGCGCTCCGACCTTTACGCGATATAGTTTTTGATCAAAAGAAGAAAGGTAATAGAAACGAGATGTCAGTTCCAGTCAACTCAAAAAATTAAAAAACTCTTCAATCATTTGGAGGAATCGCCGCCGAGTTTCCTCCGCAATATTATTTTCCAAGTTTAACGTTGTACACCAGTGACCTGCCCAAAGGAAAGTGACTGAAGCGCCAACCACTCTCACAAGTTCACCATCCGATTGGCAATCAGCTAACGAAAATGGACATCAACAGATTGGAAGACGTCCCTTGGCGAACATTACGAGCGACCAGCTCCCAATTACCGTCCGGTTCTGAGCGGACCCGTTTCGTTTCTCGGCTCTTACGCCGTAGAATTTTATCAACGAACAAAACGCCCGAGTGTATTAATTTTGTAGAAACGTTAAAAAAAAAAAAGTAATTGCGCGGTGGTGCGCGATATAGATATAGCGTATACTCACAGTGGGGACGGTGGTCCGGTTTCGGTTCGTCGTTTGAATCCTGTTGGATCATCGGTCCGGCACCCTGCGGCGGCATCATCATGGACAGGGGCACGTTGATCGGAACCCTCTGGAACATTGGCGCGCTTCTGGCCTCGGACGGCGCGTTCTGCGGCATCATTCCGAGCCCGTCTTCGCTCGGTTTGTTGTCGGATATGGCCACCGTGTACAGAGACCTGCCCTCGGCCATCGCCGGATGGTACAGGACCTTGTTGGGCATGGCCCTGTCCTCAGCCTCCTCTTGCTGCTGCTGCTGCTGCTGCTGCTGCTGCTTGTGTTGCTGTTGTTCCTGTTGCAGGTGTTCGCCGTTGTCGGGCGACTGTCTGAGCTCTGGCAGTAGCTGTTGGAATATCGGTATGATGTGCTCCTCGATCTGCTGTTGCTCCTGCATTTGCAGCTGGTTGTCGATGTCCGCGTTGATCCGCGCGATCATGGCCAACGGGATCGGGCCCTGTTGGTGGTGACGGGGATGATGCTGCGGCATGTGATGATGAGGCGGCGGCGGCGGTCCCATCATGCTCGGCAAATGGGTCATCGGGTTCGCGCCGATGGGTATCGGCAACATCATCGACGGCTGTTGTTGTTGCATCTGTTGTTCCGCCGGATTCGGAGCCCGTCTGTGTACACGAGAAAGAACAAAATCACTCCAGTGCAGGGGTAGTTTGACGGAGTGAGCTTTGCAGCTGTGGGGCGGTGTGGACGTTTTACATTTGCGCGAGGTACGTAGTATGATGATGATGCGTGTACAAATCCAGGCGATTTCGTTCGCTGCGATCGAAAAGATGTGCCACACGATTCGACATTATTTTTGACAGCCCTTCGCGGGACAACCCGAGTAAAAAAAACAACGAGGGTTAACACGGCGCACTCTATATAACCCTTCTAAACCGACGCGTATGTCGTCGTACATTTCCAGCGTTGAACCGGTTTCGAAAACTTGACGTTTTAACGAACAAAATTTCAACGACAAAAAAAAAACGCTTCGAACAACAAAGTACCGCATCTTCGACCTACCCTTCATCTTTCGAGGTATCGCGACACGTTAAAATCTACTAGGAAAAGTGATCGCGTGAAAAAGAACATCGTCGTAACGTTTGATCTATATAATAGTCTTGTGCGGAAAAATAACAAAAACGCGTATCGTTTCGCGGAACGAAGTAGTATAAAACGGCTTTTTCTCCGTAAAATCATTGACTGTTGTGCGCTTCAGAATATATACACTACAAGGGTTTATAAAAAAAAATTCAAATACATTTTCCGTGGCGCGTCCACAGAAAGCTTTCTATACAACGGCCAATATCATCCTATACTTATACTTGGTTGATAATAAAAATTGTCGTACAATCGTAAGGCGGGTTAATAAAATTGCATTTTGAACAACCGAAAGTCGTCGTCTCACCTCTCGTCGTTTCCGCTCTCGCACACGATGCTCAACCGTTCGCCGGTGACGTGCTCGAAACGGGGGTCGGTGGTGATGTTGACGCCGAACGGCAGACGCAGCGTCTTCGGCTGATGGTCCATCACCTCTTCGGCGCGTTTCTTCTCGATCACGCAGTTCATGCGCGAACGCTGATTCTTCTCCAGCATGGCCTGTTTTATTTTTGTAATTCTATATTATTCGCCTGACCGAAACGCGCGTGCTTTGAAGGATTTGAAGGCGCAATATAATAACAATAATAATATGTATATTGAGAAGAATCATTTTTCTGAGCGTGCGTTTTTTTTCTTACCGTTAACAAAACCAGAAAGATGGCGCCTCACCTACACACGGTGTTTTCATTTGGATCAGGATAATGGCGGTGCTTTAGAGAGGTCGCGTTTTTCGATTTTAACGCGACGGGAAAAATTTCAGATAATAACGTGTGCTTGTACTGTACAGCTTTAAAAAAAAAAACACGGAAGTTGCATATTTGATTTTATTCGTAGCCATTTTTAGATTTTTAAGTTTTTTTTTTCGAACATCAGTCGTGTACTCCAACTATACATATATACATACCGTAAGTTTCGCACAATTTTTTTAAAACGGTTTTTAAGATTTTTAACGACACATTTCATTAAGATCGCGTGTAGTTTATTCCTCCGTAATTTCGAAAACAATCATTTGTGGCGACGTAAACAACGCACCCACCTGTCTTCCGGGTTGTTTGCAGTGTTGTCGGTAATTAATGGGAAACCCCATATGTTCTAGAATATACTTTAATTATCTCGTTATTTAGAAAAAGTTCTAGAACAATCGACGCTTATATATATACCGGCTGGTCGGTCGGTCCGTGAGTACACACTGTTTTTACCACGACGTATATAGATACTATAGACAACTGAGCTATAGTAAAGGAAATAAAAAGGAAAAGATTGGAATGGGCAGGTCACGTGTGGAGGAAATCTGATGCCATGATAAAGACACGGTTCTTCGAGAGAATCCAGTAGGGAAAAGACCCCTAGAAAGACCCCGAATGCGATGGGAGGATCGTGTCAAAAAGGATGTTGCAGACTTCTACCCGAATGGAAGATTGGCATATGTTGGCGCCAAATCGTGAAGGATGGAGGCAGTTATGTTTAGATGTGTGGTGGTGGTCTAAAAGGCCGTAAAAAAAAAAAAAAAGTATAAGCTAATTATTCTTTGCTTGTACTTTGTATTTTTTTTTATTTTTTATTGGGATCGATCCGTAACAGTATCAAATACTAATAAATTTTATTAATGAGTGTAATAGAAAAATAGACGGATTTCGATAATTGTTTTTTTGATTGAAAGAAGAGAGCTTCCTGCAGGGCGGATTGAAGCCCTAATTGGATTTTGTGGCGACGTAAACAACGCGCCACCTGTCTTCCGGGTAGTTTGCAGTGTTGTCGGTAATTAATGGGAAACCCCGTGTTCTAGAATATACTTTAATTATCTCGTTAGGGTAATTAAGAAAAAGTTCTAGAACAATCGACGACTTCTACCCGAATGAAGATTGGCATATGTTGGCACCAAATTGTGAAGGATGGAGGCAGTTATGTTTAAATGTGTGGTGGTCTAAAAGGCCGTAAACAACGCGCCACCTGTCTTCCGGGTTGTTTGCAGTGTTGTCGGTAATTAATGGGAAACCCCGTGTTCTACAATATACTTTAATTATCTCGTTAGGGTAATTAAGAAAAAGTTCTAGAACAATCGACGACTATATATACGGCTGGTCAGACGCCCAGTCGGTCAGTCAGTCCGTGAGTGCACTCCGCGACACACCGTGAATTACACTCCGCGATATATTCCGCGATTCCCCTCGGTAACGTACATTTGTTTTTTCACATTTATATTCATACGTATCTATGTAATTTATTTTAAATTAAATTGCCAGGGGTTTTTTTATTGCCTAAAACCCACGCATTCTATATTGTCTTGAAATTTTTAGCAAAAATACACCTTGTGGTACTGTAGAACTAATTACGAACAAATTTTCCAAAAGTTTTATTCTATTTTTGTTGTTCAATTTGGCTTTCTGCGCCTGGCTGGACGTTAACTTGAGATAACTGCAGAGCTCACTCGGAACCGTTTTTTCAGATATTAAAAATAAAATGGGTACGTTTGCCGAACCACGACTTTCAAAACAGTGACCCACCCAAAGCGTAGTCACGCGGATATAATTGAATAAATACGCAGTAAAATGATCCGCCCCGAGGTACAATGTTTAATAGATCATTTTAAGACTGTAGTCAAAAGTTATATAAATATTAAAGTAAATTTAATTTTGGACGAGAATCTCGTTTGATTTGTTCAATAAAAAATATAGGTACAATCAACGCGTGTATTAATCGCGGTGAATGTCGTCGATCTACTAATATGTTTTACTCGTTTTACTGGTTAAGTTTGATAAGAGAAAAAAAACCGTCTAAAGAGTTGAAAGAGCGTAATACATATTTCGTTGAAACTGGAGTTTTGCCGTCGCGTTTTTACCTTTCGGTACTGGTTTATAACATGATTGCGACACGCGGATCTTATTAAAATATTGTGCGACGGTAAACGAAAATTCTACAACAATAAATCGGGATATTATTCCAAATTTTTTTTATTTGAAATACGTACATTTCGACGAGTAGAACTGAGCGATATTGTCGAAAATTTGGACGTTTTTTTTTTGCAGCTACGAGAATGATCAAAATTTCGAGTGAAAAAACGCTTCGAATAAACAGTACCATCTCGGTTAAAATCGTTCTACTATAGAAAAATGGATCGCGGGGACAAAAAAACAACACGCGTTCTTTGCCTAAAGCTCAGAATGTAAAAAAAAAAACACTCACGCCAACGATCTCGTCCAATTCCAATTCCAGCGGCAGCTTGACGTGGACCGGCGCGGCCGGCTGATCGTTACCGGCCGTCTGAGTTTCCGCGTTCCTGGTGGACTGTTGATGGACCGGAAGCTCTTCTTGTTGTTTCGAGTCCGACGTCTCGTCCGACTGCAGAGGGTCGACCAGCGCTTGGTACTGTGGACGGTCCGCGGCTTCTTCGCTCTACACGATATTACGATAATCGATATAATTTTTTATAAAACTTTGTATTACACCTAAAAATCCGACATTTGTGATGTTTTTTTTATTTTTGAGAGTGTTTGTATCAAGCCATCCGGTACCGAAACGTGAACGTATTTAACACAATACAATAATGACGGTCCATTACATTAGGGTTAAAATTTAATGAAATATATTAATAGAAAAAAAATCGCATCTGACAATTATTGTTTCAATATTATCTCAAAAGACTTGGATAATTGACGTCGAATCGCGAGGAAACTGATTTCGGAAATAAACCAAATTTACTTTTAAAGCGTTTTTTTAGTACACCCAACCGAAGACGTAGATAATTTCCAAAATGGACGTTTGTTGATTAAAAATATTTTGCACATTAGAAGGTACCCGTCGTCTCTACAGCCGGACCAGAAAGATGTTTTTCAAGCTTGAAAAGAATAAAAACCTACTTGAGAAGTTCTACGAGTGACGTGATTTCTTTAATAACATATTTTAATAAGTTAAACATAAATTTTTGATTTACGTTTAGGTTCGGCAATGATGTCACCACGTTTTGAAGTAGTTTCAATTTCAAATATCGGAATTCAATTCTAAAACACGCCTTACGATGGTGGTTAGTTCTCGTTGGTCTTTGATCGTATCGAAGTTTGCTGTTTTACATCTCATTGTTCTATTATTTTATAATGTCACGAAAACGTCAAATTGAAAAAGTAGGAACATCACTTTTCATCCAAATGACATGCAACCCCTAGGGTTTTCTACTACGTATAACGTATAAACCATGAACAAAGTTTAAATTGCATTATTATCATTAAATTTTTGATTACAGGCCCCCCAAAATACGCCACTGCCTGCAGCCACTGGTCGCGTTTTTTTTTTATAAAATACGAATTGTTGCAACGATAATGACAGTCGGGTAGGTAAACGTGCGTATTTAGGTAAGTATAGGTGTATAGAACAACGTTCGTTTCATAACTCATTCTCAGGAAGTTAATGGTCGGTTACACTAAATAATCTTTGCCCGTAGTATTGGATACTATAGGTAGGTTTATACCAGCTGTACAAACAGTATTACGTATCGCCACAGCGTTGTTACGTACCCCCTAACTAATTCGTTTTTTTTAGCGAACAATTTCTTTGTTTTTTTTTTTTCACTACTCTACCCTCTATGTTCAGCATTTTATTGTATTATTCGTTTTGTATTCCGTTTTCTTTTTTTCGCCAATCGATCGCTCGCATAATCTGACCGTTTTTAATCGACCTGCAGTAGTACACAGGTAATACGACGATGCGTACGTATATATACGCGTGGGAACTTACTTTGATTTTCGTTTGAAATAAGAAAAAAAAAATGAAATACCGATCGGTCATCGACGGAATACGCGATTTCGGAGAGTTTAACACCTACGTACGAACGACACGAAATAAAAGAATTAACAAACAGCAGCGTTTCACTGCGGGTTTGTGCGTGAATATCGTGTGATCGCGGTGTAGTAGAGTGAAAGCCGCAAAGAAAGTGTAAATACTATCCGTTTTATTATTCTATACACGTCAAATTATTATTTAGCTTACTCGTAAAACAGACGTTTTAATGTAAAACGAAAATACTCGTTTTCAAGCGCTCGAGTGTGGGTCTTGCACATAATTTTGAATTGAATAATATGTGGAATGGTTCTGATAGTTAGCGACGGTAAAAAACGACACCGAGACGTTAGTTTAAAAATAAGAATTGAAACTACTCTAGTTTCTGTCACACGTATGTGTTGTATGTACCAACTAGCGAAACACATTTTATAAAAATATATTTATATGTCTTTATGGTACATGTATAGATCTATTGCTCCGAAAAAATAATGTTCAAACTATATTATATAGACTTTGGTTGGTATTGCAGGGCGAAATACTTTTTAAGAGTAAATTTACGAATACTATTTGAAATGTTTTCGTATGATACCTACAGTAGAGTATAATAATATGTCAAACTAATGAAATCGTTAAAATGATGATAAAATTATACTTGTATGCCAAATTATAATAACTGTCGATCATCATATAATTAATTGTATGATGGTGGTCATTCGCGTTCACTGTGGTGTGTAAAACTGCGTACATTGTTTTTTTAACGCGACCGCGTATAGATTAGACAGAGAACTTTAAAGGTCATATCATATTTTGTCGGTTTAGTTTAGCGCATAAACAACTTATTCATAGTTTTCATATCTTAAAACGTTTACACGACTCGTACTTTTCTATGCTGTTAAAATGTAAAACATGTCGACTGTACCGATTAATAATACCCATTTTTTTAGACAATGGCAAAAGAATGCAGTATTGGTTTTAACCATATAGGTCATTACAGTTCGTTAGATACCGATTAGATTCATCGTTGGTATAATCGACACCTTCGCAAAACGGTGCCCGTTCCGGCCGTATTAAGTTATTTTCAGTTTCTGCCAATAGCTCTTAAAATAGTATCATTAAATTAGTTGAAATTTTTACTCCTAGTCGGAATCGAAAGGTATACGAATAGACGAAACTATTGAAAATCGTCGAACCATTTTTGAGTTAAATTCAACGTAAGTATATTAAAATTTACAACTCGATAAATATTTGACTGTGCGAGCGAGCTCGCTCGGAGTATCGCAATGTTTTTGTAAGCCGTCCAAAAATTGAAACGTAAAACAACTACGCCTCCCGAACTAGTCCAATACAAAGTGGTTTTTTAAAAAAGTTCAAAAAAAAGAATGTAGGTAAGTATGTACTTCAATACGGGTCAACACTACGCATAATAATATAGTGCTCGTTTCGATTTATTTACATAACCTGTCCAGACACGATTTAACCGTTCAACAGAGATCACAAATTGTGTTTTTCAAGTGACGCCCAGTGCAGGTTCCAAATAAAAAGTTACTTGCTAACCTAATTTTTTTTCTTCTTTTTTTTTAATTTTGAAACTTGTGTAAAGTATTTTAATGTACACGGCACGGTTGTCGTACGTCCAGGATAACAAGCCCACTCCGTAACGGTCACAAACGGGCAACACCCCGAAAATTGGTGAAATATTCTACAGTCTAAAACGCAGTTTCATTGATATTTTGTGACCTTGGATTAGAAGAAAGACTACGCGACCGATTAATAAATATATGTTAATTAATATACACGCGGTCTAAATTGCGTGAAAAAATTCCAGGCACATTAATAATATTGAACGTTTTTTCTAAGCAGTTTTTCTCGAAGATTTTCATACTAACACAGTACAGTCCTGAAGACGCTGAAAAAAAAAAAAGAGTAAGTACCACCGTCGTTTAATATTACTCGTTCAACACGCATTTTTTTTTTACCAATGTCGAATAAAATTTCCCCGACTGTTCTCACAACTCGTATTTATGTTATCTTGGGCGTGATTATGCACGTAGTGGCGACGTCATTTCAAATGTTGTTTTCTGTGGCAAACTTACAGATCTGACTCGTAAATAACATTGACAAGGTAAAATGTTTTTTCGCTAAAAACGCCGACCCGCGGTATGTACTATATATAGTCACAACCCATTTTTAAGCCCTTTTTTTTTTTACATCGCGTTTTTGAAAATTCTCCTTTATACGGCGATGATCTATGTACAAATAATTACTATGTAGATCCGCCACTGATTAAGTATTATAATAGCTTTAGTTAATACTTAAATTAAAATTTAATACTTAATAGTATTATTAAGTATTATAATAGCGTGTACCTGTCTGAGAAGCGCTTCGGCGTGCATCAGCTGCGAACAGGACGCGTTTGCCTGCAACCAAGCGGCGCCCAACATGAACGAACCCATGATGAACGTGCACGCGATCACCGTGAACGCCGCGATCCTGGCTATCTGCACGGCGGTCGGCCGGGTTTTCAGTTTGTACGCCTGCAAAACACACATCGAAAAACCGTCAGAAAAAAAATACCTAAAACATTCTTATACGGAACTGAAAGTAATAAAACCGACGGCACGAAAAAGGATTTTGACACACGATCGGGATGAAAAAGATATGAAATATTATGTGTGACACGGGCGCGATAAGAAAAATTTTCGCCGAAAGTTTTGCCCACTGTTTTGTGCGTCTCGCAAAACGCAGACACGATCGTCAAAAATTGACCCGTGGCAATGACAGCTGAAAACCGTACAGAATTTGACTTCAGTGTTTCATCGACCACGTAAGAAGATTATACACTATTGAGTCGTGGCCGAATCATAGCGCCCTGCAGTAGTAGTAGCAGCCACATTCACCTACGATTATTCCGCGTTTGCGTTTAATTAATACTACGACCGTTGGTTAGTATCTAAAAATTAGCATCGTTAGTTAAAAAAAAACTTGAAATCATCTCAACTTGCTGCTTCTCTGAACGCGATACTAAAAATCTTACAGCAATGCGTTATGAAATTAAAAAAAAAAAACTATAACGTTAAATTTACGCCGTGTCGGAGTGTCCTACGGACGGCGTTGGGGTGGCCACGGGCCAAGCAGTTGGTCTGACCGAGGAGGAGACTGGTGTCGTCAAAAAGTTTTGTATTTTTGTCAAACAAATCGAGTGTTACTCCACGTTTCTACGACGAGTTCCTAGCCACACGTTTATGTATACTAATTATTGATTCGTCCTGTGCAACGCGCGTTCTTGGCAGACGATCGAGATCACGATTTTTTTAGTATACAAAAGCTGGCGTAGAATGTATAGTTTTCATCGCAACCCGAACGTTATTATAGTTCGTGACGACGAACACGAGTTTTCGTGACCGCTCGTCTCAGCAAAAATCGAATGCGCGCGTTTCTCGTAGAACACATTTTTGCAGTATTTCGTCCGCACCGCAGTTTGTTGTCTCATACAGCTGTAGTAGTGTAGGTAGCAGCTGTGTCTCTTACAGAATCGTAACGATGAAAACGAGTTTACGAAATGTAATTATATACCTGCACAATATGATGGCGTCTCAAAAAGGCAGATTTAAAAATGTCTTGCTACGCGAAAAACTATAGAAACGTTTCGACAATTCGGTTGTACGAAAAATGTACCTACACTAGGTATAATACCAAAGTTATGTACTCTGCAATGATTTCGGTCATGTCTAAATTTTCTAAATTTTAATTAACTCGTGTTTAAAAACTGTTCATATTGTTTTACGTGATAACGGTTATTTACCCACGTGTACAGTATAATATTTGCGGGGCAGAGAGAGGGTGCTGCAGTCGCCCTTACGTTACAGAAATTTTTTTTTTTTTCGTTATCAAGACAACCAAAACGGGGGTTCGTTGACAAATTTTGAAAATGATTCGATACACGAGTGTGTGTACTGCACTATAGGTTTTACGAGAACGTTTCGGCAAAAATGCGCGAGTGGTTATTTTTTAACTCGGTTTATTTCTTTCGTTTTCCATCTTGTCTATAGAGCGCGGCGATTCCCTCTGGGCTCACGTCACACGACCAAGCGGACGAGACACATTTTACAAAAAAATTAACTATATAACCGTCGGCGCGGCACGAAGAAACCGCCGCGATCGGACCGCAGAACCTATAGTAGTAGTTGTTCGTGACAAATCGAAAACGGTCGCGTTTCCGTCGTCGAGGAAAACCCGCGTCTCGTACATAATTTTTTATATTATTATGTCTGTACGGTTGTGATAAATATATATAATACTAGTGTATTTATATATATGACAATAATTGCGGTTTTCCTACGCGGTCCGGCCGTAACTATTACGCGCAGCGTTGTATTATTATGTTGTGCGGGCACTTTCTCGATTAACCGTTGTTCCGTCACGGATACGTCCAAATCTGTGATGAAAAAAAAACATTAAAAATAACGCGCAAACGAGGAAAAGGAGAAAAAAAGGAGAGGAAAAATGCCTCCGTGGTATACCCGTTGACATTATGTGCTCAACCGTCGTCCAGGGCTGTGGAGAGAAAATCGGGTCCTTTTCAAAAAACAACCGTTGAAACGTACAAACAAACTGTGCACAGCGCGTAAGACTTTTTGCGTTTAAATTCAAGCAAAACTGCAGACATTTTTAGTCGGCGCTTTAATTTGCGCCCCGCGTCTATTGCAGCCGGCGGTCCGTACGTGTCGTTAGTTGTTCGAGACACTAGTTGGGCGTCGTTTCGTGTAACAGCGGGAACGCAAAGAATAATATAGGGCGAGCAAAGACGGCTTTTGTAATGTCGAGAATTTTAGCATCGAGAAAAATTAACGGGACGCAACGAAGAGGAAGACACTTTTAAAAATTTGACGTGCCGCTTTGTACGGTCGCGATAATCTTTGTGGGGTGGTGTGTTCCGGACAGATGATCGTGACCGGGCGCAGAAAGAGGATTACGTACGAACGAGGATGTGTAACCCCCGAGTAGGAGAAAAACAATTATCCGCATAACGGATACGCGATGAAGCGACGACGAAGAAGAAGAAGAATCCATCACACTACGGTACCTAGAAGGTGCGATGGATGGACGAAAACCACGCGGGAAGACCGAGAAACTTTTGCGCGTACATCTCGATTGAATAAAAAAAAAATCGCAAGAACCAATGCAGCCGAGTGAATGAAAGAGACTTGCCTGGCCGAGAAAAATGGAGGACAAAGTTTTAAATATTATGTAAACCAACAAAACACCTGTTACACATTATACCGGTTGAAACAGAAAACAATTTAAGGGCGGGAAAATTCGGTCGTACGTAAAATAGTCCGTTTGCGAGGGTGTGCACATATTTTTTTGTGTGTGAACCAGTTGCAAAAATATATGTCCAAATCGAAAAGACTCATTGCTGCACCGTACCTCGGCAATTTATCGACTGAATTTTGTGTTGGCACCAAAAGAAAAGCGTACTCGTTTTAGTGTTTTCGAACTATATCATACCAATAGCGCACGATCGTTGTATGATGAACATGAACACTGATCTGCAGTATTTTATTAATTAACGAAAAACTCGAAAAACGATTTTTTTTTTTTCCGTTACGCTGCCTGTATATAATTAACCTATATATTGTATTATATACTATGCATACAGCGGCGACCGAGAAAAATGTCACTCGGTCGATACGCTCGCTTGGATAAAAACCATCGTAAAATTGATTGTTTTATTATTACAATAATTATTCGAACAAGCAGAAAAACAAAACAAACTCATAAAAACAATGACGGTTCACCCGAAGACTCGTGACAAAAAAACTTAACCTAATAAATAGGATTTTTTTTTATAATTATTTATTCTACAAAGCATTTATACGTCATCCTGTCCCCAGTACAATTATTTTTAAATAATTTCGAACAAAAAATTGTTTGGAAAAAACAACAAATCATAGCATTTAAAATGTAGAAATATTCGAGTCTGCCAAGTGCTTAAGGTTTTTTTTTTCGCACGCATCAAAATGGTTAAATGTACACCTGCACGCAGAACACATTTATACGTCTAAGGAATTGATGAAATCGTAAGTTAAAAGTCTTCTGTAAACGATTCTGCAGCGCGTAAATAAAAATGTTGATATTATTAAACCGGCCATAATCGTCCATGTTAACATTTTTCTTGTTTTACAGAGTTTTTTTTTCGACAGGTATATCGTTAGTATGTCATTAGTCGATTATTTTTTGTGAATATATGATATAGGTTCATTAAATTCTTATACGTTTTATTGATTTATATACAGCTATTTCAAGACAGCATAACATTGACGTTATTAAAATAGCGTTAATTTGTTTTTGAAATATTTAAATTTTGTTGCGCAGAATAATTTTTCGGGCGTGTAAAGGTGTGAGTATTTTACGAAATGATGACATTTCAGGGCCGCGGTATGAGTCATATATTTCGTATACATGGCAAAAGAGGAAAACATAAATGTTATTTTTTTATTACAAAGTTCAGACCAATAATAGCGAAAATAAGAATTTAAAAATATGATAACGAATTATATTCGCGGAGGTACACTGTAAGTTAAAAAATTTTTTTAACAAAATAAATTATAACGATAAGTATTTCAAAGGTGAATCGTTATAAACCCAATTATATCTAATCACTCCGTTTACCGCGGTATTGTTAATTTCGTGACATTTATCCGATTGTGCCGCTGAAAACAACGGTTTCAAATAAAAATTGTTGTCGGCATATCGATCGACGTTTTTTTATGCGATACAAGTCATATTATACATCTATATTCACGCAAATCAAAATTTATAACACGAGTTGGGCATTTACACGACGATTCGTTTTTTTTTTTTTTTCTAGAAAAAAAGTTTAACAAATAAGAAGTTTTATAATATCATATACCAAGTACGAAATAGCGTACCTGGAAACTGAATGCTGAAAATCTAGAGATCAAAGACGCGATGAGATGTAAACTCGCTCGAACAATAACGGCTCGTGTTTATAATAATATTGTACTGGGGATCAATCGGTTGTCGGTATATGAATATAATTATGTTGTTTTTATTTTCGTAACAAAACATATTGTTGTCTATAGCGATGAGTATATAATCATTACTAATTGTGGGTCGTGTGTATATTATAAAAGTATAACATTGACTTCCTGCAGTGGAATTATACACGTAGTACAATGTTCGCGCGCAAACGGGACGTCCGGTGAACTTGAAAATGACTGGTCAAAAATTGCAAGTGCAAAAAACACGTAGAAAAATAAAAAAAATCTGCAGCTTCATCGAAAAAAAAATGAACGTATCTATTTTTATGTAGACCCAAATTATGGAAGCGGCGAAAATCGAAAAAAAATGTATTGTGCTTTAAGGTAGAATAAAACGAAAAAAAAAAAACGATTTCGCCACCCTCTAAAGTATGTACATACGTATTTTAAATAAAAACTTTACGGTTACATCCGTACACCCCCTCGCAAATATGCCCTTGAAACGCCGTGCACAATTTGTAATCGTGCCGCAGTAGTCTTATGAATTATCAACTTACTTAAAAATACGTAGTAACTCGGCAGTTTGTCTGCTCAATACCATATATATATACCTATTTGAAAAAAAAAGTTTGAGCCTAAAATATTATAGGTATGTAACAGAATTTCGAGTCCGCTGTAATATTATGCGCCTGGACCATAACACGATTTCTTGTTTTTTTTTACAAATTGATACGCGTCAACTGTATTTTGTTCTAAACCAACTGCGGAGTCTTCGGGACGCGTGTAACATTTCATTAGATATACATATATATTTTTTCTTTTTTTCGTCTCGCGCGGTTTACATTTTATGCTTTGTAGCGCCCAAAAGTACAAATGTGTAGCAAAATGAATGTAACGAGCGGGGGAAAGCGTCGACCGATCCGAATTGAGCTAATTCGTTGCGTGTTTTCCGTATTAAAAATATATATATATACAAAAATCGATCGCATAACGTGGCGTGTATAATGTATCAATGGCCGCGGCTGAACGTGCGATTATACAAAATAAAAAAGCTAGGCTGGGGGAAAATATAGCTGGTTATATATATATAATAGGAACCCGATACAACAACGAGGAAGCTACTTTCTATAATTATTATGGTATCGCGTTTTGTATGTTTTCATCGTTATTGTGTTTTCGTGCACACGTATTAATCGGCCAAAATACGTGCCGCGAGCGTGCGACGGGTTGCGAAAACCGTTGACAAATCCCGAATCCAAGTATGTACTCGAATACGAAATAATAACAATAATAGTACATAACTATAACGGGTAGGTAAGAAAGAGTTTGAAAACGTAGATCAAGCGACTCACGAAAATGTGTGTTGTCGGTTTTAAAAGGTGAAGAATACACGATGAATTTTCGCTTGTATAATACTATTTTATGCGTTGATTGCGTTTGTTTTGGGTATTTTTTAATTTTATTTCGTGTTGTTTAGAGTAAGTGTACATTCTCCGAATCTCATTTTGATTAGATAACTAATTCGACCTAAGCTAAACTGTTTGTATATTTTTACAATCGAACAATGTATATATATATTGCGAAAACAATTTTACTTGGGTACGAAGTTGCCTTCGATAGTGAGCGAGCTCAGTTGTCTAGTACCTGTACGTTCTGGAGAAAAAAACAAATTTAAGGATAAAATTTTTAGTATAGACCAGCTTTTCGTACAACAAAATTAATAAACAGTTATTTATCAATTGGGTACGCGTCTTATTACACAGTCACCAACACACATCTAATGGTGACGAGAAAAGTTTAAATTTTAAATAAAATATAAACGGTTTGATCTATATATATATATTGATTAGTCTGCTTCGATACAAATATATTTCAAAAATATAATGCGTCCTACATTATCTGAATAGCTGGGAATCATCAGATTAATGTGTACGTCAAACTGCAGGCACTCGTCGCGGTCACCGTTTAAAAAAAAAAAAAAAATATTTAAAACAAATTCGTTGTACACGGCTGAAATGTGTAATTTTACAGTAGGTTGATTATTTCAAACTATAAAAATGAACGGCGCACGATATAATATAGAAATTGACCGAGAAAATCAACGTGTTTCCAGTGCGTTTTACTTACACTATAGTATAGTATACGTAAAAAACATAAAAAAAAAAAAACAAACACGAACGAGACCAGAAGAGACTCGCTTTCTGAACGTGATGAAATATTAAATACAAATTATATTAATCATCTGGTGAATATAATAATAATGTGCTGTGCCTCGCTGACCCAGCTCCTTGCGCACACGTCGGACGCAACGGAATTAGAAAACGCGAGTTTTCGTCGACTAATTACCATTATACGTTGACATTGTTACAACGGAGATACGTTGTACGTTATACATTATTTTGTTTATTTTTTATTTTATACATAATATAGTTACAGTGCGGATTTCGCAGTTAATTATAAATGTACGTTTTTTAACGCCCGCGTACGCATTCAAATAAATATCCGTGTATCCGAGACAGCCGGTAATCATCGCAATTAATTTAAAAAAAATATGAGAAAACGACTACGCACACTGCTATACTGACTTTATCGCGCTCGTGTATTATTTTACGTTTTTTTAGGGTTATTCGGGTAGGTACTGCGCACGGTGGGTCGAATAAAACGATTTTTCGATTTTGGAAACGCAATATAGCGTGAGAAAGTCGCAGTTTTATATAGTATGTGTCTCAAATAATGGGAAAACAATAAAACGATTCTAAGTGCACACGCTGCAGCAGTTCACGCGTCGGGCTTACAGTTTTGAAAAAAAAAACAGATAGTCCAAAAACTTCAGAAAAATTATAAAAGCTCGAGCTAAGATTATAATAATGTGTGTATTAAAATCGATTTCAATTTACACAATCGATCGCTAAGAAAATTTAATCTTCGATCAGTACGTACACTTATACTGGTAACGACAACTATATTTTATATATTGTAGAAAACATTAAAAGGTTTAGACGGTATCGTGACTATATAATATGTGCTAAAATGTGAAGGAGTGGGTGTATATTAAAACATTTAATTGATTGTAATTCGATGTACCTGTTATATAACATTATTGATTGGTTATAGCTTTGAGTTTAATTAATTATGGACGTAGGTACTATATGTAGGTGTATGTGTAATACCTATTGTTATAATAATTGATACTGATGAATTTTAAAAGATTTTAAATATAATATTTATGTAATTAATCATTTCCAAACACACGGACTAAGGACAAATGATATATAGTGATATGATATGTAGTGTGGGCGAATCAGGAGCATATTGTTGTGTGTAGACTGCGAGTAAAAAAATAAAAATAAATTTATTATAATAATGCCGATTGACTTCCGATGTTAAATTTTGACAAAGCGTTGTACAATATTATATTCGTATAATTATAATAGGAAACGCTGTACGATACTATTGTAGTTTATTCTGTTTACAAATAATTCGTACAAACGTTTAAAATACAAAATATACGGAAGTTAGCCCACACCGATTTTCAATAACAAAAATATTATATTTCAAACATGCGACGCGCGTTCACTTCGCACAGAGCGTAAATTCGTGTCTGTACTTGTTATTACAGAAAGCCACGATAAATAGTAATTATTAAAAAGAAAAAAAAAACAATAAGAAACATCTACTGCAGCATGCAGTGTTAATAAAACGAAGAAAACAAATGTTTTTTGCACTAAAGGTCAACGTGTGTGTAATATTGTAGTTCATCATATATATATAGGCGGAACGAAAACAAAAAACAATCCGAAAGTGTATAAAAATGTATAACCAGTATACGTCGATTTTATAAAACAGCAAGCAAAAGCGCAACACAATAAATAATGATACTGCATTAACCGACTTGAATGCAATAGATCACAAAAACGGTTCGTGCGATTATTATTTATATAAAAACTGTATATTTATATTTTTTTTTTTCACGCCGCTCTCAATTTTCGTCCATTTCAAAACGTTTCTTACGCGAAAAAATTATGTTCAGGTCATATTGCGATTATAAACGGTTCCACGGAAATCCGGAAATCGCTTTAAAAACAGCCTAAACAATAATAATGACGATGAATTATTATAGTGTAATAATAAGATAGTATACAATACCAAATGACTGGAGTGAGCGAAAAAAAATATATACATATATATAATATATCAATGCGCAACAAGCAGAAACGCGAACAAGAAAAAGACAAAACAAAATCCGAAATTATTACTCGCGCTTTCATATCGCAATGATGGTTAAAAATCAAAAACGGCTGCTAAAAATAAGTTTATCGGACATAATATTACATACCGGCGGTAATTATTTTTTGTTGTACATTGCAGATTTTCCGGCAATTATATTATTATACATTTTAAATGTCACACAATATAATGAACAATAGGTAGGTTTTTTTCATACGTATTATGCTGACCGGCATGTATCGATGATGTTGTAATGAATGAATAAATAACGAATAGAAATGACAAGTAGCAGACTGTAATATTTCCTAAAAACTAAAATATTTTACCAAAATGCTGATGTGGTATTATGGCAAAATCTCTATGCGGTTGCAGGTTATATAATTCTTATTGAAAAATTATTTTACGTAGAGTTCCTAGACAAATTTTGTCGAACTAAACAACGTTGTAGAAAAAGGGTTTGCAGGCCATTTTTAACAAATTACTCGTAATAGTCCGTTGCGCCGTCGTCTATAAGTGTTCACTCAGAAATCAAAAGTATGTATAGGCGTAACCATATAGTCTTAATATTGCTTATAATATAGCAAATTACGTCTATAGTTTAAGGCTGATCAAATGGGATCTAGCAACAGAATATATTTTAAACCGTCATCAATTCCACTATACTACAGTATATACAGGTAATATAAATCCAATCGGATTAAAATTTTCCCAAATCAAACTATAACGCTGTCTAGACAAAAATAATTGATGATTTTCTCGTACTGTGTAATAATAGTTATTACTGTATGCCTATATTTTGTTTATTTTCCGTCGAACGGGTTTGCTACAAGATATAATATTATCACAATGAAAATCATAGCACCTATAGTTTTCGCCAACGCGGCACTTTATTACATTTTAATATAACTTATTTTAAAGAAAGTTCGTAACTCTATGAGAAACGTTAAGAAAATCGATTACGAAGCGAACGAGCGTTTTCAGTTTAATACCTATATTATTTAGAGTTTTATAGATTATCGGAACGATTTTTACAATTTTTTTATAACACAATTGACTACGACCTATTATTGTGGAAACTCGCTCGGAACCGTAATTGATCGATCTCACAAACTTTAATATAAACATCCTTCCGAACCACGGTGACAGTTACTCCTCGATATAATAATATATAATTATTATAATATATATATAGGTATTTTTTTTTTAAATTGTTCGCATTCGTTTGCATCGGAGTCGCGTCATCGTCGCGTCGAAATGTACAGTTACGGGAATTGATTGAGCAACGACGGCTGCAACAGCGGCTGATATAGGTAAAATAGGTACTTACCTATTATATATTTTGTTATTATAAACAAGTACGAGAAAAACGCAAAACAGCTGACGACGCACAAGTACGGTTATTAATATTATAATAATGTTCGTTTTTGGTGTATTTTTATATTTTTTTTCTCTCGCACTTGGTGCAGTTTACCGATGTTATGGTTGACATTTCGACGGTAATAATAATGACGGCCAAGAACTGTTAGTAGTAACGGTATAACGCTCCTGCTGCTGCAGGAGATCTCGTCGCAGATGTCGTTTTGTCACTGCAGGCACAGGAGGTGCTTATATATATATTATTGTTGTTTTCAACGACAGGTGTATCGGGTTTTTTTTTTTTTAATTTTCAATAGATTTTACTGAATAATATAACGCGTGGTTTTGTTTTTTCAAGTCCCATAGAAAGCAAAACAAAAGTAATAAAAGCGAATCGCGCGCGTTTTGTACCCGTTTACTTTTAGAATCTTTTTTTTTTTTTCTGTCAACAACTTTTCGGTTAGAAGGAATGATCAGATTACTATAAAGTCAATACTACTCTACTGACGGGTACATGGACTCCGGTTCAGGTACTTTGGTTATTTTTTTAATTTCCTCTACTTTTTGAGTTAAACGACAAAAACCGAAAAAAAAAAAATTGAGAATTTTCCGGCGAAAAGTTTTTTAACTTTTAGATTCGTGATAAAAATTTTCGTTTGTATAGAACGCTCCAGTTTTTAAAATCGGCGATTTTTACGATAGTTTTATGGACTGAGGGGTGATCCTAGAATTTTTTAAATTTCGCCTACCTCTTGAGTGATACCCGCCAAAAACGAATTGAGAATTTCACTGCAAAAATTTGATATTTTCAGGTTTTTGATGACGTTTTCGTAAAGAAAGAGTGCTTCGATCTTAACTTTGAATACCACACAACAGTTGAGATTTCCGCTTTAATAGTTGTATCTTATTCCCGAAAAATTGAATTCAATTATACACATTTTGCGGATAATAGTTCAAAAACACACAAATTTATACTAAGAAGCCCGCTGGAGTGGCGAGTCCGATACGTCTTGTCCGATCGAATTGTAACCGATACCGTTATACAGTCGTTACGCCGTTACGTATTCAAATTTTTACGCGTTACCTATTTAAATTAATATTTTTTTTTTGAACGTGCATACGACTTTCGGACCATTTTTATTGTTAAATTTAGTTTTTACCTGCAGGACGTAGGTAACAGCCGAGCTCGCTCAGAATCATTTTTTCGACGGCAATGGTTTCATTAGTTGCTCTCGGATATTAAACAGTACGTTTGAACCACAATCTTCAAACCAGTGACCCCCCGCCCAAAGCGTAGTCGTTACTCCGTTAATATTACTATCCACACGACCTAGACTGATCCCGACTTTTTTTTTATCGATGATATTAAACGAGTCGAGTTAATTATTATAATCGTAACTATCATCGCGGGTAATTAGTAGATGTAGTAAAAATATGATTTTATCTGTTTGAATTATTCTGCGGCACGAGCGCGTTCACTTTTTCCGGTTAATTTTTTTCGCGTCGTCCGGTCGGATAAAAAATTTAAACGTTTTAGAAAACGTTTAGTTGTTTGCACACCAAATAATAATACGATGCTGCTATAGTCGTGAGCTGTCTGTATGTGTTAATATTATAATTTTCTCGTTATCATAATACGAGCTTAAGTCGACCCGTAAACGTACAGATAATTGCGTTGAATAAAAAATTTCACATTTCCGAATCCAGCAGACTTTGTCGATTTACCGGTCAGCGATACAAGATTATCATCTGACAGAAACGTATTTCTGTGACTTTTTTATCGAAGCACAAAATTATTTTATACAAACTATACAGGTTGGTACTTAAATAACAACAACAATATGCAACGCCGCAGTTGATGTTCGAGTCTTTCTTACAAAATTCCAAAAATACTCGCCGGCCAATTTTCAACCGACAATTAATCAGGTTCATGGGTATTTTTTTTTTTCTGTTCTGTTTACGCGTGTTCATCGATTTATCCCGTCAACTATTATTGTGGATCGATTTTGATGACTTTTTTTTTTCGTATGTGAAAAAAATCATTTTTTTCTCGAGTCCGGCACGTCCAACATAATATCATTATGCGATCGATTTCCTGCTAATTCGGTAACTGTATGTGGTACGCACTAGAATATACTTATCAACCGGCTGCGTTTTTGTAGGACAATCTCCAAAAAAAAAACGCGATAACGTCTTTTTTTTAACTTTTTTCGTTTTTTTTTTTTAAAGTCGGTTTTTTAATAATAACACACTATATTCGGTCGAGTGTTATCGGTCACTATAATAATTATTACACCTCGTATACACACACACAGTACACAATATATAATATACCTGCGGGAGAAAGCGTTCGGTTCATTGAACCTGACGGCGGGGCTCGGGACCAGAATAAAAATAAAATACTATACGATCATTATGAAGCAACGCGTGTAATAATATCGTGTACCTACCTTTTATTATTAGTTGTGTAATTCGATACAGCAGTATAAACACGGACCGTTATGCAATGCTTGGTAAAATGTGTTTGCGAACGGGTGAATTTGTTATTTGTGTTTTTTATTTTTTATATGTATACTTCGAAGCGTTCGATTCTCCGCACCGTTTGACGGATTAAACACATCGTCGACGTTACAAAATATTAAACGGACCTGCAAACAGTGGTGTACCATTGTTTTATCGTTGTTCAACCAGAGAGCACGCGCGTAACGTTTGGAGCTGGTGTTTGAATTGATAAGTACAATAAAACAGTAGGTATAATATATTATAGTGTTTTTTTTTTCTTCTTCTAATTTTTCTTTTTTCCCCCTATAAGTATGCGTAACCGTGCGTGGATATATCGAAACGAATGCAAATAACATTATATCATTGCGTAGGTACGTTTTAATGTTACGCACGTTTTTTCGAGTATTCTATGTATTATGTAGTAGACGCATTTCAAATCGTCACAAATCATACGTTCTAAAGCCCCCGCACTAACAATTCGTTAATGTGTTTGAAATGTATAATTATTTTTGGTTTTAAATTCCCGGGTTCCGATGTCGTGAGATTCGATCAAAAAACGATTGGAAAACAATACGATAGTGGCGCGGGGTACAGTGCAGTAACTATAGGTATAAATATAGTATGTACGACCAATAAAAGAAAACGCCTCGTTCGGATTTTTTAGAGAAATCGTTTTAACCTATATACAAATTATAATATGACTGCAGCGATCCGGTTTTCCGATTTGTGTAAAGAAATTATTTTTAAAAATGTTTTCAAAGTACAGTATATGCATAGGATCGTGTACGCATATTAAAAACGAATTTGAAAAAACGAAATTGAAAGGTTCTTCGAGTTTTCAAAGTATAATATTTGCTGTTGTGGAACAGTGCTGCTGAATTGTACAGACCATTTATAACGATATTTAATTTTCAAATACATTTAAAATAGAATACGCCTGTATAGAACACACACAGTGCAGTTAAAATATTTCGCCATTTTCGTAGTTTTCGGCACATAACTCAGAAAATAACCAAAATATCAAAAAAAACTTAAATCCAAAATCCCAACTTTTGTGTAGTATTCAAAGTAACGATTGGTACACTCATTCTACCCGAAAACGTTTTGACGAACCTGAAAATTTCAAATTTTTCGCCGTCGATTTTAGTTTTTTTTTTTTTTTTTTTTGGGGGGGTAAAACTCAAAAAGTGAGCAAAATTTCAAAACAAGTTTTGATCAAAGTACCACCGGAATCCACAAACCTTTTTGAAAAGTTACTGACTTTGAAATTCGGAGCATTCCTTCTATATACGAAAAGTTGTAGACGGATAAGAAAAAAAACAACATCATTGTAAAAACAATACATTCCTCGCGGTTTGTCGCTCTTGTCAATCTAAAAACTATATATTGCACAGCAAAATGTTTATTACGTGCGACAACCTGATTATACTGAAGTGACTATAGAAAAATAACTCACGAAAAATCAGCTGTACATCAGTGTAAAAAATTGGTTTTTTGAAAACCATGTGGTGTGTTTTGGACACGTTTTGTCCGTATATAATTTCACACAACTGCACTTGTTACAACATAACTTTTGTTTTTGAAAGAAAATACATAATAATAATAGTATGTTCGTTAGCACGCGTTTCCACTATACAATGCGTAGATACAATAATACAAGTCATTAAAGTTTCTAAAATTCCGCGAACCTGTCTAAAGTATAGTGTTGCGATTGTATATAATAATTAAACGAATATTATTATTCTGTTGAATTTTCAAACGCGTTAAAAATTCTTTTCAAGTGAAACTGTTAAACATTGAAATTTAAAATACAAGTATATGCACCCGCGTGCATTCAAAATAGTGTGAAATTCAATGATTCGAACATGTATGACACATTTCCTAAACTTAACTCTCGAACCGAAAACGTTTGTCATCATATGACGACAGAAGTAAGTAGACATCTAAATGTTTAAACTTATACTTAACAATGGTATTTTCAACAAGAATTTAGATGGTTATATCTATATTTTCGTAACAGTAAACCCGAACAATTGATTTGATAATATACATTATTACATGTCTATATGTAAGAAGGAAACGTTTGCTCGTGATTAGAAGAAAAAAACAGAAGTTAACAGGTTTATTTTTTATTGCAGAAAATAAGCGTGGTGAACAATGAATCAATGAAACGGTTATCGGATTTCATTATGTTTTAACAATTATTCCCGTTCGTTAGAGAGCATGTAAAATATAAGGACAGTTGTAACTATTATATTGTATAAATTACGTAACTATTATATTGTCTTGTCTACTTTTTTCTTCTTCTTCTTCCTTTTTTTTTTTTTTGTGAGAAAATTCGATAACTACTCGTTAGAAGGAAAACAACAGCATTCTAATTTTATGGGTTTAGGTAATATATTATAATATAGAAACCTGAGTGTTCGTTGCGTAACTATACCGATGGTGATACATAATAATAATAATAACAGAATTAATCGCGTATTAAAATTTTAAGAAAATCTATACGAACGTGTGCAGTGTGTATTGAATTGAAATATTTTTAAAATTGTGCACCTTTATCTAACACACTTTCTATTTAACTTGAGGTATTATTGTTTTTTAAGTATGAATAGTACAGCAAATGACGTGTAAAATTTGTATAACAAATGCGCGCGATTTTCTCCCAGTATATTATACTAAACCGAACAGTGGTAAAGAGAAAATTTAAAAATTTACCGTTATATTTATATACAAATTACTATTATACATATTATATCCCTAACCGATATATTATAATTGATTTACATGTCTATAGACATTATCGTATAAGCGTATAACTTGCGTGAAAAAAAAAAATGTTTTTCGTTCATAATATTAGTTTGTTGATGTAGTACAATAAAATATTGTAATATAATACTTTTGAACAAGTATCGCGAGATAATCCCTATTTCTGGGAATGATTTTTTTACGAGAACTCATAAAAATAGGTACTGGGTACACACACCTACTTTTTTTGTTCAGAAATCATAAAATTATACAACATGACATCAAAAACGAGACTGATCGTACGTATTATACGGAACGACTTTTATAGTATATACTATTTGTATGGGTAATGTAAGATGACGAAAAAAAAACTGAAATTCGTAGGGATATTATTTGAAATTGGACGTTTCGGGTGATGGTTTTTTTTTTTGACAATATTTGTCCCGTGTTTACAAAATGTCGACTGTATAAACCAAGTCGCCAAGATTATAGAAATAACTGTTCTAAGTGTACGCGTAATTTACGTATTATGAACTTATAGAAAAACGATAGTGTTATTGAACTGTTCGACGGTTTACGCAATTCTGTTTTATATTTTTACCAACAGCGCGATTTGATTGAAAATCACACTGTGCAGCTGTCGTTGACCACGTTATTCGTTTGCTGATTAATGATGTACACAAGGACGGGATGAACTAAAAACCTACCTAGAAAAACATAAAAAAAACATCAGTTTTTTTTTTTACAACGTTCTTTGAATTTTTAACTAGCGAACGTCCGTGTTATGTAGGCGTGTTATAATATACTAACTATATGTATCGGATGGGAATGGAAACTGGAAAGCGTTTGCGTATAAAGACAATGAATATTATATTATTATATGGCAGTGGCGGTGATGATGATGATGATGTTTGTAGCCGGTGAACGCAAAATTTCGTTTGGCTTGCGCGGAAAAACCGTCAAATTCATATTGTAAATCATTTAATGGGTCATATCAAGAGAGAAAGCGTGCGTGTGAGTGTGCTGCACACACATTAAAACTCATATTTTATATTGTACCCCGAGTGAAACTGCACCGTTTATATTATACATATGTATACACTGCTGCACACTCGCAATTTGTGCACTTAAAAATCTGCTGGAAAGTAAAATTTATAATGAATCGTAATGATCGCGCTGTAACGATAGCGAGGTGTCAAGGGTACTTAAATACGTTTTTATAAAATAATATATTAATTGCAGTTACAATAACCGTTCGGAAACTGTTTCGCCGAATGCATGGTTAATGCGTGTTAACAGCAGCTATATACCGGAGCTATATATGCTTGTTAAAAACGAAACAAACTGTTAAAGAACACGTCGACGCCTATATAACGTTAGTGCGGCGCAGTACGCTGCAGTTTGTTTCAAATTTTCAATGTGATATATTTCGTTTACACGTGAGAGACAATTCGTATAATATCTGTGATCAGTCTACGAACTAACTATATAGAAGACTAGGTAATACATCCAATTTACCATTTGATAGAAAAGTACCGAACGATTTTTTTTCTTCCACCTACGTGCAGCAGATTACTGTTGTACTCTCAGACAAACACGAAATTTGAATTGTTTCTTACACACGACCGTAAAAAAAGTCATATAGTACAACCACGAAAATAGAATAAACCCTAAAAAAAAAAAGGCATTTCGTTTGTATTTTATCATTTATCTAGGTAACGTTTTGTTAGGACTTAGAAAAATTACCAACCGTACACGCATACGATGACGGATCATTAGTCATACATTGCATTTGCTGCCGGTGTGCGGACGCTGTGTGTAAAACCGTGACATTTACATATTTTACTCGGTCCTACAAACTACGAATTTGTTGTTTGAGCGTATTGTGTTTAGCACTACTATAGCACTATTGTTGTTGTTTTTAAGTCATTTCTATAGGTTTCAGACCTTTGTCCGTATCAACGGTGTAATTTTTTCGCTTTTCGAGCCAACCTACGACTGTACACGAACGACAATCATTGTGAAAACGTCCCTATATACGGCGGGATACAAATTTAGTCGTCCAAAATGAGATTTCTAAATGAGTAACCTATATTCGTGCGATGCACGACAATCCAAAAAAAAAAACCGGTTAATCATTTTAGTGCTCGCATGTAAAACTATTTATAATATTTCGAAACACGTAGCGTAAAAAATTATGTTTGAAATAAGTAAATATTATGTAAAAAAAAAAATAGAAACAAACACACGAAACCGAATACATACGTCGTCAGAGATTGTCATTTTCCCGGTGTGCGCGCGCAAGTTTTTACAACTTGTTTTTTAATGTTTTAAATTCAAAACGATTTACGCAACCATGAGTTTGAAACACGACCAAAAATTACAGTACCTGTGACGCATAACGAGAATTTTACTGTTCAACCGTATTTAATACCAATTTAAACTTTAATGTCATACTTTCATGACTCGACGTCGAGTTTCACGTGAAAACAATTCTAAACGCCAATTAATATAGTACAGTACGTCAGTAATGTATGATATTCGTGTATCTCAGTTCACCGCGGTAAAAAGAAGAAAAAATTACAAACCGATTAATTTGTTAATGAGCCTGCATTGTAAATAGGTAGGTAAAAGTTATAATACACGTAGTCGACTAAGTAGTAACTCACAACTGCAAAAATTTCAAAATAATATGCGAAAATTTCACAGCGTCATAATATGTCGATTAGCGTGTTTCGGTCACAATCGAATGAAATAAGAAAGTAATTGAAAAAAAAAAAAAAGAGACAGTTTACTAACTTGTAAATTGTACGCGTACAGTATGTATAGTACAAACTAACCGGAACTTTTGGGGTTCGACATTCAGTTCCATTAATAATCGACGAAAAAAACCTTCTTAAGTACCGCACAATTTGTCGTACCTAACTAATTTTACACGAATTGTGGTTCAAAACCAATTTTCACTCGGTAGACGTTATGCACAATTTCAAAACCGCAAGAAAGATTTGTTCAATTTATGGAAACCATGCAACGGTACTGTTATGGGTACAATCGTTTATAAAACAGAAATCAAAATACCATCTTCTTCTTCTTCTATTTCTTCAACTTACCGGTCCTTGAAAGACCTGAGCTGCCACAAGTAAGCCTCTCCACCTAACCCTTTGTTGAATACTAATTTAACAGAGACATTCACATCCACCGAGTGTGTTTCTCCACAGCATCCTTCCGTCTCGTTCTCGGTCTTCTGCCCAGTGGTCGTTTCTTCTGTGTCACTGCAGACCTTTTTTAATGTATCATCTTCAGCTCTTCAAACGTGTCCCCCCGAACGTGTCCAATTCTCATATGCCTAGTTCTTATTATATGCGTTAGTATAGTTGGTTTTCCATACTGCGATTGGTACGAATTTTCATTTTTTCGCCTTTCGAATGTTCCTACATAAATCGATGTTTGGGCCAAACAATTTTCTCTTCTTTCAAAAATCGCTTGCAATTTTTCGTGATCACCCAGTGTTATGCTGGTACGATCGTTTATTACAGAAATCAAAGTACCTATAATGATTATAGTGTTTAGAAAATTTTATGAAACTTACGTTTTAGATACATATTATCTGCAATTGCTGAAAGTATAACTATACAGGTGGCGCAACGATAATAATCAAAATGGTACTGCAGGATGGAGCTATATAAAGTTAATATGGTAATATTTAAGTAGAAAAAAAAAATACTTATAATTTATAAACGAAAACGATACAGAATTTCGCGTTGTGTTCCATGAGTAGGATAAATGGGTAAATTGACGTAAACCATTCGGCGGTGTGCGAAATAAAAAATAATACGTGATTTTTATTTCTGCTCGAGACGAATTTATCATTTGTCAGATATATGCTGTTGCAGTATCGCGCGTGCTCCGCAAAAATCGTATTATATACCTCGTTTAAAATCTTTTTGAAATTGAAAAAACTGTACGGCATATTCTATATCTATATTTAACTGGACACGTGAAATGATAAATTATAATAATCCGTATAGAACAGTACGTATTATGCGAAATATTATTATGATTTTTGTGTATATTGTTCAATTGCATAACTCGCGTGGCCTTGTTATAGCCGTGTCAAGCATGAAAAGCTCTTTTAAATGTTTTTTTTTAATTTAATTTTTTTTTTGTATACCTATGTAGTTCTCTGCGTACCTCTGTAGGACACGGCGTGCAGTTTTTTTTAAATATTCGCCGTAAAAAAATCGAAGAAAAACGCTCACACGACTGTTATTATACATTATGCATTTGCGCGTGTTGTAGAAATACTGCGGACTCAAGGTAACGTTGCTCGCGTCCGACACACATATTACACGGTACGAAAAAGTGTCGACGAAGAGAAAGGATTAAAAGAATATTATTGTTTACAGCTGCAGCACAGTCGAACGATACCCGGTTGTCCTCGACACACCATCTTTTACAATATTATCATAGATATACGTACGTACTTATTGTACTTATTATAATATATTATAGACGACATCGCCGCCTCCGTACTTTTTGCTATTTTTGTGATTGTAATAATGTTATTATGTTTCGTTTATTCTTCGTGTCCGACTGGATCCTGTGTGTAACATAACGCAGCGTTAACGACGACGAGCAAACGAGTCCAAAACGGCGTAATATTCAAGGCCGGATTTATAGACTTTTAGCAATTATTTTTCTCGTGCCCATGACAGCGACGGTTAAAACACTCCTCCTTATTCACCCGAAAACGTCAATACGAACTCGAACGTTTCGAATTCTCGTTTTTTTTTGTTTTTGTGGTTAAACTCAAAAAGTAGGCAAAGTTTAAAAAAAAAAGCTTTACAACCACATAACCGGAGTCCATATGGCGGGTGGGTACACCTATCGGTAGAGGTACTGACTAATCTTCGACCCGAAATGTTTTTGACAGAGAAACGAACGAAAAAAAACGTTATTGTAAAAACGTTGACGACGAGAACCCAAAAACACCCAATATCGAAATAGGAAAGGAGAAAAAAAATCAAAAACACAGCATTCTCTGTACTATAGATTTAAAGAACACCGCGGGTAAATCCGTGTGTTACGACAAATGCGAAGTCTGCAGTTGATTATTTTTCTTCTGTTTCCAATGGAGTTGGGCCGATTGAATGTAGGTGTCTTTACAGTCCTTCTCAATTCAGTATTCTGTTTGGGTTCGGACGAGTTCTTCGATATGGTTTTCTGTATCTGTGCAAACGACGCGTTTAATACGTTTTGATTTGGGTGTACGGATTCTGCTGCTTCTTTGTCCGCCATTTCGTTTGCGACATTCAACACACTGTATGTAAGCCGTACAATATTATTACACATAACGATGATGTGACGAAACACGGTGTCTCGTACCAGATACTGCACAGGTATTATGTATGCATCATAATAATTTACATTGTATTTTACCGCAACACAACACGTGTACCTACGTATCTATTGTGAGTAAGTATAAGTGAACACGTCGGGCGTATATTAATACGTGAAGAATACATTTTGTTCTATTATTTTAACGCATGTTGTGAACAGTACAATATTACGTTCGTAATCTTCACAGATGTTTTTGATTTCACCGACTTTCTTTATAACGGTGTGCGTTAACAAAGCTCGACTGCAACGCGCCCGCCATTACAATATTACGACGCGTGTTTGATTTCTCACGTACGCGCGCACGAGTAGACGCGAGCAACAATAAAAGTACGTTTATAATATTATGCCTTGATGACCCCTGGAATGACTCGCGCGAAATACTGTCAAATCGATATCGAATGTTACGTAAAGCTATATGGTATACTGCGCACTATCGTTTTGGAAATGAGGAAAATACAGATATTTTTTCACTAAACGTTCAGCGAGAGATTTTATAATAATTTAACTTTAGATCATCCTGACGAGCGACGAATGTGTTGCGCTTTTTCGCGTTTTTTTTTTCAACAACTTTTCGGGTAGGCATAAAAATAATAGTATCGCAACGCGGCGATTTTCAAACTCGGCGCCTCTACTGATGGGTACACGGATCGTTCCGGCGGTACTTTGGTTCGAGGTTTAAACGCATTATTTAATTTCTGAAAGCAACCACAAAAAACGAAAACGATCGACTTTCTAAAAGCGCTCCGTTCGACTTGAAATTTATACGTGTCATTAAAAAAGAGTACGACGAGTTTTCAAACGATTTTGATCATTTTTAAGAGAGTTATGGAATTTTTGAATTATTGAATTTTACGCAGTTATTGTTCCATAAAACCTCTAGTTTTGACGTTTAAGTCTCGAAACCGTAATACAATCTAAACGAGATAGTTTTACATATATGGTTGAAAAATTTATAAAAATTGGTTAACACGATTTTGGTTTATAGCCGATTTTACGTTGTTATTTTGTCGTACAACTCGTCATTCCGGGCGGCCGTGTATTTCTTACGGGGGGGAACAAATAATCACGGGAAACGTGTTATTTCCACATCGAATTAGATTTTTTTGATCATAACATCCAAAATAAAGATCAGACCAAGCTGAAGCTTTTACTCATTACCAAAATAGGAAAGATACAGATTTGACAAGAGTATTTATTGTTAAATTTGTTTTTACCACGACGTATAGATACCAGACAACTGAGCTAAAGTAAAGGAAATAAAAAGGAAAAGATTGGAATGGGCAGGTCACGTGTGGAGGAAATCTGATGCTATGATAAAGACGGTTCTACAAGAGAATCCAGTAGGGAAAAGACCCCTAGAAAGACCCCGAATGCGATGGGAGGATTGTGTCAAAAAGGATGTTGCAGACTTCTACCCGGATGAAGATTGGCATATTATGTTGGCGCCAAATCGTGAAGAATGGAGGCAGTTATGTTTAGATGTGTGGTGGTCTAAAAGGCCGTAAAAAAAAAAAAAAAAGTATAAGCTAATTATTCTTTGCGTGTACTTTGTATTTTTTTTTATTTTTTATTGGGATCGATCCGTAACAGTATCAGATACTAATAAATTTTATTAATGAGTGTAATAGAAAAATAGACGGATTTCGATAATTGTTTTTTCGTTTGAAAGAAGAGAGCTTCCTGCAGGGCGGATTGAAGCCCTAATTGGATTTTGTGGCGACGTAAACAACGCGCCACCTGTCTTCCGGGTTGTTTGCAGTGTTGTCGGTAATTAATGGGAAACCCCGTGTTCTAGAATATACTTTAATTATCTCGTTAGGGTGATTTAGAAAAAGTTCTAGAACAATCGATGCCTATATATACGGCTGGTCAGACGCCCAGTCGGTCAGTCGGTTCGTGAATGCACTCCGCGACACACCGTTAATTACACTCCGCGATATATTCCGCGATTCCTCCGTAAGGTACATTGATATTTGTTTTTTTCACATTTATATTCATACGTGTTTATGTAATACAGAGTTTATTTTAAATTTTGCTAGAAAAATACATTTAAAAACTACCAGATTTCGAAACTATTCAAATGCATTTTTTCAGCTATTATAATTAGAATTTTGAAAATCGGGATTCATTTTCGCCCTACATAATGTTCTCTTCTTTCAAACAAAAAAACAATTATCGAAATCCGTCTGTTTTTCAAGGCGTGAGAGTTTTTCCAGCGAGACGTGTTTTCGTACTTAAAACGCACCGGCACCGACATTCCGCGTGTCGTTTTCAAACTTTTATACGTTAAAATTTAATTTAATACGTTATAAAAGATTGAAAAAAGTTTTTGCAAGGTATTTTTAAACTTTTTAATAATTTTATGAGTATATTTTTTGTTAAATATGGTTTTTACCAGGACTAGATAGTACTGAGCTCGCTGATCAGAATCGTTTTTTCGAGGACAATGATTTTTCATTGCTTTCAGATATCAAATAATAATACGTTTTTGAACCATAACTTCCAAACCAGTGACCCGCCCAAAGCGTAGTCGCTACACTCCGTCAAACTACCCACGCGGCCTGAAAAGTGATCCCGGCTTTTTAAATTTATATGATTTAGGTTTCAATAACCACATTTTAATGCTTCAAATATTATTGGCCTTGTTTCAACATAATATATATATATACATGTATATATTGCTTCCGTATACACATGAGGGTACCTACATCACATTATATACGCAAAAAGCTATAGAATATCGACCGCGTGTCAGGTACACTAAATAATATTTTATACCAATCAACCTAAAATAATTAATACCTATCGATACGGGTGTATGTATGTACTTGAGGATTGTCGGGTCCTGAAAAAACAACAAAACCCCTATAATACGCGTTTTAACAGTGTACATCAACCATACAATACTGCAACAGTACATTTACTATTGGCTGATTGAAAAAATAAAATCATTCTAGTCCATCGCATACAGTAACAGAAATTATAATTTGATTAAGTACACTGACCAATTTTGGGGTATAAGTGATGGCGGAAGTCGATGTATCGTTTTTGGCGATTTTCGGATCATCGTGTACTTATGTATAGACAGTTGAGAAGAAACCGTGTGTTTCAAGTTCTGGCAAAACATGTCGGTATGTCTTGAGGAAAGTCGATAAGTTATTTTTTCAATAGTAGTGTTACGTGATGGCCAAATTTGAACCAAAAATAATCACATGATATTACGGTCTTTGTCCGTTACTTAAAAGCTTTTTGAAATCCAATTCGCGGGTATTATATGGTCTAATATTTTAAATCATACAAAGTTATAATAATCTTAAACGAACGAATGCGTTTCATTGAAAGTCGTATTCTTTATTCTGAGCCTTAAAATTTGTTTTTCCGAAAGTTCAAAAAATGTCAAACACATCAACTTCTGCCCATAAAATACACCACGGAAGTATAACATTTACACCACGTCTGCACAAGTAAACGACTCCGTGAATCGGAAAACTCGCAACATACAATTATTGTCCACCGTTTAATTATTTTTCCGATTCGAGCACTGCGCAGTAATACACGTTATAAGCAAAATATGTTCGATGAATATTTTTGTTCAAAACCACACCATATATCGTGTTGTAATATCTATACATCGTTTTCGAAATGTTGCAAAGTGTTCGAAAAACCGTGTATACACCTATATGTATGTGCAGACCAGACAACAATTTCACACGGTGAGTCTGCAGAATCGTATTATTATATTGCGAACGTACCCACTATATATCTGACACGGCATTACAATACTGGTGTACACATTATTTTTTTTTTTCCCCCCATATACGACAAAACAGATTAATAATTGTTATCGACAATTCACAATTGTGTGTGCGCCTCCGACAGATTTCACAAAAAATAAAAAAATAACCGAAACTAGAAAACGAATTAAAACATAAAACCTTTATGTACGTGTTGTGTGCGTTGTACAGTAACAACAAAATACAATATACGACACACTGCGAAATGTCGACTGTACGTACATATATGTTGTTTAGTACACAATGATATGTAGATAATAGACCTACAGACAATGGGAATGGACTTGTATATAATATTATTGTGTTTTCATAATACAGAATGATTTAATAGTGTATAAAAAAAAATTAGCCCACCACGAGCAAAGTATTATTTAATACCATTATATTTCATACTTTAGTGCGATTCGGAACTGTGCTGAAAACAATCGCCTGCAGCAGCCGTATAATATTTTGAGAATTATACGCGTGTATATTGTGTAGACGGAAATATTTTAATTCACATGAGTTGCCAAGTGGTCGCCAACTTATAAGTTCGAACATAGTAGAAGTGAGGAATATACGAATGTTTTCCTTTCTAAGACCTTCGATTTTACCGTTTCTGGCTAAACTATAAGTATCATCTACGTCACTCCGACATTTATTCAGATTACACGCGCGCGTTTCCCCCGATCTGAGGCGACCGACAGTAAAATCCGACAAAAAATTCTCTGTCCCCGGAAAGCAGCACCGTGTTGTGTGCGTTATTGAGATAAAACGCGATATTATTGAATCGTTTTAACACACAGCTCCTGGTTGCCGCCGTCGTTTCGTGATTACCGCGAACGAGAACGGATAACTTCGTCAAAAATCAAACTGTACAAACATTTTACGAGGTTTTTTCTCGTATATATATATTTATTATATATACGCGTGCACGGCTCGTTACGACTTTCTATCGCGAACCGAAGTGGAGTGTGACGGCCACCGCAACGGGTGACGAACGATTTTTCGACCGGCTCTTTCCGATCGGTGCGCGCAGAATGCTGTTTCGACAGACTGAACGTGTTTCGTTTTCACAACACCTGGGTCTACGTAAATAGCAGCGTACACCGCTTGTATCATTTCAGTGAGCTTTTGAGAAACGTAGTGATTTTTCTCGACAAAAAAAAAAGTTTTTCTGAATTTTCACCAACAAAAGAAACCCCGCGAGAACCTTTCAGCGTGTAAATAATAACGACAAAAATCGCGTGGAACGGTAAATGTTGTTTTAGGGGCTAATGCAGCAATAGCGTGGAAAACGGATCCGGACTTGACACATGTAGAGCTGGAGACCAGCCGGTAGACAGTGTGCGACGAATAAAAAATTGATGACGATTGTTTTAAACATTCTAAGTGTTCGGCATTCGTACACACGACATAGATATCGATAGACGAGTATACAATATAATGTAAGGTGTATAATTTGTTGAATAAAGTGCATTTAAATCAAATGATAGTTTGAAAACGTTTTACGTTTATTATTATAATATACCCACTTGTAATCGAAATGGAATCGACTCGAATTACCGCCATAACGGCCGATGCATTAGTTATCGAGAGAAGAATAACAGACTAAATTTAATAAGCCCGAAATCACAAAAATGATACACATTTTATTGCGTATACGTATTTCAACAACTATGTTGTCATCTTCAGCGCGAATCAACGACAAGAATAACAGACCTCGGAGAAACAAAAAAGAAAAGCGGTTTTCGCGACAAGATGATCTCGCTTAAAATATAACGTAAAATATCGTCTGTCTGCAGGTACGCTCTCTCGTTTCAGTTTTTATGCGTCTATATTACTATTACACGCATGAGAAAAGGACAAGAGTATAACTCGGGAGGGAACGATTTTATAATTGTAGATTTGAAAATCTCGTATATTTTTATAAGTTTGGAAGATTTAAGAGAATTTAAGCCTGCAGAGGGCTGCTAATCGGTGTGTAAAACACCGTGCAAACTCACAATGCGTGTGACCATTTTTTTTTTTTTTATTTCGTTTGACAAAAATGCGGGGGCCCCGAAACCGTCGACAAAGCGGCGTTCGCATGCGTTTTATAATACAAAAGACAAGAAAAAAAAAAGATCGTACGCGAGACCATACCAAACGCGTAATGATTTTCGCTACGACTGACATGCAGACTGAAAAACTTATCTTTTATTTTACCAGATGCAGAGCTGGTGATATAGCTCCTGATTCATGGCTGCAGCAGACGGGTGTAGAAAACCGTTTTCGTGTTTATAAACACTGCGTGCGACCGAAAAATAGAAGGATCGAGTTTCACGGATTTTCTAAAAAAAAACTGCAGTACGACAAAATATCTGGAGACCACCCTCCCCGAGTTTTACTACACGTAACGTCTCAACTCACCGGCGGCGGTTCGGAGACGAACACCTCGTGGGCCGGATAGTCCGTCTTCATGCTGATGCTGTCCTCCGACGGTGCGCCGGTCGCGGCGGCCGCGGCCTCCTGTTGCTTGTCCATAATAACAGTAGCTGTGTTGGCGCCGCGGTATACACGAACGGTAAAAATATCGTTCGGCGAAATGGATAGAGAGTTTTTATTTTTTTTTTTTACAGCCTTGGACGCGCCGGCGGACAGCAGCCGTGTGTGTGTATAATTTTTACGACGTGTGTAGTAGTTCTGTTGCAGCGACCGGACCCAGCGACTGACTGACTGAGCGGTGAAAGAACAGCGAAAAACGGCGGTGACGGGCGACAGCCAGAGAACGGCCGCGATTTCCACCGTCGCGGACCGGTCCGCTTGAGCTGTTAGAAGTGATTTCGGCGGGGTAGGGCGCGTCCTCCTCCCACGCGCGCTCCCGCACCTAAACAGTTATTATTATTATAGTCTCTGCCCGTCGAGCTGGTTTTGTTGTCCCCCGGGCTGCACTCGGCCGACGCGGGTTTTTTTTTTTTTCGAAACACCGATCGTAAAAAACTGTTACAATATAATATGGATCCGCGGGCCCCGTATGGACCCCTGTACAGGAGATCCACGGACGG
>CM029362.1:8662978-8700395 GCA_017140985.1 Hormaphis cornu
AAGATAAATACAGTAGAAAATTAATACTTACATCATTTTTAAACATTTTTAAACATTTTTTAAACGTCGGCGTCTCAGCAAACAATAAAAACCAATGATGCATCGTCAAAAAGTAACGGTTTTCCGTAAAGAAATTTTATTTCCAATAAGAGACAGCACTGATTTGAGGAGGGTTTTGGTTTGTTTACATTTTTGGAAATTACATTGCTTGTATAGGAAGTGAACTATCTGGTTTTATCTTATCTGTGGTTATATCAGAAAGCACGAAAAGGGAGACAACTCAAACCTAAAAACAAACTAAAATCGCATCTTTTTACTGAGCTTTGGCACTCGCTCACACGAAAATATCCTAGCTTTGAAGTGCGATTCGAACGATACCTACCATAATAATAAATTGATCAAAGTTGGGAATACACTCTTAAAACGCGTCATCGCGTGTTCCCGATTATTCCTGAGCTTAACTTTTCGCACAGTTCCCGATATATTTTTTCCTGACGAAAAAACTCGCGTTTCCTGGAAATTACCCATTATTTTTCTGATAGTGCCGGACATTTTTTTACCCGACTAAAAAATTCCAGGTCTCGTCGTTTCTGTACTATTTTGAAAATAATTAAAAACGTTTTCCCTGTCCTAATTTATTTCCTGTGCCCAGGTGTATTATTATCATTCCTTGTTAAAAATGTTTTATATCTGTGGTCGTGTGACACGTGTTTGCTGTGCGTATCAAGGAATTTTTTGGCACTGATAAAGACGATAACCGTGTATACTTTATAGAAAATAGTTACAGTAGTCCGGACGTAAAATAATTAAATAAAATAAATACACCGCAGACAACCAGTAGTTATAATAACTACAGTTGACAATAATTTGGCACACTTTCTTCTCCGTTCCGGTCCTTTTCAGATTTTGTTTTCAAGCTTCCAGGTGTATTGCACTTGGACCGACAAAGTCATCGACATCCTGCGTTCGTGAGACCCGGCGGCGACGAGCCTTTTTTTTCGGGTACGTTTCGGACACTGTTTCAAGTCTTTTTTTGCTATTGCCGTACTTTTGCAGTCGGCCTTTGCCGTTTTCTGTTTGACGATTCTCAGCCGACACTTCAGGTGAGTGTAGTGTACTATAGCGATTATCTTTGTTAGTCACAGGTGCACTGTTCATAGGGCGGATCGGCGATATTTTTTTGGCCTTGGGGAGAAACTTTGACATGAGTTAAATTTACGCTTATGTTCATATTTAACATACATCTTTAGAGATGACTACAATATCGTATTAGGTATGTTATATACCTAGTTAAAATAACTATCGAAAATGCTATTTTACAAAACAACAATAGTGTTATGTCGTAAAATATAAACGAATCTGGCCAACAGAAATACCGGCCCATCGGAAAGAACTCTCCCAAATTTCCCATCCGCCCCATGTTGTTCTTCTATTCGACGCTCTTTCAAAAAATTTACCGTGCATAGTAAAAAATTGTTTTATTTTAGCTGTTTGGCCGAAGAGTACGTTAAATAACTGATGAGCCCGACTGCGTTTTGTCAATCGCTGCTTAATTTTGTAAAGCGATCGTTTGCACGACCGCGCGCCGTTGCCAAGATGAACTCGCTGTTATTGCCGCCAGACGATGTACGAGGTATGAAAATTTTTTCAATTGATAAATTTACAAAATCTGTCCTTGTACCAGTAATAGATGTAAATAAAAACGATATGGAAGCAGCCAATAAAGTGTTAAAAAATTACATTATTAAGTTAAACAACTTTAAGCCGGTTCGTGATTGCTCAAACAATGGAGGGTATAGTACTTTCTATCTTGACCCTGTCAAATTGTCTTCATGCGCCAACATCGAATTGGGCTTTGTTCCTGCTAGGAATGATTGTAAAGAACAGATTGAACTGGGCTATGAAAATTGGAACCATGATGATGTACTCAAAGCAATATTACCTGAAAACTTAACATTGTCGAGTTATTCGACCATCGGATCAATTATACATGTTAATCTCAAACCAGAGTTGTTGGACTACAAGCATATTATCGGAAAAGTACTTAAAGATAAACACAAGGGATGTAAAAGCGTGGTAAATAAAGTCGATAACATAAATAATGTGTTTAGGAACTTTGAATATGAAGTAATTTGTGGTTCGTCTGATCTAGAAACAACAGTCAAAGAAAACAAATGCTTGTTTGACTTAGATTTGTCCGAAGTCTATTGGAATCCAAGATTATGTACCGAACATGAGCGTATTTTACATAAACTGAAATCGGGAGATGTTTTGTACGACGTGTTTGCCGGTATAGGACCGTTTTCTGTACCGGCTGCTAAAATGGGATGCGTAGTATTAGCTAATGACTTGAATCCAAACTGTTGTAAATGGTTAAAAGTAAATAAAAAAAAAAATCGTATTAAAGATGAACACTTAACAATTATGAACAAAGATGGAAGTAAATTTATTCAGGAAGACATAAAGTCGCATTTAATTTCATGGTCAAAAAAATCACCATCGACAAGTAAAATACACGTGACTATGAACTTGCCAGCAATCGCTGTTGAGTTTATCAAATATTTCAATAATTTATTTGAATGGGAAGAAATTACTGATGACTTTTTACCAATTTTGCATGTCTATGCTTTTATAAAAACTGATGTAAGTTATGACGATGGCTTAAAATTGACTATGGACGAATTTTTCAATAATGTAACAAAAAGTGACATAATAGAAATTTTAAGAGTCAGAAACGTAGCGCCTAATAAAGAAATGGTTCGAATCACGTTTCAAACTAGAAGAGAAGTGTTGTGTAAACCTGAAGTAGTACTAAAAAGAAAATCCATTGAAAATACAACTGAAGATGTGAAAAAAAGCAAAGAAGATTAATAATTTTGTTGGTTCGTTGCATTTAAATTCAAAATTAATTCAGTATACATTTTTTACATTATCATAAGTTATTTTGTTGTATTTTTGAAAAATACCTAAAGTTGTGCTTGCACTGAATTATGTTACACTCTTAAGTATTTGCCAACTTAAATCACATTGTACATAACATTTAACAATACGATTATTAGTTATAACTGTATTTTTAAGTAGATATTGTTAATTGTGATTGGGGTTATAGTTATATTAATTTAATGTAATTTTTAATCATAGTTATGAATGTACTTGTATATAAACTATGCTTATCAGTTAGGTAATATTATTTGTTACATAATAATTATAAAGAACTGTTTACCCACATAAATTTTGTTGAAATGTATAATTTATTCATTCAATAGAGTATAGTATACCATCATAATGTAAATGATTAAATTTAAACTGCAATCGATTTTATTTTGATCAAACATTAAAATAATATATACCTACCTACATTTTTTATATTTTTTTATCTGCACTAGAATCGCAATAGAGTTAAAATCCAATCCATACTGGTATAGTTATGTTTTTTTTATAAAGAATATTGGTTTTTGGAAAACGTATTTTAAATCGCAATGGCTTAATAGCTTATTGTTATTTAAATTTTTGAATGAGTAGTTCATATTTAATTTTTCTCACCTAAATTTATAAAAGTATGTAACGGTTATAAGTGTCACTTATCTTTTATTTTAACAATTACCTATTTATAAGCTATGGCTTGTAAAAATAAAAATCCACCATTTCAAATTTATCGGCACGTAAAACATTAAAATGCGTAGTTAAATATCTTTATAAAGCACCAAACTAGGGAAAAAAATTAATAAATATATGTATTTATTTATAGAACTATAAATTGTTGGACTTAGAAGAACAATCCAAACAATCAATTTAAAATGTCCATGCAAAGTTGACTATAATGGAAAAGCCATTTGACTTAATGTTCACACATGTGTTTAAACGAATTATTTATTTTAACCACAATTGCCAAGATGTAGTGACAAAAACTGTAAAACTAATTAAGGATGAAATACTCGCTACAAATAGCTGTGATACTTACGAATTTTTTGTTTATAAAGATACTATTCGAATCTATTGTAATAATGAAAGTGTAATTAAACAGCTTGAACGATGTTTAATTAAGAATTTACCAAGTAATATTCTGATATATCCACATTACACTGAAAATCCAGTGAATTTCAAAGATATAAGGACGTTTCAAAAACACCAACATTTACGTCTTGGGCAACTTATTTTTCAAGCTGTACAAGTACCGAATTTGAATTATTTAAAAAGATTTCATTGTGGTTTAAATACATTATGTTTATAGGTACTTAAAGAAGGTATTGAAAAATTTACCTTCAATAACATATTTTTGAGTTTCAATGGTGGAAAAGATTGTGTGGTTGTGTTGTACTTATATCAAGCCGTGTTGGAGGAATTGCAATTCAGTGGATCAATCAAAGCAGTGTATTTTCAATCAGATGATCAGTTTCCTGAAGAAGAAGACTATGTACAAACTGTCGTAAAAAAGTATGTTTGAGTTTGATATGCTAAAAAATCAATATAACAAATTGTGTAATATTTTAGTAATAGTTATTAACTACCTTAATGATTTTCCACTATTGTTACAATAGTTTCTATTATTCTGTCGTGATCATTATTTTTAGGTTTAATTTAGATTTAACAACTATCAAAGGTGAACTTAAATCTGGTCTTGGTGATTTTTTGAAGACAAACCCTCAATTTTGTGCGTCGATCATAGGCACAAGACAGTCGGATTTGGGTTCCACAAAACTTCAATTCTTTCAAGTAAATTAAAAACATGTTAAATCAATTTTAATAACTTTTCTAGTAGTTATCTATAGTTGTTTTTAGGAAATATTTTTTAAATTGGAAAACTATTTGTTACTTTGATTAAATTAAAACTATATTATATGCTCAAGATTGTCAATGTACGATATTGTCATTCATTATTAACCATGTAAAAGCTGACTAATATATATTTTAAACATGTTTGTTTTTTTTCAATCTTTTTCAATCTGTCAATCTTAAATGATTGTGTTTTGGCCGCTTTAGGTACTATAATGTGTCTTATTGTTTTAGTAAGTTTAATTTAAAGGTCGATTGATAAGCATAAACAATTTTCAATGATTTTGAATGGTTGTTTAATGTTTTATTTTATACATGCAATTAATTCTGTTACAAACAATTTATTATATTTATTGAAAATTGCTTATAAGCATAAGCTTTTTATTTTATAAACATTTTTGAATATTTAAACATAATTTTAATTACTTTAAATCATTGTTTTTGTGTTATGTTGTTCATATAATAATACAAATTTTTTTTTTATTCATTTTAGTAATTTTTGTTAAAAAATGCAATCATAACTTCAACTATTTATTTTTAAATGAAAAACATGGACAATTAGCCACTGAATGAATGCACAAAGTTGTTTGGTTTCATTTTGATTTATGATCATTTAAGAAAATGTAATTACAGCATGCATATTTTTACCTTAAGAATGAAAATATATTGAGAAAAAAAACTTAAGCAAGTAAATCAAACAAATAATTTGGATTTAGATATTACCACGAAAAATAAAATTCATTTACTCAAAGGTTTAGGTAAAAAATTACTAAACAGTTTTAATACCTATTTGTCTGATTTTTAACTTTTAGTATTTCAAAAAGACTATGATTGTCTCATTGATATTTACTTATTTTCAACACTACTTTGTTAACAATATGACACTGTAAAACGCGGCGTTGACTTTTTGTATTTCATACATTTGTTACAGGGTACGGATCCAGGTTGGCCTCCATTAATCCGGATACAGCCTTTATTAAACTGGGATTATGATTGTGTTTGGTCCTTTTTAAGACAATTTTCTATACCTTATTGTTGCTTATACGACAAAGGGTAAGCCATTTGATATGTAATTGATTGTTTAATAGCTATTTTTTTTTTTTTTTTTTAAGGTATTCGTCTCTGGGTAACAAGTCAAAAAGTCTCCCAAATCCTAACTTGAAGTATGTAGATAAGGATACTGGAGAAATTAAGTATTGGCCAGCATTTTTACTCCAAAATGGCAATTCAGAACGTCAAAATCGATTATAATATGTAAAAAAGTAGGATATTCGTTCTATAGTGAGAAAAAAGCGTTGGTACAATATAAGTAAAGAAAAATTATTTTTAAAAACTCAACTGCGTTAAATAATATCAACTGAAAAGCTGAAAACAATCTTAGTATTATCTATAGAAATTTGTAAGAGCAAGAGGTACATAATGCATCTTGCAGTGTTTATTCCTTTGAAACAAATGTCTTAAACAAATAATAAAATAAATTATACCATCAATAAATAAACTGAATGTTAGAGATAATAAATCGCTCTTGACTTCCTTGTTTATTGTTCCTTCTTTGTTAAGTAGTCATTATTATTCTATGATTGAAACTTAGACAACATTTTGGTGCAAAGAAGTCCTCGTGCGTTAAGTATAATCAATATATAACATCAAATTGGTTGTCCAATGGTATTTAATCACAAAAGAATGGGTGGCTAAAAAAGGCAAATTAAATAAAACTAAACGGAACACTGGAATAGTAGAGTTGATGGACCACTAAAAAGTAAATAAGGTCGCGCGAATGTGTTTAAATTGTTCATTGAAAAATCAAAAATATTTTAAACCAGTAACGACCAATACGTTTTATTTGTTTTACAATGAAAAGAAAAAAATACATATGTACGCGCATGTTTTTGACAACGATCTATTGTTGATCAACTGATGAAATCAACATTTAACTTTCATAATATTACTTTGTGGATTTAGTCCCATAGGTTTTTTTATGATAACTGAACATCTATTGGAGTTTTGATGGAAATAGTCACATATTGGTCTTCTACGGGCTGAGACCTATGTTTTAAGGGGTACGTACTGAACGTAGAGATTGGAAGAATTATGCCAAATTTAGCAAAAACTCGGTTCTTATTGCATCCTCTCATACGGCTCTGATTGTGACATAGTGATTTATTGAATTTAAAATTTTTTTAAAAATCTATATACTATAGTTAGCTAGTAGTAGTAGTAAAGTAGCTCGAAAACGGTCGAAATAATCGTTTGAAAATTTAATGAAATATTAATTTCACACATTTTAAAATAAAAAAATTTGGTAAGTTGCTTTAAGAATACAAATTTTTACAGGGAAAAAAGAAACGAGTTGAGTAACTGCTTTCAAGCAAAAGACATAACTGACAAAACAAGTACAAATATCAATGTTACTATTAATTAATTACTTAATTAATCATAGACCAAATTTGACTTAACGTAATGTACGCCAAATATAATAATTTCTCGTGTCAGAAGGCAGAACCATTTAATCTATTCTGTGGCAGAACATTCGTCTGTAAACCATAGATAAACCACGCAATTTTTCAGTATGAGATTCTTATCATTTTTTTTTTTATTATTATTTATTATCCTCACCCTTAGGGAGTCGGCGACTGTTTGTCATATTTAAGTTTTGAGTTTTAACCAACTTACCGATTATAGTCGTGTAATTTTTGTTTTTCATATGAATTTATTTACCGTTTTCAACCGACTTTACCTTCGCGAATTTTCTACGATGAAAAAACTTAATTTGTTAATAATTGTTTGAAATAATCACATCCATATACACTGTTTATTGTTGTGTTTCGTCCCAGTCGCAGCTCGGCAGTCGTCGATACGCTATTTAAGTTTTTCAGTTCTGGTGAGCAACAGAACAAGTTTTTTTATTTATTTTTACTAACTACGTCGTTAATATTATATGACGTGTACATAATAAACTAATCTGGTTTGCACTCGTTTAGAAAAATGGTGCTAAAGGGTAGAAAATTCGTGTACAGATCTTTGTACAACCGTTGTGTACGACAACTGTGCTCCGAACCGTTGAGAAATATTCCAAAGAAAGAATCTTCTCTGGCGCCCATCTATAGGTAGGTAGTGTGTTACATGGCGTTTTGTGTAGGTTTTTTTGTTTCTTTAAGCGTAATCGCGTATTATGATACCGACGTGTTGGAAGTTTTATCATGTTGCATAATGTATTTGATTGTGGTTGTATAGTCTATTAAAAACAGTTGCAAAGAATTATTAAGTAGCTGTTTAATTTTTATGAATAATTCAATATTAAAAAAAAAAAAAAAAATAGAACCTTATCAAAAGGTCAACTAACTAATGGCTTAACGAACCATAATTTGTGGTCGTACCTACCTATCTACTTGAACGTCATTTGAAGTTTTCAAACATGAATCGTCCCATATTTAGGTTTTGAAAATATAACTTATAGATCTAAATAGCTAGTTTTTGTAGTACCTATATACTTGCGCTGTATTTTGGTTTAATTTTTCATTTTTTTTGTACAGGTTAGCATGTCAATGGCCAAACAAAGTTGCCGTTGTAGATCAGTCCGGAGAGCATACTTATTCTTCGATATTCAACAACAGTGTCACACTATCCAAAGTACTAGAAAAATCATTACACGGCGAAATCCAAGAAAGAGTTGCTATTTTATGTCCAAACAACGCATCTTACGTAGTTGCTCAATGGGCGTCTTGGATAAGTGGACAAATTGGTATTTTATTTATTATTTCGCACGTAGAGTGTCTACTTACAATTATTTTATTTTAGTTGTACCTTTAAGTCCACAACACCCAGCTTCAATGCACGAATATTTCCTAAACGATAGTGACGCCAAAGTCATACTTACAACAGCCGAGTTTGAAGATATTGTACGTCCTTTGGCTGAAAAACTTGATCAAAAGTATCTTCTACTCGAAGACCATGTTACTTTGGATTCTAAACCTCTCGGTAAAACGGTGTTTGAAGAAAATGAAAAAATAGAACTGCTAAATATCGACAACAGCATAAGTGACGAAAAGTACTTTGACTCTGATGCCATAATCATTTATACTTCAGGATCAACAGGCCCTCCTAAAGGTAGTTGAAATTAAATTATGTACCCACAGCGTTCTAAAAACAACACGTTGTAGAGATTTTTAAAATAGGTATACTAATAAAATAATTCGTGTTTTATGTAAATTCGAGTTCTTTATGTATCAATTATCAGTAACTAATAGTATGGCAAACATTAAAACATTATACATCGACAGAGTTTTAATAGTTTACCATAGAAATATATTTGTGGACTGTTGAAATTTTTAGAACAAAGACAGTATAATTTTACTATTTTTAGGTGTTTTGTTGACTCATACAAATTTAAATGCCCAAGTCAATTGTTTGAAAACGGCTTGGGAATGGTCTGACAAAGATGTTATACTGCACACTCTACCATTGAACCATATCCACGGCATTGTGAACGCACTCATGTGTCCCCTTCACTCCGGTGCGAGGTACTGTACCATTAAAAGTATAAATTTTTTTAAAAATTCAACTGTATATTGTAGTAGAGATTTTCGTTTACAAGCGTTAAATTTTGTCTTATGTGCAGATGTGTTATGTTGCCTAAGTTCAACGCTGCTGATGTGTGGACATGGCTTTTAGCTATAGAACAATTTTATGGATATAGGGTCAACATGTTTATGGGCGTGCCAACTATGTATGTGAAACTTATAGAACATTATGAAAAAACTTTTGAGAAAAACGACAGAATGGTAGAATATGTTAAAGCTGTTTGCTCTCAGAAAATAAGGCAAGTTTTTACCAAGATGGTTAAACATTGTACTCAGCGTACAATTATTTTGTACTAATAGCCTATATTGCAAAACAGTAAAAAACCATTATTTTTAGGTTGATGGTTAGTGGTTCAGCACCTTTACCCACTACTTTGTTTAGCCGTTGGGAGCAAATTACGGGTCACAAGTTACTGGAACGGTACGGTATGAGTGAAATTGGAATGGCTCTTTCTAATCCCCTAAAGGGAGAAAGAAAACCTGGTGAATATAAGCTACAATAATATGTTGTCAAAGCATTGTTATAACTTTGTATCCCCAGGTTTTGTTGGTCAACCTCTGCCTGGCGTTTGTGTTCAAATAGTTAAAGATGATACTGTTGTACTGGAAGGAAACGACCAAGGCGTAAAGATCAATTCATCTCAACTCGATAAAGATGATGGTTTGAATGGTAATTTGCAAATTAAAGGAAAAAATGTGTTCAAAGAGTATTGGCGTAAACCTGAATCAACTAAAAGAGAATTTACCGAAGACGGATGGTTTAAAACTGGTAAAGTTAACACATAAGCGGGCGTTATGAATTTGGAATGAAATGATTTTTTTTTTTTTGCAGGTGATACAGTAGAATATGTAGATAACAGTTTTAAAATATTAGGCCGGACGTCGATAGATATAATTAAAACTGGAGGTTACAAAGTTAGTGCGTTATTTGTAGAAACTGTCATGTTGCAAAACAGTAAAGTTAAAGATATTGCTGTAGTGGGATTACCTGACACTACTTGGGGTCAACGAATTGGCGCATTGGTCGTTATGGACGAGCAAACATCAACTAAGGTTGAACAAAAAAAATCAAAATTGGAACTAAAATCATGGGCTGAAACCGTACTGCCGTCGTACAGTATACCATCAGTTATTAAAATTGTTGACGAGGTACCTAGGAATGCCATGGGTAAAGTGGACAAGAAATCTCTGTTGAAAAGTTCTTTTAACGAATACCTGAAATTGTTGTAAATCAGTCATTTTTTTGAAGACTGTTTTGTACTGATAACTAAAAACAAAAGATTGTTTATATTTATAATATTATTTTTTAAATGTTTTTCTTTTATTTTTTTGAGAAAATAAACATAGCATGGCTTAAAAGATTTGTTTTTTTATTAAAAATGTATTATTTTGTTCGGTAATGTTAAGTTTATCATTATCAATAAATAAAGTTATTTTAAATTATTAATTTCTGTTGTACTGTCTTTTCTTGAATACTACAATTACGTTTGTTTTAGCAAGAACACTTTGTGTGCAGTTGTATTGTTAAAACCATCACTGTTACGATTACAGTTACTAACTTGAAAATTGTACATTCTTACATTTGAAATTAATTAATTAAAATAATTTATTTAGAGTAAACTTAGATTAATAATTATTTAAGGCACGTCTATGAAATGTGTACTGTTTCTGCTGTACCAATAATTTTAATCTTATACTTGGTTTTTTGTTTTACATTTAAAACAGTGTTTTGGCCAACTTCAGAACTGGGATATAAATTTTGATGAACTATTTTTTATCACATTAATTTTTAACTTTGACAAAGTTTAAAACTATATAACCTATTTTACCTACTAAAATAATAATAAAATTAGATGAAAATTACTTGAAAAAAAAACCTAAAATTTTTAGTAACAATACAATGATGTATAAATAAATAAGCTTTTTTTTTTTTTTAAATAAAATGTTGGTTCTAATAATTTATTGCACGACAAGATAACAAGTGGAACAACAACATAGTACTAAAATGTAAAGCTACATTGATCGAATAAATAATAATAACGTTGAGTTAGTCTACTAATTGTTTATACCAAAAGGATTTAATAAAGTTAATCAGGCCGTTAGTAGACGAATCATGACTTGAAACTGTCTTGGCTGTCTTGAGTTCAGGTTCGATTTGTTTGGCCAACTGTTTGCCTAGTTCGACACTACAAATAAATAAATCATTAAAAAAAAAACCATTAAATGAATTTTTAAAAAAATTTCAACTTACCCCCATTGGTCAAATGAATTTATATCCCAAATAATACCTTGGACGAATATTTTATGTTCATACAAAGCTAATAAAAACACAAAAAGTTATTTTTGGCAAATAAAACATTCAACAATTTTATAATTTTATATTATTATGTACTTATATTTTGTATTATTAAATAATCAATTTTATAAATTAATTATCAAACTAACCAATCAACATTCCCAGTGTAAACGGAGTGATACGTTTGAATACTATTGAGTTAGTTGGCCGATTTCCTGAGAATGTTTTATGTGCAACCAGTTTTTCCAGTTCTTCACTGTTCAAATTGGATCCAGCAAGTTCTTCACGAGCTTCGTCTGGAGTTTTACCTTTCATGAGCGCTTCGGTTTGTGCCAAAAAGTTTGCCATCAAAATCTGCAGAAAAAATACAAAAAAGAAAAATGAAAAAAGTTTTTAATTTTGAAAACAATTTTTTCCAACCTTATGGTGAAGTCCATTATGAATACAGTTATGGGGTACTGCAGGCGCTATGAAATCAGCAGGAATGAGACGAGTACCTTGATGAATGAGTTGGTAAAATGCGTGCTGACCATTTGTACCAGGTTCTCCCCAAACAATTGGTCCCGTAGTATATGTTGTGATTGGGGTACCATTTGAAGTAACAGATTTTCCATTTGACTCCATGTCACCTTGTTGGAAATATGCAGCAAAACGATGTAAATACTGGTCATATGGAAGCAGCGCATGTGTTTCAGCACCGTGGAAGTTATGATACCAGATTCCCAATAAAGCCAAAATAACCGGTGCCTGAAAAATATCAAATGTCAATGATTACTGAATTTAACGACCATATTGTTTAAAATAATGAAAATTAACCAACATTTTGCTCTAATGGAGTGTTGAGGAAATGTTGATCCATGTGAAATGCACCACTCAACACAGATGCAAAATCATCAAAACCAAGTGACAAGGAAATTGATAAACCTATTGCCGAACAAAGGGAATAACGTCCACCAACCCAGTCCCAAAAACCAAATATGTTACGCTCATCAATTCCAAATTCGACAACTTTTTCTTTGTTTGTCGAAATGGCTACAAAATGTTTTGACACGCTGGACTCCTATAAGACATCATAAACCAAATGTTAGCACCCACACAAACAATTATGAGTAAGATGTAATTATGAGTATTTTACATCTTTAGCAGTTTCTAAAAACCATTTCCTTGCCGATGTAGCGTTTGTCATGGTTTCTTGTGTAGTGAACGTTTTGCTAGCAATTATAAACAGCACAGTTTCAGAATTAACTTTTTTTAATACTTCTACTAAATGCGTTCCGTCAATATTTGACACAAAATGTACACGTGGACCAATAGCATATGCTTTTAATGCTTCTGTTACCATTAACGGACCCTAAAAAGAACGATACAATATGAGGCTTAAGTGTTAACAAATTTAAGTTTTAAAACATTTGCTTTAATAATACAAATGCAATATATTTCTAAATAATTGCATTCATCTTTTTTTTTATATATATATATATATATATAATAAATATTATGATAACCTAATTAATATAAATGGAAAATATTAACGACAGAATAGTAGATTTAAATATTCAGTTGTTGATGTAATTAACAAATAATTACTATAAGGAATAAATTAATGTTTTATACTTTAATAAATATATTAAAAAACACCAACGTACTAAATCTGATCCTCCGATACCAATGTTGACAACATCTTCAATAGGCTTACCAGTGTATCCTAACCATTTCTTGGATAGAACCTTATAAAAAAAAAAAAAAAAAAATGTTTTTAATTTTATTAATTGCCAACATATTACAAACCTAGTAGGTTCACATGATTATTACTTCTTCGGTGAAGTCTTCTATATGGTTCAGAACATTGTTAACCTCTGGCATAACATCATTGCCGTCAACAATTATTGGCGCATTAAGACAATTGCGTAAAGCAATATGTAACACTGGCCGATTTTCAGTTACGTTAATACGTTGACCACTAAACATAGCGCTTCTGGCCTCTTCAACTTTTCGAGATCTTGCCTGTATCAGTTTGTATAAAATATATTATGATAAATTAATAACATGTAGAGAAATAATGACATTATGTATAAATTATTAATAGTAAAACATAAATTTAAGTAAACAGGTACTCTTGTAGATTTATATTGAATACAAACATACACAGATCTCAAATTGGAAAAATAACAGAAAAAGGATTCTCTTGAGTAAACTATAGACATTTAGTTTAAAATCTATGAAGTTAACAGTTACGAGCGTTCATATTTCTCTATAACCGGTTACAATAAAAATTAAATTAAAATGAGTACCTATGCAGAAATATTTAGTAAAAAGAAAGAATTGTAAAAAAAAAAAATCAATAAAAACAAGTTTATAAATGACTTTATGATTGACTTACTTAAAATAAAAATATATTGTTATTATACTTCTAATCATTAAAACTACAATCATAATAATTTTTTTTTACAATAAAAAATTCAATTAATATTTGTATTTTCTACAAAAAAACATTTTATTGTGTTTTTAGTTTGATCCTGTTTTAGGTAGTATTTATAGGTGCTGATTTTTTACAGTTATTTAAAATTCAAAAGCAATGTAATTGTTGTAAAAATACTCGGTACTTGAAAAATAAATTTTAAAACAGTTTACAGGCCTGTCTATGTTTCAACTTGTTTTCCTTTTATTTATTAAAAAGTCTTAACTAAAATCTAAACAAGTTTGTGTACAATAATTAATTTTGATGGCATGATTACAATAACAAAAATGACGGATATTTAAGCTCAGTAGTTCCACCCAAGTTTACACAATAGATTATTTGTTTGTTTTATGATAATTGAATTAAAAAGGATTTGTTAAAGTACACAAATTAAATTTACATCAAATGTTTAAAAAAAAGAATAGGTACATTTTCTTTGGAGATATATTTTTTTTAAATGAATGAATTTTCTCAAAATCATTCCAAGGCCATTAACAATTCTTTTTTATTATAACAACCATGTCTGAGGTCAATACACAGTACAATATCTATACAAATTTTGTTTTCAAAGATTTTTATGATATTGTAGCAGATTGTTTTATTATTATTATAGCCTGTTATTTAACCTTGAGTTATAACTTATAAGTACACTTATAGCCATATAGCTAATGTAAACCAAGTTAGTTACTGAATCATACTAACCAAATCGAATAACAGACTCATGGTTTTATCATCAACGCGATTTTTTGAATAGTCAATTAGCACATCACCATATGAAGGCGTACGGATTCGCAAACTGAAATGTACATAAAATATTACCAATAATTTTATTTTTAACATTACTTAAATAATTATGTAAAAAATTTTGATCACGGTACACGTGATGGATGACATAAAGTTTTTAAGGAAATTCAAAGTGTTGTAGGTCCAATGGAACACAGGGTAATTAATTAATACTATTTTCCTTCAACAGCCATTGCTAAATATGGGTAGACTTTTTGGCTTTTTGGAGACCATTAAAGCAAACTCACACAACAACGGCACCCCATCAAATTTTAATAGGCATTTAGGACTTAAGTTCAATCTACGTTGAATAACAACAACACATGTTGTGTTACACAGAAATAATTGCTATATTGTAAACTTTCAATAAGGAAAAAGTCATATTTTAAGAACAGAGGTAGTGTCCTATTTGGAAAGTTAAAAAAATGTTTTGTTTTTTAAAACAAATGTCCAAAATCATCTTATAAATAAACTTTACGTAATTTTAGTCAATTGTTGTTCATTAAAACTGGAAAACCTTGAACAGTTTTGATCAGAAGTCATAACAATGCTGTACTAGAGAGCATCCTTGAAATATAATATTATTTATACATTACTTTAGAGTTTAGTTGTATTAGGTACATGCGGTGTGATGTGTTTGTGAGACGTTACACTTTTCTTTATTTTATCCAGGAAGTAAAATTTGTTCTGTATTCTAAGACAGACCAATGAACTCTAAACAGTTTCAAATCAACATGACGTATTATAGTACTATAGTCTATATTATGTTACAGATGCTTGTACAAAAATTATGAAAAAACAAAAACTCTCATTGGAATAATGCTATTCTTAAATCAGTTTATTTAGTTTTACAACTATAGGACAGACTTAACCTTGGGTATCACACAATTTTGTGAAATATATATATATATATATATATATATATATATTAATATAATTTTTATTTTTTTTTTTTTGGCACATATTTTTACACATTCAGGTGTTTTGCTGAATTTGGAGAAAAAAATTAAACTTTTAATATGATTTCTGAAACAAGGGTTTTTGAATGGTTTTTCTAGTGTACTAACTATTTGAATATTATGTAAAAGTTTCAGCTTGTTCCGAACATTATTTTAGAATAAAATAAAATATTAAGCAGAAATCACAATTTTTATGTGGTATTCAACGTAACAAAGCACTCCATCTACCCAAACGTCATAACAAATCTGAAAATTTCAAATTTTGGCTGTAAAATAATCTATTTTTTTTTTTTATGATTTTTGGGGTAAAACTCAAAAAGTTATCAAAATTTCAAAAAAAAAAAAAACATTAACCAAAGTACCACCGGAGTTATATACATAGACCTTTCTGCATTACATGTAGGTACTGACTTTGAAAATCGGAGCATTCCTTCTGTACGGAGAGTTGTTGACAGAAAAAAAACGCTTTGCTCAGAATCTAAACAATTAATAATAAATAAAACCTACTTATCTAAAAAAGTATCTTAATTGTAAAAAAAAAAAAAAAAACTAAAATTGAATAACCTACATAATTTATAAAATTGTTTGTATTTTAATTTGTTTGTCTACATCCCCAAGGCCCAAGTTCGATTTTTCTAAACACTGCCCAGTCGAAATTCGAAGGTCTTATTCTTATATCGCTCGCGCGCAAGGGTCAAACGCTCAAAAGCAACGACGGCGACAAACATTTGCCCCACCCACGACACATTTTTTGACTAAACAAAAATAACGGTGTTTCTGATAAACTTTCAGGTTTAAAAAGTTTAACAACAGTAATTGAACCTCCCAAACACGAAAGGTTGAATTAGATTGTTAAAATTACATCACTTTTACCGATGAAAATCATTTTTTTTTTTTTGTTTTTCACATCAAACATCACTATAAATTCGCTATAAAATTAAAATTGAATACTTAAAAATGTTACGACAGTTGACTGATACTACAGTTGTGCTAATTTTTTTCTACTTGAAATGTAATTTCACGTTTTGAATTTGAAACGATATGAACACCTTCATTCGACATTTCATATCGCGTTTTTTATTTTGAACGCGTTTCGGTGCCTATCTTCCACAGAGGTCAAAAGTTATGATCCAAAGTTCTGGATGGAAAACCCAACCAAAAAAAAAAAAATAAATAACTTAACAATGGAGAGTTATTAAACTGTACAGCAGGGGTGGCCACTAACGTTGACTTTGGGAGAGCCGCAAATTGTATAAAGCCAATTTCTTCATTGTCGAGCGATGTTTAAATAATACGAAAACTTTTAAAGATTTATTGTGTCAAATGAATGAACATTTATTTTTTACACAATACACAAAACATTATTATTATTATTGACATTATTGTCAATACCTAATGACGACTGTAATGACAACGAAACCACTGTCTACAACGTTTCCAAACGATACTAACAGTATTTTACATTTATTAGTTTTGGTCTAAATTTGGGGTTCAAGCACGAAACTGATTTCGTTGTGGCCACCCCTCCCTGCAGTGTACGGTGGTATTGCCCTTCCTGAAAACGTTACCCAGACACGCTCCTGGGAGCAAGCGTTAAAACTCGGGACCCTTCAAAACGCTTTATTTTTTTTCTTGACACCCCTACGTGAACGCGTTCGACTAGAAATCCGAGGAACTGAAGTGTTTTTTAAGCCGTTTTGTTTCCCGTTGGTCCGGTAATAACAATACCTACACGTACAAACGTCTAAACCGAATCCTTCGAAAAATGAAACGCCGCGATAACGTTTTTACACCGGCAGCGCTGTTCGCGGCGGCGGTGGTCGATTTATAAAAAACCGAAAAAATATCGCGCAACGACAAACGGGCGCCGCCGCCGCCGCCTCACCTGTACTTGTTGAAACGTTCGGGGTCCTCGGCGAACAGACGATTCATGTTCAACGACTTGCCGCCGCCGTGGGCGTAGTGCTCGGCCAGCGCCACGTACGCCGGGTCCTCGGTGAGCAAGACTTTTTCGGACATGTTCTTGGACGGCCGCTTCTTAGACGACGACGACGACGGTGAATAATAGCTGCGGGCCGGAGACGGTCGAACAACCGACGCGAGAGAGGACGTTTGCGCGGCTGCGATGTGTGGAATGGACACGCGCGCGATGGACGTGCGGAGCGGAGCGGAGAGTAATCGCGCGGCGAAAGCGAGACGATCCGACGACTTTGGTGTTAGTTTTCTCGATAATTACATTGAAAGAACGATTTTATCGTAAATAATATTAATAATAATCCCGACCCGTCGAAAACGCGATAACAGAGATCGACGGCATCAGCAGTTAAATATTATGTACGAATCGATGTAACTTCTTCGATATGGCTCAGATTTTTAACGTCAGGTACACTATACTTACTAACGATGGAGACAACAACGACGCTACGGGTGCAGCGAGAAAATCAAACAGAAAATATTGTGGCCGTAACTTAGCCGACAAATAATGCAGCCGACCGAAAATGATTTTATCAGACCGTAAGCCTTTATACCAACATTCTTCTGTACCGCGTAAATATATAGCACGGTTTTAGGCTGTTACGATATATATATCGGTAGTAATTATTATTTTTTCGAAGTTGGTACTCTTGCGGACCATTTTACCATTTTTCGGACAAATGCCCAGCGTCGCCGGCTTTAGGGATTTTTCTTTTTTTCTGGGGATTTTCGTGGTCTAAAATGGCAAAAAAATAAATCTAAGGATTTTTTAAGAATTTTCAAATCACAGGAAAATTGGTGGACTTTTCGACCATCCGGTAAGAAATCCGAGGATTTTTCGAGTAAATCTGAGGACTTTGTAAGAAATATCGACCGACAAGGAAATCTAGGGATTCTTAAGTCCGAAATAGAGGATTTTAATCGTTTTCATCTGGCAACGCTGCAGCAACTGCCCCCTACCCAGGACGCAGTTTACGGTCGGCTGCATTATTTGTCGGCCTAAAATAATTGTCGGCTAAAATACTGTCGACCAAATTATCTTTGAACACTGTCGGAGAAAATATTTTCGGCTACTTCACGGCTCCCCCGATACTACCCCTATACGTATATTCGTTCCTCATACTATCTTCTTCTCTTGTAAAACACATCTTTGGATAGTTCGTATCTATGGTAGTCTCGGCATCAGCTGCAGCTTGGTCTTGCTAGGTTAGGTTACGTTTTAAAATTTCAAAATCGTGGCAAGTGCAAACATCCCCAATATTAAAGTTTTTTATTTTCATCATGTTTGATTGTTTTGACAATATTACCTATCTATTTTAGGTATATTCATTGTTATGAGCAGTTGTAAATAAAATACTTTATAAAAATGTATTCGTATTTAAATGATAAAACACGACGACGATGCACGTGCAATGTTTTTAAAGAGTACCAAATTAGGTACAAATAAAATGAATAATTGATGACTATATATTAGTGTAATGCATAAATTGTACGCATAACATTACATGCATTCAAAAAATAATTTATCTTAAATTCAATTGATTTAAATAACTTGTGATGTACATTTAGTCTACAAATACCTATAAAACTAGAGACTATTTTAATAACAAAAGTGTATAGCGCTTAGTAAAAAAATTACCGAATAATATTCTCACATGTTATCCACACCACTGAAAATCCAGTAAACTACTTCAGATACTTTCAGACTTACCTAGTACCTGCAAAAGTAGGTACTCGCTAATATACCATTTTTATTTGTATCTAAAATATAAACAATCCTTAAAAATAACTTCAGCAAGTACATCTAAATGAATAATTTCTATCAAAGAGATCTAAAATGATCTATAAACAATAGCTTTAATATTTGTCTGGTTTTTTTGGTTTTTATAGCAAAATCTATGACTAATTATAATAATAATTATAAAATGTTATTTGTTTTCATCATTTTCCGGATAGTACATCAAAACCCAAATCTTAACATGTAATTTGTAGATGAGTATACCTACCATAAAAGTATTGGTTTTAATTCTAAATAGTAGTTTAGAACGAGGAACGTTTGTGGTATGTCAAAAAATAGTATATTTTAATCTAAAATAAAAAAAAAAGTGTACAGTTATTTTTTCTTGTGTTGAAGACACTTTATAATTATTTGTTTACTAGAAGAATACATTAAGATACAAAAACAGATATATTTTTGTTTATTTTTTTTGACAATAGGTTGACATACTATAAAAATAAAAATGTGTATCTACAATACAAATAAAAATATTTTTCAGTCAATGACATTTTACTGTTAATGTGCTACGGACCCCAATCTGCCAAACAGAAGCAGTATCGTCAATCAAAGCCGCTTCGATGTGCACTTGCTGTTGACTTCCCGGACTGAAACTTAGACAAAATTCCGAAGCAAAAAAGTCGTTATAAGGTTTCACCGTCTGTGTTAACATTAAATTGCTTTCGTTTAGTCTGGTATCGTGATTTCTAGTAACTAATTGTGACATGACCGTTAATTGAATGCCGTCGACTTTGCGGAATTTATACTTAGTTCCGTGTTGTAAGACTCCTTCAACTTTAACCGCAAAACTAGTTCCATTGTTTACCGATATCGGTTCTCCGTTGACTCTGGGTTGCGGCGATACGGCCAACGTTATGGTAGTAGATTGTAATGTTTGGAAAAAATAACGAGGGAAACACATTGGTGTGGTTATAAAGAGCGACACTTGATTTTTCAGACTTTGTATATGTTTGTGCGTGATCCCTTTTTCTTTCACAGAGCTCATAGTTTCCAACAGTTTTTGTCTACACTTCACCATCAATTGTATCTCTAAAGACCCTTCTTTTTCCAATTCGGAATCCAAAACTGGACATTCGCATTTGTTCAAAACTGCGACGGATTCAATGTTGTGCGCCATTAACAGACATAAATGTTGTAAAATCTGCAAGTGATACAGCGTGTTGGGATCAGCGTCGAAAGCCGACTGGTATAGCCTCCAGTACAAGTCTGCACAACATTTGAATTCCTTTGCTCTTTTTCTCAACTGATTCGTGATGTGGCCATAGCTTTGCATTTCGTCTCTGGTGGCTTGAACAATGGCCGACGCGATGGCCGGCGGAGGAATTGTACAAAAACTGTTGCACGTAGCCAACAGTCGCATGAGACATTGCAACAGCTCGCAGCGCAATCGAGTGTACTCCGTTTGGAAAATGAGCATCAACGACGCGGCTTTTAACGCGGCGATCGATCTGTAATAAGTCGATATCGATTCGCTCAGGTTACTCAACAGTTTCGAAGGGTTCGAGGACTTGAGTTGAGACTCCGCCGCGCTAATGGTTTCCAACGCGGCCAACCAAAAATGCATTTGTTCGGAACCGACACGGTTGTTTAGGATGCCAAAAATTTTGGCGCTAATACCAAAGTGGCCGTACCGAACGGCCGCTCTACCGATTTTATAATTGGACCACAGGTCGGTGTTTTTTACCACGTCGTTTATTACACGTTTCACGTCCTTGTTCTCGTCGTAACCGGCCGTAGCCTGGAACATCACGGTGCACAGCATTATGACGGTGGGCGTGGATTCTGGATTTTTGCTGTTGTTCAATTCCGACAACCGTTTTATGACAACCGGTAGGAACGGCTGTAGGGTGCCGGGCAAAATACCGCCGAAAGCGGCGATGGCCTCGCACAGCATCGCGTTCAGCTCGGATCCGTTCTGCTGTAACGGTTTCACGACGAGCGCCGCGAAAGAAGGAATTAAATTTTTATTCGCTTTGCACAGCATGACGGACGATCGCAAACCGTCACGGAGATAACCCGACGCTTTGCCGTCGGTCTCGGCGGTACCGTCGTCCACGTCCATCGGTTCCGGTCCGATCCGAACGGAGGTCAAAACGCTCCGGACCAGCGTTTGTTCTTCCGCGCTCAGACCTTTCGGTTCTTCGTTGCACCGCTGCTCCCCGGACAGTACGGACAGAAGATAAATCTGTATGCACGTCTGTAACGCGACGACGTCGTTTTCCGACAAGAGTTCCTCCTCGAAACAGTAGCACGCTATGTTCGTCAACACTTTGACCGCGTTGCCGGCGACGGACTGGTGCAGCGAGCTAGACTCGGAGACGCACATTCTCACGAGCGGGCTGCGCGCGCCGTAATGGAACTGGCACACGGCCGGGGACTTGGTCAACGGCGCGAACACGTTTATGGCGTCGGCTTTCAGGCGGTCGTCGTCCGCGCCGAAGTCCTCGCGTACAATGTCGACCAGCTCGTTGACGGTGCGCACCGACCAGAAGTGCGCGCCCTCCCGGGCGATCTGGTGCAGACACGAAATGGCGCACTCGCAGACGGCCGGCCGCTTGTCTTCGCGCAGGAACTTCAACAGCAGCTCGATCTGTTTGGGCACGTCGACCAGCACGGACAGGGCGAGCTGGTTGAGCGTCCTGAGCGTGACCACGACGAAGTCTTGGGCGGGGTACTTGTCCAGCAGGTCGGTGCACAGCGTCCGGACCATGGTCGCCGTGGCCGCGTCGTGGTGCATGTGCTTCAGTATGGGGATCAGTTTCAGTTTCATCAGCACGTCCGTCGATATGCCGCGGATCATGTTGGAGATCTTGCTGCACATGCTCACCGCGAACGACTTGGACTGGGCGGCGAACTGGGCGGCCGCGCGGATCGCCGACTCCACTTCCACGGCGTTGTGCGAGTCCAGGCTGGTGCGGATGCTGTGGTGCACCTGGCCGCGTTCCGGTATGATACGCGCCACGCTGCCCAGGGTGCGCAGCGTCAGGCCCCTGGCCACCGGGTCGTTGGAATGGATCACGCTGTAGATGCGGCGCACGAACTCGTCGATGTTCAGGATCTTGTCGATGTGCTTGTCCGTCTGCTGGCACACGCGCAGCACCCACAGCCGCAGGAAGTTGTTGCCCACCCGGAACACGTCGGCCAGCTTCAGGAACGACGAGTTGATCAGTATCGGGAACGGGTACTTCTCGATGAGCCGCGGGAACCGGACGATGGCCTCGCACTGTTCGCCCACGCGGCTGGACCGCAGGCCCTTGTCCAGTTCGATCAGCGCGGAGTTGGCGTCCTGGTCGGGTTCGCCCAGGTACGTCTCGCAGATGGCACTCCTCGGCGGCGGCATGTCGCGCGTTGCGGAAACGTCGATCAAACCATAACGCGACGTCGATCAAACCGTAACTTTGGCAGGGTTTTTCAACTTTTTAGTGACTTTTCAGAAAACAAGCGAACGCGTGATAACATTGTCGATAACGGCTCTTATCGCTATGATAACCGTTTTAAAAAAACTGATAACGTTTTCTACCGCGTGTGACGATAAAAATGTTATTACCCGAGTCCGTGACGGACATGACAAAATGTGTTTTAAACAAACTGTTAAAAACACGGCCGCGAGGAACAAGAGATAACGAACGGTTCCGGAAAACGTTTTCGGGAAAAACGCGCGACGCGAACGGCGCCCGTTTGCCGCCGTCAAATCTCCTCGTTTTTTGCTGAACGCTCGACGTGTGGGAGGTGGGAAGGTCGCCGTCGCAACCTCAGCAGCAGCAGCTGCTATCTGTATATAATATGATAACACTACGTTTCGGCGACACTGCGCGTCGTCAGCCGCGGGTAATTCTGAAGCGACGTTGAAACAACACGATATGGTAAACACGATATGGTAAGGATAATAAATCGACTGCAAACGTGCGCGCCAGTGCCAAACGTCGTATTTTTTTTTCTTCCCCTCCACCCCCTCGACGCCGTCCCCTTCCACCCCCTCGACCCCCCAACGAGCGCAAAAAAAAAGAAAAAATTACTGGTGGCGCGCGCCGAACGCGGAAATACACGCCGAAAATACGACACGTCCGGCGGCGACGGCAGAAATCGCGCGACAAAGCAACACATACAACAGTATCGTCGTCGTACACACCACTGTAGCGTACTCCTGCGTTTTCTTATCACGAGGAGCATTTTTCGCTTCCAAGACTGATTGGCGTATCCCTTTTTTTTTTTATTTTTCTGCTCATTTGTTTTTCGGCCCCATCCGAAAACGGTCAATCGATCAAGAGAGATTATTATTTTTTTACATATAATTACTATTAAAAATATTCCTACCGTAACGACCATGTGAACGGGGCGGACTTTCGAAAAGAAGACTGTAAAAAAAATATCGCACGCGCGCGCACACACAAACACGCGAGATTTAATACTCGTTATTAGCGTGTGTGCGTCTTTACACATTTTGTGTTTTTTTGGGTTTTTTTTTATAACGTCCGTATTGAGTTTCAAACCCATTCCAGTCGCACGTGCCGCCACTGGACGTTCGGAAATATCGCCGGTGAGTATGCGGGAAACAAGGGCCCGAAATTCCGAGCCCTCGAACGCCGTGTTTTTTTATCGCCCCTTCGAACGCCCCCAATTTTCACCCCGTCCCCGGGGCGTTTTGATCTCCTCGTCGCGGCCACCTCGACGTGCTCCGTCTCGCGAACTCGTCTTCCGCGGCTAACAAACTCCCATTTTTTTTCCCCTCAACCGTTTGTACGAAAAACCACGACGTGCGTTAAGCGTGTGTTTGTCCAAAACTGTTGCAGGTGGTCCAGTGTAAATTTCACCGCCGATGTCGGTTTTGGAAACGGAACATAGTAAATGTGAAACGCGTATTGGTCGTTTTTGTAACGGAGAGAACGTAAGTTTACTCGGTAATTTTTCGTTTTATCCGACGTGTTTAGAAAACCACGACGTTACACGAACGTTAGGCGGGCGGGGTTTTATACGTTGATGTTTACCTCTATAAACTCGATAACTTAACAGTCGCATAGTATATGTGAACCGCGTGTCCACGTTTAAATGTGTAAAAACCTAACAAAACTGGAATTTTCGATGATTTGGACACACCCACCACATCAATATATGTTGTTGAAATATTGTGTTTAAATTATTTGGTTAATAGTGTAAACATTTGGGTTTTTTAAGGTGATTGATACTCGGATATAAGAATTGTTGTTTCTACATACAGGCGCAATGAATCCTGCCGTTAATATGTCTAGGTATTTGAATCGTATTTATGTAAACATATATTATTCAATTTTCTTCCATCGCACATTAAGTCTTTTTTTTTTTTTTTTTTTGTAATGCCACGCTGTTTCTTCACTTGCACATTTAGAGTTGTAACAATTTAGCGCACGCTTGAATATTTTCTTCTCATTTATTGTTGGTTAATGTTGCTTTGATTGTGAAATTGCAAGGGTCATATGAAGTGCAATTATTTGTTTCAACTTTGTAATATGTAAAAGTAAAAAGTAATGCTTAAATCCTTCTTTTTTTTTTTTTATTGTTATTATTTCACATACTATTTATAGTATTTTGGTTACCTACTTATCTGTAAAAAAAAAAAACAGAATTTTTTCAAATTTATGTTCAGACCCAACGAATTATTTGAATGTACTCAACTTAGGTAATTAAAAATAAGTATTTTGACTTCAAATGACCCTCAGAATGCTCATTTAAATAAATCATGTGTGTTCTAACTTATCCAAAACAACGCTTGTACAACGCTTTTAAAATGTTCTGTTGACATTTGGTTGCTTTACAAAATTTTAATGCATTTTTATAACCATATTTGACTTGGTATTATACATTTGCAGTGGGCAGTTCTGCTCCAGTGATGAACTAAATGGATCCTCAAATAGGTTGGCTGCAACCAGAACATGTAGGTCCCGCTCAAGAATTTTGGTCCAGAATCTTGAACTCTGAAGATACCGATTGTAACAACGATAAATATAGTGCTGAAACTTTTGAAGAAGAAGACAACAACTTATATTCGTTGCCATTGAATTGGAAGTTAGATTTTTCTATAGACAATCAAGAAAACAAGATTAATAACTTCTATGAGCACGGCTTGTTTACAAATATAACGAGTACGTACAACATGGACAAAATGCAAGAAAATTACATTGGAAAATTTGGTGGGTGTCCTTGGAGATATGGGAAAAGTTATGACCGCCAACCAATTTGCGCGTATGTTTGATGTTTTAGCTATTTATTTGTATGTTGTGATCTTTATTGGTGTTTTTCTTTTGTCTTATAATTTAGCCTTCACAAAGAGATAGAAGACTTTTATGCTTATATGACTGCCACACCAGAAGAGCACAATATGCGACTTGATGTACTTGAACGCGTGACCAATGTTATACATGCTGAGTGGCCTAAAGCCAAAGTTGAAGTATTTGGCAGTTTTCGAACGGGGCTTTATTTGCCTACTAGGTTAGATACTGATAAAATATGTTTAATAGTTTAATATTTATCGTTAATAAGCAAATATATTACGTATCAATACGGCAATATCGTTATAAGTAAGAAAATTTATTTTTATTTTAGTGATATGGATCTGGTAGTAATAGGCGAATGGGATAAATTACCATTACATTCACTTGCTGAAGCTCTACTTAAAAATGGAGTATGTAATGAAAACATTCAAGTTCTTGACAAGGCATCAGTGAGTTGATTTTTAGTACATTTTCAACGTTTTGGTTTCTTTGAGAGTTATCACTAACAGTAACATAATTATTGTAGCCATTATATGTATACTGTAATTAATTTTTGTTTGTTTACTAGGTTCCCATTGTCAAAATGACCGATAAAGCTACTGATGTAAGGGTAGATATTAGTTTTAATATGAATAATGGTGTTAAATCTGCTGAAATGATAAAACACTATATGAGTGTCTTTCCAATGCTTTCAAAACTTGTGTTAGTACTGAAGCAATTTCTAGCTCAGAGGGACATGAATGAAGTGTTCTATGGAGGCATATCTTCTTACAGTTTAATCCTTATGGTTGTCAGCTTTTTGCAGGTACTGTGCAGTACAAAAACTGCTTTATACTTGGATTATGTTAATATGAGTTTTTCTACATTTAGTTGCACCCCAGAGGAGATTTAAACTATCCCACTGCTAACCTAGGTGTGTTGCTAATAGAGTTCTTTGAGCTTTATGGAAGAAAATTTAATTACATGCTAACAGCCATAAGAGTAAAAGATGGTGGACAGTACATATCTAAGGACGAGGTAAAACACAATCTAGTTGGCGTGTTTTACAGTTTTTTTTAACATAATTTGTTTGTGGGTGATTGATAGGTCCAAAAAGACATGGTTGATGGCCATAGGCCGAGTGTTTTATGCATAGAAGATCCATTAACACCAGGAAATGATATTGGCCGTGGTTCCTATGGGGCTCTTCAAGTAAAATCAGTTTTTGATTATGCGTACACTACATTGAAGGCTGCTCTTGACCCAAAAGTTATTGTCCCTAGTTTTAGGTTTGTATTGTATCTACATTTTTGAAAACTGTTTTTTTTTTTTTGTTTTTTCTGTTTCATAAAATGCCTAATTTGATATTGTCTTAATGTAAGAATAAAATTGTTTTCTTAGTATACTTGGCCGTATTATACGGATCAATGACAAAGTCATAGTTTACCGATTGTGGGTTAAAAATACGTATGCAACACAAAATACTCAAAGAATGCTAATCAGTGATTATTTGCCCACTAATAATATTAGTAAAAATGTAAGCGTGTCTACAAATACCAGTAGTAGAGCTTCTACGGTGTCTTCCGGTTCCGGATCGGCTGATTCTGTGAGTTTTTAATCTTTCAAGTTCTCTCGGGTATTTTTTTTATAAAACAACGTATTCTGTTTTAGGACTCTGAGAGTAGTATTGAAAAATTAAGTGACAATGGTGATAACAATGATCAGAATAGTAATTATCAACCGAGACGTAAATTTAATCATTATCATAGACATAATAGTTGGAATAATCAACAGCAGTATCATAATATGATGATAAACTCTGGTAATGATCAACAATTGAAGTCTGAAATATTTTTAAATAACTTATGTTATTCGGTATAATTATTATTTTTTATTAGGTAATCATCAACCTACCCGCAATCAAAGGATAATTAGTACTAGTCCAGCTAACAGTTATCAACAGCGTGGTTTCTCAAACCACAACTATAATAATAATTATAATCACCATCAAAACTATCGACCAAACTCTGGGAATAAACACCAGTATGCTGGCAATTACCAGCAACATTTTGGTAATTTTACAACATCGCACAAACGCCAAAAACGGAAAAACCAAACGCAAGATGTGAGATGAAATGCGGCGCGTGCAACCTTAAAACTTAATAATATAGTAGTAATAAAATTGAGACAAAGTAAATGATAACTTAAAAAAAAAAAATATATATATATATATATATATATGTATGAAATAAATTACTAAAAAAAAATTAAAAATACCAAAAAAAAAAAAAAAAAAAATGATGGTCGTCCTTTTTTGACGATTTTTTTTTCTTAATTCTAAAACAATCAATTTATTTACGTAGTAAAATTTATAATTAATAGAGTTATTTAAAAATAATAATAATAATAAGTTTGAAATTATTTTGAAATTTAACTCTAATTAAAATTGCTCTTTGCTTTTTTGAAAATATATAAAAAAAAATAAAAAAAAAAAAAAAAATAACTATACGGCGATTTTTTATGAAGCTGTCAAAAATTTTTTTAAACATTCACAAAAGTTTTATTTATTCATTTGTTAGAAAATACCTCAATGTTTGAAGACGACTCATTTAATACATGTAACATCCTGTTAGTCCCGCGGTATACATAATATATTTATATATATATATATTTTTTTTTTTTTTCATACTTATATAAAAAAATACATGGCACATGAGTGAATTTCTATGCAAATAGAAAAAATGCCACTGCCATAAAATACATTAAATGAAGAAAAAAAAAAAAAGAACTGTGGCGTCAAATCTAATAAATGCGCGAGTCAAAGCCCACTGTGTTCCTAGTCATTTTTATAATTAAATTTAATATAACGTGTACATTGGTAGTTTTAAAACAAATATTATCTAATATTAATTGTAACGTGTGCAAATAAAATTGAACGTTATTTCTGTGTATGGACATGATGATGCCGTCTTTGGATAACTAAAGCAGCCACGTGGAGATATGTCCATAAGAGCTTAATTACTTTACTTAATGCGATCACCGCAGTGCTATGTACAAGTTATTTTGGATCTTTCTCTTTCATTTGTTAGAATTTTTTAAATGTAAGCGCAAAGTATGGAAAATTTATGTATTGTTACTATGTTCATAAGCGTTTACTGCAATACACCGTGTTGTTATCACGTGGTCATAACGGATTATGCTCGTGTGTGTGTATATATATTTTATATATTCATACAAATATGTGTGTATATTTGTGTTTAGATATTTTATATCAATACAAATATGTGTAAATATTTGTATTAATATATATGTATATATGTATATATGTATACATATACACGAGTGCCGAAAAAATCTTTTGTAAATAGATAATATTAAATTTAAATTTATTATGATTCATGTGTATTAACAGTGTTGTGTATGTGTAGTAAACAACTATAGTTACTATGGAGACTGTTGTTAATGTCACCAATTTATGTAAAAAATATGTATATATTTGTTATTAATTTATTATTACTTTTTGTTTTGTTCTTTTTTTTTTTTTTTTTGAAAGGATTACGTTTCGTTTTAATGTTGTTGTTTCTTTTTTTTTTTTTTTTTTTTTTTTAATAAATATCAATACGCCAATGCAGTCTGTTGTACCCTTGATTATTTTAAATCGACCCAAAACCTGTTTCCAACGTAACTACTTTCCATGTACTTTGATATATTTCCGAACTTTTTAGTGACCAAAATACAATATTATCTGTTGCTCAGGTCGTTATAAAATGTTTTACCGTTTTGTCAGAAACCTACACATCTTATCGTTTATGAAAATCAATTTATAATGTAAAGTTTTAAATCTGACAGCTTAGTTAAAAATATTTTTGAAACTGTTGTTAATGTTATACTTATTATTATGCAGCATGATAATTAGTTAAACTATTATTGATTTTTGTACAAGTAAAGAAAATATAACCCTATTTATGTGTAACAGTTTTTCATGTGTATTTTCATCAGTTTATAATATTCATGTTTAATAGTGTATACTTTTGAACAAATCATTAATTGTAATCTTAAAAATAAGTACTTTCTATCATTAACGGTTCTTGGTTAATTTTAAATTTGGTGATATAATGCTTAGACTGATGATAATGTATAAGTTTATTGTAGTTTGTGCAAAACATTTACACGTAAAAAATAAAGCAATATCGTATTGAATATCCTATTGATAGTTTACTATACACTTGAACAGTGATGTTTTTTTCTGCAACTACTGTGATGCGTTTTATTAACAGTGGTGAGCAAAATACATCATAACACGTAAATATGTATTTCAACTGCATAATACGTTTATGATTCGTCTATAATGTACATATTTGAAAAACACTAGGCCCCTTTATTAAGAACTTAAAATACAAAAAACAAATTGATGATGACCTACCTACCTACTACAAATTGATCAATAAGTGTTGAGATAACGCGGACAAAACATCCTTTTGTTTGTTGGTTATGTTGAAAAAATAGGATCGATGACGTAATTTGGCGATGGCCTTTGACCAATTATAAAATATTAATAACCTATTCAATTATTTTGTTCGCAGAAGACCAACGAGCATTTTCACCGCGCAAAGTGTGATTTCTTTCTTTCGAATACAATTGGAAAAAAAAATTATTTTATTACATTTAAGTAAAATATATTTTTCAAACACATGCGCAATATTATTATAACAACACATGCATTTATTATTTATTAAAGAATAATTTCAAGGCGGGACCACCTATCGCGTACAGTATGTGTATGATTAAATGATTAGAAACATTTTTCTGAGTAGCATAATATTATTAAAGTTTTAATGAACAAAAGCGAAAATGAAAAAATTTAAAATTTCTTCATTCAGCTCAAAAATTATCAAACGGTGTACACTACAATCGTATGGGGGTGTATTCATTTATCGTTCTAATTTCTTACAAAAACGCAATTTTGGGAATCCTTAGGACAAAATTATGTAAAGACTTGTAATCTTGTAAATAGAACATAGTACGTATTATATAAATTTCATGATTAGGTCAATCGTACGTGTAGATATACATCGACAACAAAATACTGTTATTTAGTTTTGTGGACTTTGACTTATTGGTATTAATTTGTTTTTAAATGTATTAAATAATAGAGCAACTGTAATAAACACGTTTGTAGTTAAATTACTTTTTTTTTTATAATACTACAATGCTTTTAGGTACCATTTACTTATAAACATTTGATCCATGAAGTCTTAATGGTCTGCTCTGAATTTTATACAGGTAAAGTATATTTTTAAAAACCTAACTACAAATCCGAAATTTGTGTAATGATTTGTAATACTTTTAAAATCAATACAATACTCAAAACCTATACAGGCATACATACAAGTAATACCATATTTATATCAGGATTAAACTAAAATATTTTTAAGTTATATCGGGTATTTTTTTTTTTTTTCACATTTAGTAAAATTATATTTTTGTAGAACACTGGTATGTCACTGGTATGTTCTGTTATTGGAGTTTTCATAATTTATGACACGATAAAGTTTTTGACTAAAGTAATAAATAATTCCTATAGTAAGTGACGACACGTAGATACTCAAAATGCAGTAGTAAAATATGATATCATTGAAAATCAAAATATATATATATCTTAAAAATTTTTTTTGTTACTCATTCTTTGTAAGTCGTATATATATACGAGTAGATACGTTTTTTGAATTTAGGTACGTGAAACGCGCGCAGAATATTTTTCAATTTAGGTATTGCGGTATTAATTATTATTATACTTGAACGTTTCCAAAGTTATTTTCGTATAAACGTATAAACCTACCTAGGAGCCAAAGAATAGTTTTCTAGAGATGAAATAAAAACAAAAATTGTCTCCTCTCCCGCAGGGTGTCGCGCGACGTACATTTTGGTTTATTACAGTACTCGGATATTTGTTATACGATTGACCGTACAAATTGACTTTTATGTGGTTTTTCGTGAAATATTTTTTAAGTAATTATTTAAATGCTATATTGTCTATACAGGTGTTTTTTTTTATTGCGCGAGTCGAGTACGTACGTTGAAATTATGAACGTTATCGCAGTTTCACTCGTTGTTATTTTTGCGGCTTCTCGAGTGAATTCAATGTCCGACAAATTTCCGAAAGATTTCATGTTTGGCGCTTCAACAGCCGCGTACCAGATAGAAGGAGCTTGGAATGAAGACGGTAAACGTGTAGATTTTACAAAATCTGATAAAAATTGAAAAAACATTTAAAACCAGGATATTATTGTGCTCGTATTAGGTAGCCACGCACAATACGTAAAATACAAGTATAGGATGATGTGAAATAAATCATGTTGTAATGGAAAATATTTAGGTTAAAAGCGGAGTCATCCGAAGCGCGATTCGGGGAGAGGCTAGGGAGGAACTTAGCTCCCTGGTAAGTATTAAGGCTCTACATTTTTAACCGACTTTGAAAAAGAAAGAGGTCTAGAGGGCTCTATTCCATATTATACGACTGTACAGGCGTTTTTATTATTTTTTTTATGCAAGTTCATCGATTACTCCGCCAATTATGAACCGCTTTTAATGGTTCTTTTCTTTTGCTTGACATAGTTGTAGGTCATACTTCAGAGGTGCACGTCCCATATGTAAATCTTCTTATCGAAATTTTTCAAATGCTTTTTGAAAAAATTAACAAAAAACAGAGCAATTGTACAGAGAAAAATTGCGATAAAAAACTATAACACATTGAGTTACAAATGACGCAGTGTATCGTGAATTGTGTGACAACACGGAAATAATAATCGCGTTGCGCTAAAAATTATGAAATAAAAAAAAAAAATTAACAAAAAAAAATCAAACCAACTTCTAAAAACCAAGAAAAGCACTAAAAAGTATAGGAATATAAATGAAAAAAAATGTATTATTTATTTCATTTAATTATTTTGTGGCGACAACGCACCACGAGTCGTCCAAGTTGTTTACAATACTGTCGGTAATTAAAGGGAAACCCCGTGTTCCAGAATATAATATAATTATCTCGTTAGGGTAATTAAAATTAAAAAGTTCTAGAACAATCGACGCTTATATATATACACATACTGGCTGGTCAGACGCTCAGTCAGTCCGTGAGTGCACTCCGCGACACACCGCTTAAGTACACTCAGCGACATTCTCCGCGATTCCTCCGTCATTGTAACGTATATATTGATATTTGTTTTTTTTCACATTTATATTCATACGTATTTACGTGTTTATTTTAAATTAAATTAAATTGCGAGTGATTTTTTATTGCCTAAAACCCACAAATTGGTGACCTCGACGCGATGGACCCAAAACCGGAGTACAAATGCCTTTTGATGGTCCCTATCGAGAGTCATAAGTAGAAATAAAAAAACTTGTCGTTGATATGAAGAAGAAGGAAATTAGAGTAACTATTGATAGACTTAAACCAGACTACATCGTAGTAGACGACGGTTCAAAGGAGGATATTTCCAGAAAAGTCCAGACACCCATTCCCATTTCAAAGGAGGATCAAAGGACACGTTCCGGAAGAAGAGTTCATTTTCCAGACCGTCTTCAAGTAGGCTTATATACCGGCTGGTCAGACGCTCAGTCGGTCCGTGAGTACACTCCGCGATATATTCCGCGATTCCTCCGTCATTGTAACGTATATATTGATATTTGTTTTTTTTCACATTTATATTCATACGTATTTACGTGTTTATTTTAAATTATAGTGATTTTTCATTGCCTATAACCCACAATTTTATACTTTTTAGTGCTTTTTGAAGTCGGTTATATCGTTATTAAAACAGTACAAACAATAGCCAAATACAAATTAACCCCCCAAAAAAAAAAAAAAATTTAGATCTCAACTGTTCAAATTGCCCGTCTACGATGCGTGATGAGTGTATAATTAATAATTCATTATTTAATCACGTATAATAGTGACACCACTAACACCACGCATAAAATGTTTGTGTTGAATAGGAAAAGGCGAAAACATTTGGGATCGTTTGGTGCACACTCGCCCGCGACTAATAAGCGATTCGACCAGTGGTGATGTGGCCTGCGATTCTTACCATAAGTACAAAGAAGACGTAGCACTAGCGAAAAATCTAAACGTAAGATCGTAATACGCGTAATATCGTAATATTAACTGCTGGTCAACTTGTCCACAGGAATTCGTCAAGGCAGAATGTTTTTAAAAATCTTTATTTTGCGTCTTTTTTTTTTTTTAGATATAATGATAGTTGACCACATAAAAAACCAAGGACAGCTGTAACGATTATATTAATATTTTTATTTTTCGGCAGCTTAAGTTTTATCGTTTTTCAATATCGTGGGCGCGCATCGCGCCGACCGGAGAGACGAGCTCGTTGAATCCGCAAGGAATTGCGTTCTATAACCGACTTATCGACGAACTTATCGCCAACGATATCATTCCGTTAGTGAGTATAATAATATTATTCAAAAGTATTCAAAAGTTTTTCGTTACGAGCAAGAATTCAGCCTATGTATTAGAACTTGTACGTCGTAATAATGTTAGATTCGGTTATTTTTTATTGTACAGCCGTTTATATAATGGTGTATTGTTTTTAGCGCTTTTGAAAATTACGAATATCTTATATTCATTTTTCATGGTTTTTCTCTTTAAAAATTAATATGGAAAAACGAAACGGATTTGGATGAACGGCACTATTTATATACCTATCGGTATCGAACAAAAATCATACATACGTTATTTATTATTATTACGACGATGGCGATAGGTTGTTTAATTTTTGCGTCAAGAATAATAATACACCCGATTTTTATTTTTCGCGACATTTTAATGAATTAATAATTTTTTTTTTTTTTACATAATTGTTTGTATTATTAGTGAAATGTATATTTCATGTGTTATTATATTAAAAATAAACGCGAAAAAGTCTTGAAAAATTAATTTTTTTTCTTACAATACAGTAGTAATAGTATGAATGTATGTTAATAAAATTCTCACTATCTGAAATAAAGAAGTTTCTAAATATACATGAATAATGAGAAAAAAAAAATATAAAGTGTAGGAAGAGATAAAGTATATACAGTTTACGAGCAGACTTTTCAGATCATAAATGTGACTTTCAGCTCAAGTCGGATATAATATTTAGGTATATCGGTGGTATATAGCTTCCGCTTACTATACTTTTTGGTAAAATTTTCAAATTATAAATCTTGTCTTTGCAGGTCTTTGTTTTAACGATCTATATTTATTTATACCTACTTAAATATTATATCATATCTGCGTACCTATATATATATATATATATTTGTCATAAACAAAATCTGAGTTGTTATTCATGAAAAAACAAATTTATGTAATAAGTGTAATAACCATCAGGAAAAAAGAATATAATATACTTGCATAAACTTTTGACTAGCCATAAGAAATGTTGGTGTAAAAAAACAATTTTTTTTACTATTTATTATGCTGCAGGTTACCATGTATCACTGGGATCTTCCACAATACCTTCAAGATCTCGGAGGATGGGTCAATCCGATTATGTCCGATTATTTCGTGGAGTACGCTCGAGTACTATTCACAAGCTTCGGCGACAGGGTATATTTCCAGACAAAAATGATATAGATGTAGTGTAGTTATTATATTATGATTTATGATAGATATATATTATAATATGGGTACTTAATGTTATTTATATTTTTTTTTACCTACGAATTAATTCTTTTCGTGTGTGTATGTAGGTAAAATGGTGGGTAACTTTCAATGAACCTATGGAAACTTGTAAAGCTTACTCGTTTAACGCTTACGCGCCATACTTAAATTTAAACAATACTGGATATTATTTGGCGGGTCATACACAACTTGTAGCCCACGGTAAAACGTACAGGTTGTACGAGGAGCTATTTAAATCTCGACAGCAAGGTCCGTGCGAAGATCAAACATAATTCCTTCTTCGTAGTTTGTTAAAACTAACAATAGTGTGTTGTAAACGATATTTTCTCAGGAAAAATAAGCATTTCCGTGAGTGGGGTATTCTTCTTTCCGAAAAATAGCGGTTCGGCTGACGACGTTGAAACCGCCGAAAGAGCTAATCAATTTGAAGTAGGTATCTACTTTTATTAGGATACTGCAATAATATTGTTCTGAAAGTGTGACATAGGACTCTAAATTTTCCGGAAAACTATTATTTATTTTTTAGAGAGGATGGTTCAGTCATCCGATTTACAAGGGAGATTATCCGCCGATAATGAGACAATGGGTTGACAGAAAATGTAAAAAAGAAGGCAGACCGTGGTCAACACTTCCGACTTTTTCAAAAGATGAAATCAAAATGATTAAAGGTATTTTTTTGAAATGAGTCTTGGGTATAAATTTAGTTAAAATATATCGATAATATAAGGTAACTCATTTTAAATTGTGTCTGCAAATTAAACAGCTCAAGCATAGTACCTATATTAAGTGCAAAAGTGGGCATTAACTAGTTAATTTTTTAATAAAAAATTCGGTTAAAAATTTTAGTGCGCGATAATTCATTTTTTATTAATTATCATTGTTCCGCAAAGTTGAGTTTATTTTTGTCGTATTGGATAATAGAGGTACCAAAACTACTAATTCATTGTCTTTTTTTACCTCGGTAGTTTATTCTCCAAACCGTACACGTAAGTTGAAAATACTATAGATTGGGCGTTGACTTGAGAATATTTTAGCAATAAAAAATAATTTATAGGTAACTGATATAATTGAGTTTATTTTATTTTCTATATTTACATAATATATTTTTTTTTTCGTTGGTAACTTTAAACTCTTAACTGAAAGCGCAATTTGATTGAATCAACTTATCGCATTTTTTTCACCCAACTTGACAAAAACATTGATTAATACTGTTAAAAACGTAAGCTTCCCCCGCTCTGTTTTGTAGGCTCTGCAGATTTTTATGCTTTAAATCATTACTCTTCCCGCTTGGTGACCTATGGCAACGATCCGAACCCAAACTACAATCCAGATGCCGAATATGCTACGTCGATAGATAAATCATGGCCAATATCTCCAGTTGCTTCGTGGCTGGTGGTAAGAATATACCTAACAGTTGTAAAACGAATTTTTTGTGCAAATTACACATCGTACTAAAAATTTAGAAGAAATTATTTATAGGTAGTACCCGATGGATTGAGACAACTTTTGAAATGGTTAAAAAACGAGTACGGCAATCAGCCGTTCCTCATAACAGAAAATGGTTACGGAGACGGCGGGCAGCTGAACGATACGGAGAGAATTGATTATTTAACTGTAAGCAATTATTGTTCAGATATACTACTTCCTACTCGATTTTGACGTTTTATCATTACGATGCGATTACACGATTACCAATGAATATTTTTTTCCGATAAATTTACCATCGTTGGTATTCCATTTTTACAGGGCTATTTGAACGCCACGTTACGAGCGATTCACGAAGACCAGTGTAACGTTATTGGCTACACGGTTTGGTCGTTAATGGACAATTTTGAATGGATGTCCGGTTACGAGTAAGATAATATTTGATCTGAAATCATCCAACTATTATATTAA